>WEIU01018854.1:0-39373 GCA_013389925.1 Aegithalos caudatus | reverse complement strand
TCTTTATGACTAAAATTGTGTTATCACCTATGTTTTGATGGTAGTGAAAAAGCCTGCTTAATAGGATTCCTTCTAACAACATCTCTTTTGAAAAGACCTGTGCATCAGAGATTGCCAAGGTAAATTTCTCTTACAAGTCTAATACCATTAGTCTGCCAAGACAAAAGCAGAAATTATTGTGGATGAAATTTTAGTTTCTGCTGCCTTCAGAAATCAGAACAAAGGAAAGGACAAAGCATTAATGGTATTCAAAGAAAATATTTCTGTACAGAATGACAGTTAATAGAGCACTAGTGAGTTCGGTGATATTTCTTATCCTCTCTATCGTAATATTACACTTAAGGAGCTCCTCCATTAATGCATGATATTAAACAAACCTCCTGTATTATAATATCAAGAGATAACATTGTATGTCTGCTGTTGATGTCTCAGCTCTCTTCTGTGTTTCAATGTGTTATGAAGGAATTTGGTTTCTATTGCAGGTATTTTTTTGGAACTGTTTTGGTCTTCTATTTCTTCCTTTTCCTTTCTTCCCTTCCTTCCCCATTCAGCTGTTCCCCCTTTTCTTCCTCCCTTTTATTTCTCCCTTTCATTTCTCCCTTCACTTTTATTTCTTATTTTCCCCGTTTTCTTTCCCCCTTTCCCTTTACATTCCCTTTCTTTTATTCAGCGTGTGCTTGGATTAATACATAATATACCTGTTAAATCTCCTTGGAAACAATAGAAGCTAATCTCTAAGTGTTGTTGATGTTCATAAGTAGGCTTCTTTGCTCCTAACCAAAATGTGACCTGATAGCCCAGTTCACACATTAGAACTGACAGCCCAATTTGTCTGCCCTAAAATGCAGCTCATGACTATCCACTCTCTGTAACTGATGAAGAAGGACAAACTATTTAACTTCAGGTTAGTGTTTATAGTCAGCTCAAGCAACTAGCATTTCTATTCATCCACTAGAAGAATACCCCAGAAAAAGCAAAGGTTGGGGATATGGATATTATTCCCAAGTCACATGAAGGCCCCTACAGCTCCTACCAAGTGTAAGCCTCCTGAGAAGTTTTCATGGTGCTTGTGTTGCAGTGTTGTGCCACCCTGGTTTGTGTTCTGTCTCTTAGTATTCTGGGGAGTAAAACAGCTACAGCAATTCACTGGATTTGATCTTTAAGTAAAATTTCTCTGTTTCTAGATAAAATTTTGTTTTACCACTGTCCCTTTATACAAATGCTCCCCTTCCATAAAAGAGGAGGTATGAAGAGGATGTGGAGAAAGCAATATTGTTCGTAAGTCTGAGTTTGAGAACTATTTGTATTTCTTAGCTTTCCACAGATCTGTAAGTGGGGATGTTTTTTGTGATAGTATTTGCAAATCTGAGCTCAGAGCTGTTTGCTGGCTCACTCACCAGCAGCTTCCTTGAGATTATCTGTGAGGTTGGGTCTGTTCACACAATCGTCGCTGCTGAGAATCCCAGTGACAGCAGTTGTTTGCAGGGTCAGACAAACAAAGAAGACTTTTAACCTGAAGTTACTGTTGTGCTTTTGTCACTGAAAATGAGTTTGAAAGATTTTGAAGGGGGTTGTATTTTATTGTCATTTTCTTAGTGCACATACTTTACATATTACTTGCTCAGAATTGGAAGGAGTAGGTTCTGCAGTTTCATGAGTCTACTTAAATTACTATTAAAATTAATCACTTTGTACTACTATTTTCTTATCATAATCTGAGGTGGTTAACTGCATGTCTCCAATTGTCGTATTTCTTCTTTTGATCTTAAAATAAGGAAGCAGTATTTTCCTAATTTTCTAGAAAATATTCCGATTTTTGCAAAAGATGTTTGTTGGATTTAGCGCCCATGAACATTTGCTTATGCACTGGAAATATAGCGACGGCAGTATAGTTGATAAGGATAGGTAGAGAGAAGTCTGAAGGATGCAGGACTTTTCCCATGATCTTACAGACAAGTAGTTGCCTTTCATTCTTGGTCTCTGCCACCCTTAAACACATACATAAATGTGGCACTGCCATTTATTGCAGAGTACTTGAATTCTTATACCTGTGTCCTGCCCTATATTAAATAGGGCTCATTTTGTAAAAAGGAACATTAATATAATTTGTATTATTCACTTTTTTCTGTTTCTGCTGTGCAGATACTTGCACATCCCCTGCTTGAGTGGAATAGGTGTAGCATCTCTGATAGAGGTGCATTTAAGGGTAATGCATATCCTTATCTCTAGTGTTGCTCTGAAACCAGCTGTTCTGTATTTTACTCAAGCCTTGCCTGAGCAGCACTCCCATCTCATCAAGACTCTTGCTGTGTAAAATCTTTGTTGAAACAACAGAATGTGTGGTAGGATTATTTGGGGTGAAGGGCTGAAACTATGCAGGTGCTGGGTAGTTAGAACCCATGTGGCAGATGTACAGGCAGACTTCTGATGCTTGGGATGGATTGGCACTGAAAAGCTTGGAGGCTAAGGAACTCTCTTGGCCTCTTCACTCAGTCAGCGCAATGAATGTGTTGAGAAGAAAGAAAATTTCCATCTGCAGTTGTTACCTCTGACCTCATATATTTCAGATACTTCAAATATTTCACACTTCTAAATCTCTGCTATCCTACAAAAAAAACGTTAGAATCAACGTGGGTTTTGAGACACATTAATGTAACTAAGCCACAGTCTTCTCTCTGACCGGTCATTGCCCTTTTAGAAGCTGAGAAGCTATGGCAAGTGGTGAGCCTTTGCCAGTTTTACTTGCTGAGTCAGTGGAATATGAAGTTGGAATATTATTTTATTTGATGTTTGTAATGTGTTTTTTGTGGTTGAAGGTCAGCAGCCTGAATTCTGAAGTAAATGTGATCATCTGCAATGAATTGTCCCTTTGTCAGATTTTGCCTTGCTTACTAGCTATGCTAGTAACAGATCTCATGTAACTAGCTTTTTCTCTTTTTTTGTTGTTTTGTTTTGGTGTTTTTGGTTTGATTTTTTTTTTTTTTGGATTTGGGGTTTTTGTTTTTTTTTTTTTGTTTTCTTCGGGTATTTTTATGACAGAAAGGGGAAATTATCAGGGGAGTCTGTTGTGCTCAGAAAGTCGCTTAATCTTTATAAATGAACGCAGCTTTATTTTAAGCTTCAATAGGCTTTTATTAGATAAATGAATTCTGGAGAAAGTCAAACACAGCAATGTTAAATATATACACTTACTGATTAACATAAATATTTTCCTTTTTGCTCTTTATTGTTCCAGCAAAGTTAATACGTGTATCTGTCTTTCTCTTAAGCATCTGGTTTAGCTCTCAGGGTCATCAGGCATAAGATGAGAAGTCAATTTGATTCACAGTTTTAGTGTAGCATATCCAAAATCAACATTCCATACAACTTGATTACATGGGGTCTTATTGCAGTCCATGTTGAAACAGTTAATTATTAAAATGCATAATTTAGAAAAATTGAAATGCCTTCTAAAAGAAAGTCTGCTTGATACTGTCCCTTATCAGCTTAATTCCAGTCTGTGCCCTTAGTGGCAAAATTGTTGGTGTGCTGTAAATGTTTATCAGCAAAACTGCTTGACTAGGAAGAGAGAATGTTGGTAACTTACTGCATGCTGAGCACATGCAGATCCTAGGAAATAACAAGTAGTACAAGATCATCCTCTTCATCTTTTGTCTCCTTTTCTTTCTCTCTTCAGCCAAGCATTAGACCATACCGTGCTGTTCTTGTCATTTTTAGTCAGCAGTGTAAAAATTACTTCATCAGTGCCCTGTCTAATACTCCTTTCAGTCCTGTGGCTGTCTGAAGATGAACCGCATCTTTTGTTCTGATCTGAATCAATCAAAGGATCGGTCTTATATAATTTGTTCAACACTTGTACAGCCACATGTTGCTTTTCATGACAGTCTGCCAGATAGTGTTTACAATGGTCTCCATCGTCTGCAGTTCCTATGCTCTCTCTCTCATTTTCGTATTTTTTGTAGTTCAATCCAAGCTTTAGAAATGGGCACCTGAGATTTTGTTGCATGGTCAGTCTCACATTTCAGTGGTTAACATTTGGGAGGAGTAGCTTGTTCTGTGTCACCAAAACTACTGCATTTGTGGATAGGTGATGGTATCAGTTATGGTAAGATGACTTGAGAGATAGCATAAATGCATTTTGGATCTAGACTGAGGGTACTTGCCTGTTACTACTGAAGCGTTAAGAGAGGTCTTCCGCTGAACTGATTATTCAGGTCACAAGCCACTTGCTGGTTTCCCTGTCAAACCTCTAATGAAAGCTCTTAAGTTTCCAATTTGACAGAAGACAGAATAGTCTGCTAAATATCAAAATAAAGGGAAATGAACGTTTCCCTTAAAAATTAGCAGTCTGTTTTATGACACCAGTTTAAATGCAATCTTGCACGAAGATGTATTAGAAAGCTGCTCTTGAGTTATAACTCAGGTGAAGTTAATAAGAGATAATAGGGGACTGAATAAGAGATAATAGGGGACTGAATAGGCTCATCCTTCTCAACAGCCCTCAAGAACATCACCCAAAGTACAAGTCTCTGTATCTCAGACAAAAAGAAGTTGGAACACCTCTTGAGTCTGGTATTCACAGCCGTGGTCTTTGCTGATCTTCCATCTGCTGGAGTGTGCCACATGGCCATTGCTTGATCCTGCATGAAATGGAGAGAGATGCAGTAATTGGAGAATAAAGCCACAGAGCAGCTTTCATTCTCTTGTCTCAGATCATTCTCTTGTCTCTTATTATCATTCTCTTGTCTCTTATTATCTTCACTCATTTTCATGAGTTTCTATTTATTTTCCTCTTCCAAACCACATTGTGTCAGAAGAATGCTCGTGAGAAGATAGTTGCTGCAAGCACATACCCTCCAGGTAGTTTTTTTTCTGGTCGGGTGGGAGAGAGAATCATTAATTTCTTGAGGTTCCTGTTGGCTGACTCACTGTTTCATGAGGAGTAGTCAGGCTGCATGACTGTATTTCCTTCTGGGCATCCTGGTATTGCTGGAGATATCCATACTAGCAAGTTGCTTCAGCTCATCTCCAATTAACTTGTTATGGAAGTATTCTTAAAAACAGCTGATTAATGAAGTTAGGAAAATTCATTTGAATGCAGAGTATTAAGGCTTCCAACATTGGTGTTCCTCTCTAGGGAGGTGTGTACAATGAGAAAGTGTTTGGAATGTTAACAGTCCATCCCTTTTTGTTCCCATTTATTCTCTCTAATTTCCTGCCTTTTTTAATGCCAGTTAGCTGAAACAAGTCCTCTTTCCCTCCTCTTCACCGTTCCCTCCCCCTTTATGGAATAGCCCATGACATGTGCCTGTAAAGTGGCTTCTTGGGACTTTGCAAGTCTTTGAATGTGTTATCTGATTAAAGGGATGTATGTGCCTTTAATTCTCGTCTGCAGTTTCACCTCTGACCTCATCTGTTAAAGTGGAAAGGAGCTGAGAGTCAGCAAAGTCCCAGATTCAACCCAGATAACCTGCAGTGTGCACATTTGAATGCTTTGGTTGCCCCTGAAAATGACATACAATTAAGTGGCAGGTTTCATTGGAAAACGTGGGGAGTCTGATATGAGACAGGTGAATTGTTTATTTTGTTGATGTGCTTAAGGTAGGATAATTTAGACCTGGCTTCACCTTTTCTATTAAAGAAGAAAAGAACATGTAGAGCTGTGGCATAAACGCATATAAGATCTTGTTTGCACATATGTGTTTTCATTTATTTATTATTTTAGTAGACCGTTCAGAAGTGAGAAGTCAAACCTCCATTTTACTTCCTTTTTGAAAAGGAAGCTGAAGTGCTTGGAAATGATGTTGCAGTTTTGGGTGGGATTTTTAAATACCCCTGAATAAGGCAGTAGAAATAATGTCATTGAAAGATTGAAGTAGATTACATGAGGGTAATTTATATTATATTTTGCAAATATTGTGCTTTTTGCAAAACAGTGTAATTGTGGCATTTTCTGTGTTTTACAGGTAAATAGCTTAAGTGATGAGAATATCCAACTGTGTTGGGATCTGTGGGTGTTTTGATTTTTCCTCTGGTCCTTTTCTTTTCTAGCTTTCAAACACTTAAAACTGAAAGGATTTTCAGTATCCCAGATCCATCCCTGTTCTCTAAAAGCTAGAGCCAAATTCTTCCCCCACTTACATCTGTTCAACTCCGGTGGTTTCACTTACGCTATGTGGCTGTAACAATGCAGAATTTGTCCTAATCTGCCCTTTCTTCTTCTGGAGAATATGCACATACAAAGTGTACATGAACACAGTAAGTAGAACTACAAACAGAAAAAAACTGTATGTATTTTGTGTGTGTGTGTGTGCACATAGATAAACAGCACACAAATAGGTTTGATAGTATATCTACTGTACATAATATTGTAAATGGTATCTTGCTGTGCTGGAATCTAGGCAATATGAGTTCAGTACTAAAGTGTTCAAGTTGCACCTGAGCTAGCTGGAGCCTGCCAGCCTCTGCAAGCCCACTGAGAGCATCTGTCTCGCCACCACCTTGCTCACACTGTGTCCTCTGCAGGCTCTCCGATTCTTCCGACTATGAGCATAAATCATCCACCTGTCAGGAGCTCGAGCTGCCTGGATTATGCAATGCCTGCCTTCATTTGGAGATGGTGTGAGCAGAAGATTGCGGCAAATGGTTTGCATTCATTTTAATGCTGCTCCCGCATCTCTTCAGCTTTAATGAGGGTTCAGGGTGGTAACGACTCCCTGAGATAATGAAAGTCCTAGAGACCCAAGCTTTCTTTGTAAATTTGTATGGCCTAGTTTAGATNTTTTTTTTTTTTTTGGGGGGGGGGCTTTTTTCCCCTCCCTGCCCCCTGCCTCCTACCAAAGAAATGAATGGGTTGAAAATTGAGGCAGAGAACTGGTACTACACAAAGCCAGCTGTCCATAGCTCTGCTTTTTGGCCTTGTAATACTTCCCTCCAGCTGAGCAATGAAGAATTTAAAAATCAGTTATGTTTAATGTTGATTGTCCATTTGTGCTGCCTAAAGCTGCATAGTGCCTAATTGTTTAGTGCCTTCACTTAAAAAAAATTGTAATAGTCCTACCTTTGGATTTTATTCAGTTACAGGTGTATTGAATTACATGATCAAGGTTGGCATACTATGTTGTATATTCCACATTTAAAATACAGATCCTCTATATTAAGGTCTCCTTGTACTAACAAAAAAAAATCAACTTTCAGTAAAATTGTCTTTCTTCATCTTGGTGGACCTGAATTAATCAAATTGGTTATTCACTCATAATTTTTATAATGATTTATAGACAGAATAAATATTAGTATTTATTTATCTGTGTAAGCAGAAGGAAAAAAAGAGAGGTTGGGAGACAAAAGCAGAGAAGTCCTTTTGAAGACAAACATAGATAGATGCATAAGGGGTAGAGATAATTTACGTCTTCACACCTGTAGTATCTGTCTGCCCCTAACCTCATACAAATCCCACCAGATTCTTGCAGGTACAGCCTTTAGACTCTAGCTTTATGTGATTGTCAACCATATGTTCTTGTGGCCTGAAAAACATGTGGTAGTACTAATAGTAAAATATTTAATTCTGATACTGTTCAGTAGTTAGCAGGGGAAGTCAATGTTTAGTATCCTAATGTTACAAGTTTGCTGGTTTTCGCCATATTTAAGGAAACAAACTTGTTTAATACATTAGAAACACCTTGGGCTTGTGCAACATGATTTTTCTGCAGTGAATGTGTCATGAGCTTGTCAACATTTTTTCAGAGAATATTTTTACGTTTTTGAGAACACCTGTGATGCGTAGACAGTAATACCCCCATTTTACAACATTAAACCTCAGAAAAAGAGAACAAGAGTTGCTTAGTAAAAGGCACATGTGGTGTTAGAGGCACAGCTAGTAGTGGAACTTCTGCTCTGAGGTTAATGTGTCATTCATCCTGGGACTTCAAAGTCGAGCTGTGTCCGCCCCTTTCTCAGCCAGTGACTGAAAGAGAGAAAGGTTTATTGCTTGTTCATTTGGGGTTTTACATTTCTCTTTTTAACATTTCCCTTTACATGTGAACTCCTCAATCAGCTACTGGTGAAAAGAATCCTAAAAGGTGAAGTAAAATTAAGGGCAGCTTTTGTCAAGAGGGAAAATAAAGCACTGTATTTCAATGTACCTGTATATTTCCCATTGATGTTGACAGAAGATGCTTAGACACATGGAGAAGACACAAAATACTCAAATTTTTCTCTCGGTGAAAATTTCCCCAACTGAATGTGGAATACACAGTATGTGGAACAGTCCTGCAATTGCAGCAGTGCTTGGAAGCCCTGCCTGTGTCTACGTTCTGCTGCCTTGGTCCGAAAGCTGGGGAATTTCATGCAAACTGGTCATACTTAACTAGGACCACACAGAGCAAGGGAGGTTTTTTAATAGGCTATTTGGGGAAGAGTGGAGACCCTAGTGTGTGTAGACTTTGAGATCTTTACTGGGAGCCTTATTTGCTTTTGGTTGCAAGCTACCCTTCCATTCCATTCCCTCCCCCCTCCAGTTTTAATTTGATGGAAAGCCAGCAGTACTGCAGTTTTATGCAAAGCCTCAAGTGAACTCGAAAAATATTACTATTTCTCACTTTGTCTTTACAGATAACTTTAAAATTTTATGCGTCAGAACGCAGGATTATCTGAAGACACAAATGTAACACAACACTGACAAATCAGATGAAAAATATCACTCTTTTAGCTATGAAGAAATTAGATTTATCATCAGAAAAGCATTCTCTTTTCATTTTCTGAAAGGTGCTTTTTGACAGACCCTTTGCAGTGGACGTCATGCTCACAAAACATGCTGTCACAGGGCTATTTGAATATGGTGACAGGCTCATTATCATGTTGAAGACAACTGACAACACTGCAGACTAGAAATGGACAGGCTTGCCAATCAGCTGTTGAAAGGATTGCAGTTGAAATAGAGGGTTTTTTTTGTTCTGAGAACAGTAGTACAAATTGACTACATTAATTCTTTTTATTATGGTTTCATACACTGTAGTTAAGAGTCCGTCAGTGTTTCCATTATAAATCCGTGTTTTCAAGGGTTTATTAGTAGACCATAAAAATGGTTCCTGTTGAAATTTTGCATTAAATATATATATTACCCTAATAGAACAAAATTTCTGTGGTAACTGTGTGGAGGAGGGAGCACAGAGAAAGATTTTTAGCTGAAAATTGCATAAAACTGAATGCATTATTATTTTTATAGAATCTTAGATGTCCAAGCATTTTATAGACAGATTTGTGCCTTGGGAGTTTACAATTTCAGGATGCGGTGCTTCCAATACTTATTATAGGATGGGATTTTCTTGGTAGTTTCACTGGACTCAGTAGAGCACCAAACCTTACCTGCAGTAGTAGGTATTTGCAGGTTCAAGTTGAGTACTCAAAAAGTCTTGAAATGTTGTTTTGCCTTTTTTTGGACCTCAAAAATAGTCAGTTTGGGTTTTTTTCTTTTGTTTTAATATTTATCTGGGATGTTAAATAATTACCTGAGGTTCAGGGAGTTTTGCAATATAATGACAATCCATGCAAAGATGATTCCACCAATATACTCCAGTTACCTGAAATGAAAAGACTGGTGGAATTTATCTGTTTTAATCCAAAATAGTGGTCCTGGGATATCTTTTATTAATGGAATTTCCCAGGTGCTGTTATAGTTTCTAGAGTGCCCTTAAAACTTCTGTAGCCATCTACAGCATCATAGTTTTGTGCAAATGCAGGAGCGTCTGTTTTGACAGGTCTGAACAGCTCACAAGGTATCTCCTGTTTAGCCCTTGGAAGCAAGGATGTTCCTCTGAGTCCCTTGAGCCTGATCTGGCAGGCATTCTCAGAGCACCCCATCACACCTCAGCACACGGACAGCACACACATATCCGCAGTTGCTTTCTCCTGTGCCATCCTGGTGATCCCACTGTGGTGCCTCAGCAACAGCCAGCTTGTGAAAAGGGAGAGGTGATGTTTCTGCAGCCAGGATGATTGCTTTTTCTACACCCTCGCTGTAACAGTTAGGGAGAGTTTTTTCCCAAGAGCTGGAATACCTTTTCATTCCTTATGCAGAGTGTTCAGTCTGTGTAAGGGCTCTAAACCAGAAGGAACTGAGGTTGTCTTTTTTAAGAGAAGAAATCCAAGTTTGCTGGACAAAAGGCATGTTGGTCTACCTTCCTGCAGAAATGGAATAGGAGGCCAAGAGTCCTGAAAGGGGCAAGGCATTTCCAGGAAGCCTGGTGGAAGCACAGTTCTGAAAGTTAGTCATAAGTTGTACACATAAACTAGGTGTAGGTGGCAGCAGTATATGTGTTGGCTCTTTTATATCCTGCCCTGAGAGCCTGCCTTCCTCCATGCTTTGTACAGGAAGCCTGGATCTCTCTTCAGCTTCCAGCACCATTTGGTGGGTCAGACGGAAGAAGCTGGGCACTGTGGTACATGGGGGATGCATATCTTTTTGTGGGAGTTGGTTAAGTATAAAATGAGATACTGAAATAAAAAAAGTCCACACATATACCCCTCAGTTATTAAATTAATTTATCATCCAAATTGAATCTTAAATATATTCACAAAATATTTGATGTGAGGCTGATCCAGAAAGAAGACAGAGTTTTGCTTAGTGTATTTTGCTGGAAGCTTACAAGGAAAAATAATTTTGCTTTGTAGTTTCATGGCTTCAAACATTTGCAGCCTTAATTGATGCTCATTTGATTACTTGATTTCAAAGCACAATTACCTTAATGCATATCACTGTTCTCACAACTACAGTGATTGCAAAATTGTGAATGTAAAAATGGAAGTCACTTCTGAAAATTAAGTCTGCAATTCTGTTCGCAAAGTCAGAACTCTGACTCTCATGAATTACAGCAGCACAGAGCAAAGGAGGATATTGTCATATTGCCTGAGCTATTATAATGTATCAGGACAATTGTGTGCATACTTAAAATCCTTAAAATATTTATGCTTTTCTATTGAAGTCAGTTATCTCTTTCTAGAAGGAAAGATTATATAATAATCATGAATATATAATAACTAATGCAGGATGTAAAAAGTAGTGTTTAGTTGCACATTACTAAGGAAGAATTTTGTCTCTTCATGAAATCATGGCTCTACGCAAGTCAGTGACAAAGTTGCTGTTGATCTGGGGGTAGATGGGTTTTCATGGAGTGAGTAATTCTAGTGATTAAATCAGACAATTGGAATCAAGACAATTTCTATTCCAGAACAAGACACTTCTACTCAGTGCCTCCAGCAAAAATATAATAGATACAATAATATGGAGCTAACCTGCATGTTGTGAGGCTTATTGAATTAATATTTATGGAACACTTCAAGATTCTTTGATAGAAAGTGCTATATGGCTGCATACTAGTACAATAAAGTCCTGAAAAGCAAATCAGTCTGGAGTTAGTCTTGTCCAGTTATAACTGACTGGAGCTGCCTGTCTTGTTAGAGAGAAGAAAGAAAAGAAAACTAGAAACATTAAGTATTAAAAAGAAACCCCAATTATTTGGAAAACTCTGAGCTTAATATTTCAATTAACTTTCGGATTTTGTGGTTATAGACCCTTTTATAATGCTTTGCCAGCTAGATTCCTGATTGAAACCAAGCATAACGTAAGTTTTTGTGTTTTGGGCATAAATTAATATTTCCTTCTTCTGGTGTAAATTGCTTCAGAGAGCATACATCCTACACCTCGCCTACCAGATGTGTAAATAGCATTATCTTTGAATCGTTGGTTCCAGAGATTCCATGTATGAGCAAGCACAATTGATTCATTGATGCAGGGTTTTTTGTTGGCTAAGTATTTTTATATTTGCTTTTGAAAAGAAAACAAATATTCTTACTATTAAAAGCTGCATTGATTTGAAATTAACCACACACAAGGGTGGACTAATTATCTATTTTTTCTTCTCATCAATACAGTCAGTATTTAAGGGAAACATCCCTCTGAAAAGTTAGAAGACCTGCTCAGCAGTCTTTAAAGAGAGTATTACAAAGATCACTGCCCTGAAAAAAGCCCACCACAATTTTAAGTGTTCTGAATGGACATTGGTGTAATGAAACTATTCCTATCACGCAAACAAAGCAGATTATCAAGTGTATAACTTTATTTTGCCTATCGCCAAGTGCAGGAAGAAAACTCAGAAATCTAGGCTATGAAACCTGGAGGATATTGATGTTTTAGCAAAACAACACAGGCATGGAATATTCTTTTTCCCCAGGACTGACCTAGTAAATTGTGCAAGCACCAGGAGAAATATTGCCACCTGTCCCTTATAATCAAGGCATGTCCCTTACTTAGTCTCGTTTCGGTGATATAATTAAATGACACCATTTTCCCATTTATGTTCCTTGAACACGCTGCCAGAATCCTATAGTCTTATCCAGGTACCCAGGAATGTGACTTAATTTCTTTCATCTAAAGCCAAAAAATAATCATTTGAACATGGTCCCTTGTCCTAATAGCTAGCCTAGCATACTATTGTTGCAGCATTCATTGCAAAAATCAATAATCCACTAGATGGAGCAGAATAGAAGTGTAAAAACTGAGTTAAGTCTGGTATTTTAAGAAACAAATTGAGTATCAAAGTGCCAGAACTCAGACAAAACAGCAAAAAAACAGAGTAGTATGTTTGCAGTTTGTAGTTCTAGTAAACCAACCAGCTTTGCAATCATTCATGGATTAATGTTGCAGTTCTCCTTTGTGATTCTCTGTTTTTCTCTAAGGATAAAATGAGGATTAATTTCTGTTCTAGAAAAGGTGATGATGAGAAAATTAGGGGAAACAAAGTTGTTTCTAGGAGAGAGAAATTATCTTTTTCCTTTCCTAAAGCAGAAGCAGTTTTTTCATAGGAGAAACAATAAGAAGACAGTCATAGAAAGAGATCATAAAATTTATTTTCCAGAAGGTGTTACTCATTATTTTCTGGATAAAGTGAGTTGTTAGGATGTTTTGAGCATGGATTTTGGGTGTTAAATCACAACCTTTTAAATGTAAATAATCCTCACATTAATACCCCCTCTGTAAAGACCTGCAGGAACATGATGACAATCATATTAGCAAGTAGAATGATGAAAATGGCAGGCAAGGCTCCAGTTGCACAGTTCATCCAGTTTCTGTTGCAGGTGTGCATTAGGCATAACTTAGAGCCTGCTGATTCTGTCCTGGGCCTCCTGTGAAAAGGGCTGGCCAGTTATACCAATGTGAAGTTATTGTTTGATAAAAGTATGTGTGGGTAAGATGGGTCTTAGTGCTGAAGTTGTATATTTTGCAAACGAAAGGAAAAATGCAATCAGTATTTCAGGGAAACAGCTATTAAGTTTGTCTTGTGAAATCTGTAAATGGGCTTCCTTGTGGCCTAAGCAAGGCTTTGAACCCAGGTCTCTGGAGATGAAAGCCCCAGGCATTAACCATTTGCCATGTCTCACCCTCAGCATTGTGTTTAATAAAATGCTTTAGATAGATGCAGGTGAGCTTTATTTGCTTAATACTGATTGCTTTGCCTTCTTCACATGAAGATTTGTAGAACTTTAAGTAATTTAAAAGGTGTCCATTCCCGTACTCCTGAATATATTTCTATGTATCTTAAGCTGCACTCTTCAAATTTCAACAGATAGGCTTCCCATAGAATAAATGTGGAGATGATACTTTCTTTTTTTTGTTTTTTTTTTTTTTGTTTTTTTTTTTTTGTTCGTTTTTTGTCTGAATAGGAAGTTGTAACAATTAAAACCTTCCCATGCTCATCTCTTAACTGCTCCCCATCATTTTGATGTATTATGGCAGTGCAATCTGAAGTTTTTTCTTACTCTAGAAAGGACTCTTACCGGAAATTCTAATTCAGATGATGTAAAGCATTCATGTTACTTCCCATCCTGTACTACTGCACAACTCACTATGAGCTATCTGCTGGATTTCTCCCCATGCTTATTCTCTTTTTTTCAATATATTCTTGATTTGTAAAATAACTTTGGATTTGCCATCGCTTCAAAAATAGCAGGTGTTAATATTTGTAGTTAAGCATACACTTTTGAAAAAGAATAGCTTGAATTTCTTGTATTACAGGATATCTTTTCTCTCTCCTCTTTTTCTTTTCCTCTTACAAGACAAGCCTAGTGTTTTGTCCATCAACAGATGCTTATTTTCTTTATTTCTGCAAAGTGTTCACTTGCATTTACTTTAAATCAGTACAATATGTATGGAATTCATACCCTGGTTTTCTCTGAAATTCCAGTTTTGGTTATAATGGCTGATAATCATAAAGTTCTCTTACAACTTTAAGGTTGTTCTGCTTCAGGTTGTTTGAAGCAATGCATCATCATGAGCCTATGGATTACAGGCCACAAAGGTTTTTTTTGAATACAGTCTTACGTTAATGCTTCTGTCTTGTTCTCAGTGTTGGCCAGACACCAAGAATCTTCTGAGGTCATGTCGGGACAGGATCTCCAAATGAGCCAGGAACTGTACAGGAGAGTTGTCCAAGAGCTTTTTTGAAAAAAGTGTCATCCTGGTGCACACTGGTTGGCACACAGTCTATAAGTAATCTTGTCACCCACATTTTCTAAAGCCTTCTGAGAGTTTCTAAAATCTTCTAATTTTCTGAGGTTCTTTTTGTATGTTTATAGGTTGAAGTGGAGTCCTTTCAAGGACTCTGTAGGAAAACAATCTATGTTTACATTCTTTTCTCAAGGAGACACATTTGATGGACTTTTGTCTCCACCAGTGTGGATGGAGAGGTGGTAACTTCTCCATCCAATCCAGGGGTAATCCCTGGAAAACTATAAAACCTAAGTGGCAAATAAACTTTCTCTCTTTTTCCTGCCTTCGAGCTCACTGAGTTCTGTGCCTTCATTTCTGCGTCATATCGTGACATAATCTGTCTCAAGTCCACTACAATTTTCCCTTATTCTTCCTTTTACAAATGTTGGTGCATGAGCCTGAACTCTTCTCTTTAAAGTATTCCTCCTTCCTGTTCTCTTTTCCCAAGGACATCTGTGCCAAAACGCTGTTGTTCAGAATGCCCATGGTCTGCTCTCACGTTACTGAAGTACAGAAAGTGTCCATGCTCATCAAATCTGAAGAAAAGTAATTTTAATCTGGGTTTTATACTTTCTCTGTCCATCAGTTTTGAAGCACACAGAGGGCTAAGACCCACAAGCTGGGTGTCAGTGGGGACACATTGAAGATAGGAATGAAATCATGGACTGTAGCAGGATTGTGTACTAAATAAACCACTGGTTTTGTGCAGGGGGTAGCATGTGGACAGGGCATAAAGTCCTCTCATCCCTCTTTTTCCTTTGTTGGGCACAAAGAAAAGATTTTGTCTGTGTTGAGAGAAGAGAAAGAGGGAGTTCTTTGTCTAAAGGACAACAGGGCAACAACCAGTTAGTCACTTTCATGCTATTAGTGTGAAAGGTTTATTGCTGATCTGTGGTGTCCTACCCATTGTCTGGTGTGTGATAAAGTAGGTTGCAGATGGCTTTGTCACATGCAGGCTTGGGTAAGGGCAAGTGAATCTTAGTGAAATTAATTTGCATCTTCTCCTGAGTTTGCAGGACAAAGTTGCAAATTGAGTCATAACTGATGTTGTGGAGCGGGTTCAGCTCTTTGCAAGTGTATGTTTGGTACAATATGTGAAGGATGACATGGAGCTTAAGCACATAGTTCTACATTAGTAGGAGCAGTGAAGTGTTCAATGCAGTACAGAAAGGACTCAGTCTGGCGTCCTTTGTGTACAAGTGCTCACAAAACAACTTCTCATGAAGTTAGCCAGATAGGAAGGGAAAGTGGGCTCATTCTCCTTGCACAGAGCATCAGGAATGAACAAAAGCTGTGACAGCCAAGTAGAAAAATAAGCAGAAAACCCCGTGTGTTAAGTAGTTTTGTTTTGTAGGAATATAGGCTGTGAACTTGTTTAGAATGTTTCTGTGCAACTAATTGAAGAAATATTTCCTAAACATTTCTGTTCAGTTCTCAGGAGAGGTGTATTTTTTTCAAGAGTTCAAAATTTTGTGAAAGCACAGTCTTAGCCAGTAGTTTAAAAAAACCCATTAAGACCCAATAGGAACAATAATAAAAAGATGAAAAAAAAAAAAAAACAAACGAGAAGATGGTGTGACTGAAGGTTCTGATGGGATTGTCCTAACTAAATGGAAACTGTCCTGTTTAGGAAGATTTTTTATGAAACTGCCATCACACACTGAGTCCTGTAGTGCTGTTCTGTGGGTTTTATGTGTGTTGTTGCATGAGGTTTATTAGCCCTGCAGTGCTTTAAAGTCCTGCTCAGGATTACCTTGTTAGAAGAGAGAAGTTAGTTTAAATTGCAAAATTAAAGAAGTAAATCTTAAATAAAAGCCAGCTTGCTCTCAAAGGGATAGTCTGTGGTAAAAGAGAAGTCTTCAAAACAAGCATTTTCGGATAAACATTTGTTTGCATATTAATAGTTACGTTCAAGTAATGAAAGAGGAATTAAAACCCAAATATAGGTGGCAAATAAGCTACCCTGTGCAACATGATTGAGTGTCCTGTGCTTAGAAGACTGTTTTGCAGAAATAAGTCTCTCTGAGTGTGTCTAAAAATGTTAAGTTTTTTTTTAAGCATGAGTACTTTACCTATTCTACTGTCAATGTACACTGTTAAAACCCAGAGGCTTGATTTCAATGTTTAATTTTAGTCTCACACTAGAGATAAACTCAGTTTTGCTATACTACAGTGTTATATGGTGCCTAAATAGCATGAAAACACCAGTAGATCATCTGTTTTTTCAATTATTGTTCTAATACCCTGACTTGTCCATCAAATGTTAATGGCTGTTGTCTCATGTACAACTGTATGCTTGAATTATTTTGTGATGCAATACAATATGTATATTAAATTTTGCAGCATGTTTTAACAATATGAGTTTTAGTATTAAAATCACAATAGTAAACTATCAATGTCATTGACCAGCAGTATTGATTTAATATGGAAATTTAGTTATAAATTAGGCCTGATCCATAATCCACTGAACACTTGTTAAAATCTTGACACTTCTGTGACTACACTGTAAATGAGAGAAATTTTCCCATGTTTTTCTTTTGATTAATTTAAATTGCTATGCAATTTTGTTCATATACGAGTAGTGGCACTTTCACACAGGGCAGTCTTTGGATTGTTGTTTTTTCTTTTTTTTGAGTTTCATGTCCGGAAGCATAGGCTACTCCAGGAATGTAAGGACTGGAAGTGAAATAGATGCTTCTCTGTTAATTCTACAGCCAGAAGGAATGAACAGTAAGCTAGCTTTCCAAAATAAGTGACAAATACAGATGATTCAGGAAGAGTAGAAAATATTAGTTGCACAACTCAGCACTGAAATAGCATTGATAACTTTTAAAAAAAGTAAGAACAAAACCCTTATATTCTAATTGGATGTTACCTTCATGAATTCAATTTTCCCCTTTCACTCATCCATGTAATTTTTGATAGTAAGGCTTCAGCATGCCCAGTAGAAGTTAAGGAACTGATTTTTCATCTCCTGAGTATTTCTGCAGTGGTGCACAAGGTGATGATGGTGCCACTGCTCATAGAAAGTATCATTACACTGCACAGGATGGGCAACATTCCCTTGGGATGCAGGTGGTCTGCCCAAGCAGTGTGTTTGTAGACTGCTGCTAAAAACAATTTCACTCCCAGACCATTGGACTTCTTACAGTCTAATTTTGGCCATATATGAGGGTTACTTAAATGCAGAGATAACATTAATCTTTCAGTAGCAACAAGTGCTGGCTGTGGTTAAGACCAGGAGCTTAGCATTCCTGCAATCAAAATGTTGTTGCTGGATATGAGTAATACAGTATGTGATCATTTCTGAACATTAAATCTAACCTGGATTGGGTTCAGCTCTGCTATGTGATACCATGTTGCCTCTCATGGCACTGTTCTTCCCCCTTGGTCCTTGAAGATACGGGACAGCAATTAGCAAGTACCTCATTTAATTGGCAGGAGTTCGTATAGTATCAGCCCCCGTGCTCTCATGATGCTTGCGTAAATAAGTGTTTCTATTTCTGTAGACAGTAGGCATTTGGATTTTTTTTTTTTTAACAATATGACTGCCTGGGCTTAGTGTTACAAATCATGAAACATTTTGTTTATGCATTATAAATAGTGATATCTATTTATAAATCAAAGGCACTGTGTTCTCGCTCTATTCCTAGGAGGCCTTTGGTTGTGTTAGCATTACCCACACATGTGCTTCCATTTTGTTGCCCAGGAAGCTAAATAGAAATACATGACTCTTAGCTGGCCTCATTAATGAAAGAATAGATTCAGGTTGGGTGCAGAATTTGAAGGAGCCACGGAAAAACATAATAAGCAGTGAAGGGAAAAAAAAAAACCCTAACAAACTGAACGTATTTTAAATTATTAAATAAATTAAATTATTAAATTCATGGGAAGCAACACGGGATTTTATTTAGGGAGGTAGAAAGAAAATCCTGGGGTGGTAGAGGATTCCTGAAGGGTGGAGAACAGTTTATACCACTTAGTCATATGGGGACAATTTATTCTCATCTTGGAGGAACAGGAGATATTTTAAAGTTAATAATGTTTCTGCCACCTTTGTCTCCTCTCCTATCATGCTTACAGTCAAAGGTGAAAGCCTAGTCTGCATCCCCTGTGACTGGTACAGAATCTACATCAGAAGCAAAGAGATGAGGGAAAGAAGAAGAGTGGAATGAGATCAGCTCTGTGGTTTCTGACAGCCTTTACAAAAACAGGAGCTGAGTAGAGTGCATAAAAAGGCTGTAAAGGCACCTCTAAACATTGGCCAGTTGGCAATCACATGCTGTGGTTGCCATTACAATTGGATATCTTGCTGCAAATCAACAGATCATGTTCTAATGGTCATATGTACTAATGGGACAGAAACATTTGTTGCTGTTTCTTTCAAGCCTGGTGGATGGGATTTTATCACTTTGTGGCAATCCCTGGACCACTGATTTGGAGTTTGAAAGAAAGTGCAAATTCCAGTGCAAAGAAGTTGCTGGAGTAAATGGTATTGGTGGGTGTTCTGCTGGGCTCACCCCTCGCTGAAGCCTGGGAAACATCTCCTCAGCTCTTCAGTTCAGCTGGTACCTTGCTCCTCTGGGTAATGTATTATCCATAATGCTGAATTTGGAGCAAGTAGCTCCCCATGGTAGTTAATAGCAAGAAAAGTGATGTAGTTAGGTGTTACTGCTCTGGCTTTCTTCTGTTATGGCCCTGATTGTGAGCCCGCTGTTTCAGAGGGGTTTTCTGCACAGCCTCTCCCTGTTGGCATGGTAAAGCCAGTGCATCCTCAGCAAGGTGTGCAGTTCCCAGCACAGCTAAGAATAAGCTACTGCAGACACCTTGGATGCACTCCTGCCACAACAGACCTGCTGACCGGGGGCCCTGCAGTGCTCTGTTTAGGGAGAAGTGCCATTTGCTGCCCACGTAAATATATACATGCCTGCTCCCCCTTCCCCATACCAGACGCTGCAGAGACCCTGCCTTTAATAGGCAAGGTTAGAAGGATAGAGTGTGGCACATGGGCCCAGTCTTCCTTTTTATAAATCAGTAACAATGGGGTGTTGACAGGCCTTGAAGCCTAGACAGGCTAAGGGGGTCATCACGATAAGGAAGGATTAGTGTATATAATTTGCCAAATATGGCACCAGCCACCAGCTGGGTTTTTCTGCACATGGTAGATTATCTACAGGAGTTTCGTGGCATTCGCCTTAGCTGCTGGCTGTGTTTATTAGGAAATGTATTGCTTTTTTCAGTTTAAGAACTATACACTGAACAGGGAATGCATGCAAATGAGATGAAAGAAGTGGTTTAAATTTTGACTGAAGACAAAAAAGTAGTGTGTGGAGTCTTTAAGTATAAATACTCTTTTCAGTGTACCGTATCTGTTTTTCCCCTAAGATTTTCACAGGAGATTTTGTCTGCATCTTCATTCATTGTAAATAAAGCTGTTTCTAACTTAATTCCCTGGAGGATATAGTTATCCTGCCCAAAGACCAATGGTCAACAGAAAATAAAAAGAGCCCCTAGATCAGATCGTTGACTGCTTTGTGGTAGATAGCTAAACTGCCCATCTTAAAACATTAGGAGAACGATAAATGCTGTAAATTATTGGCTGTGGTGAAGAAGAACTTGTTAACCCCTGAGTTACTGGAAATAAGATATGGTGAAATTCTAACAGCATTACTGTGTTGTAAACTGTATTTATTCCTTTAAAAAAAAAACAAGAACAGAGAGATTTAGTCAATGCTTGCAAGTATTCTCCAAATCAGATTTTCACTGACTGTGTTAATTTGGAATTTCGGGTAGAGTTCATACTTTTGATCTCTGAGACGATACTATGCCAATTTATGATAATTTTTCCAAATGCTTAAAAATTAATACAAATTTCTTTACTTTTACTTTTTTATTTTTTATTTTTGTTTACTTTTTATTTTTGTTTACCTGAAGGTTTTATTTATTAGTATGACAATTCCTTTAAAATAAGGTGCTGCAGTCCCTTTGTGCTTCTTTCCTCAGTATCTGGATAAGCTCACCCATAAAAGACCCATTGTAAATAAAATTTTGCAAGTCATTCAAGGATGCAACAAAATACATAATTGACTTTTTGGACCATTTTTAGAACAAGCTCTCAAAACCTTTTTTTCCTCACAGCAACACTTCCCACTGCACTAGATCTGACAAGACTGTATGCATTACTTTATTTTGATACTGACATTTAAACAATAAAATAAAGCCATTTAAAACAAATAGTGGTGCTTCAAGTGTCTGAGCTGTCAAGATACCAAATTATATAACTTGAAAAAATCAGAATTCATTGTTAATGGTATGCACTTAACACAAAGGGTCGCTGGAGTACTAACCAGATATATATTCAGCTACCATGTTGGAGCTAACAGGCTGTATTCCTTTAGATAGAATTGACTATATTCGCTTAAATGGACTTGACTCCAGTACAATCACTGTATTCAAATGTCAAAAAAAAGAGAAAGAGGATGTCACGTAGGGTCACAAATTATGTTGGATTTTGACAGATTGTAGCCTTGCTTTACAAGAGCAGTAACATCTCATTTGTCACCGTTTGATCTGTAAGTGCGGGAATGAGAGCGGAAGGCCCTCCATCTCCACCGCAATTTAATCGCTCTGAGGCCGACAGTGGCAGCTAAAGCCACCTGCCCATGCACTGTACTGCTGATCTGTTTTAATTTAATCGTCCGTCAGCTGGGATGAAAGCATAAATCGTATCCTTTTGATCTGCAAACGGTGTGGTTCTTTTGTACAGCATGGTGCAGAATCAGGGAGACAGTTTTCACATTTAGTGCAACATAGACAACATGGGCTTGAAAAGCTTGTAAGTGATATTTCACTGTAGTAGTAAAGCAAGAAGTTGTTCCTTTTGTAAAGTTATACAAAACAACATAGGGTCTTTTTTTTAGAAAAGAAGATCATAGAGGAGGTTATTGATTTAATAATGTATTAGTTATTCAAGTTTGGAAAGCCCTCTTCTGCTCTTAAATACCCTAAACATCTTTAAAACTCTGAAGACCCTTAAGTCACGTAGTTTATAAAACATGGGATAGGAAAAATTATTTGATGATAGCACAGTAATTCTGTGAACTGTCAGCTGTATACTGAATATGTTATTTAGTTACATTATTGCATGTAAATGGATAAAGGAAGATCTTTAAATAACAAACAAACAAAAAATTTCTGCCTTCTCCAGTGGAAAATCTTGCCTTTTTTCTGGTATTGTTGGAAGCTTTGTTGAAGGCCAAAATGTTACGTGCCCATCAAATATGCTTGGTAGGCCAGACGTTGCTTTGGGAAATACACCCTTTCATGGCAAGAACCAGCATGAACACAACTGAAAGTAAAATGGTAACATTTGAACAAAATCTTTCTCCCTACTGTTTCTTTGCAGAGTAGTTACTGAAGGGAAAAATGGGCTTTGTAACATTTCTCTTCTCCCTCTCAGCCCCTTCTCCCAACCCTTTGCAGCTTCCTTTTTCAGGTTTGTGCCTTTCTTAGTTTTTGCACTTGGCCTCTCACAGGAGGTACGTTATTCATGATTTTGATGCTGTACATTTGTACAGCATCTCCCTGAGGTCCTTGTCAATCCAAGCTGGTCCTTCCATTTGAAGACCAAAGGTCTTTAAATCTGAAGAAGGACAGCAGTAGAAGTCTCACCACTCAACTGTGAGAATTTGGCTGACCCCGTAACCTTTGAAATGCACCATCCTTTGTCCCTTTCTTCTGAAAGCTTCAGGGACTGTAGGTCAAATTCCCATTTGACAAAATGAAAATCAAAATCTCAGACCCTCCCCAAAATTCATACAAGCCTGAAGAGTTGCATATGTTCTCCGCAGTGACATTTTTCTGATTGGAATTGAAGGTGTGAACTGCCCTGTGGGGTCTATGAATATCTTTCCATTGGTGCTGAGACTATACTAATATTTCCCTTTTGGGAAAAGGGTTTTTTTGTGGTCACATGTCAAAACTAGGAAGTTCCTTTCCTAATAAAAAACTGTGTGTTTTCTTGACCTCTCAGAGAGCAGAGAACACAAACTTAAGTTTGTAAGAATCCCTCCTCTTTGAGTGACTAAACATTTTATTTACCAATGTTGGCAGTGTTTTACCTGAGAAGATTTTCTGTCTCCATTATTTGTTGCAGGATTTTATTATTTGGCAAAAGACTCTGTCTTAGGATAAAGAAATGTTTATGCTTCTTCTTGTAAAATTCCGTTCAGCATATGCTGGAATACAAATAGTGAAAAATTATCTTTGCTCTTCTTTTGCTTTCATTCCTCATGAAAATTTTGTCAGGCTGAGAATATAATAAATAATTATGGAGTTGCTGTGGCCCTGGAATGGGGAAGGATGGGGAACCATGCTGCTGTCTCTAATACAGATTCAGCTTATGGAGCAACCAGGCCCTGACTGCTTTGGAAGCCCTTATTAGGTCTAAAACAAATAAACACATTTTCTTGGGGAAAGAAGAAAACAGAAAAACCTTATTCTTGTCCCCAAAGTTGACCTCTGAGACTGACCCAGGTCCTTGGGTCATAAGCTCACTCAGCATGGGACTGGGGGAAGGCAAATGGGTCAGACTATTCCTAGCCCTGCTATGTGACCCTTTCTCATCCTGAGTTTTCTGTTACAAGTTGAGGTGGGCAAGAATCCTCCATTAACACTCAGTGGTGCAGTTCTGAAATTTAAGTGTTAAGAGATTGCTGACAAAGCACATGAAACAGAAGGACTTCTGTGCTTGCAAATACTGCAAATCGTATCTTCCTCAGTTTCAAAAATATATCTGGAATGTTGTATGTGTTCAGGCTAGTAACGACATAGAGCAAAAGGATATTAATGTGAAAAGTTCAGCATCATTTGCCTAATTTTCTGTATAAAGTCTGTTTCAAAAGAAAGCAGAAATAAAGGCTGGGTGAACTATAGTCAGTCCTGATGTTTTCTAGCTTCTGACTTCTTTTCTTTGTGGAGCAAACCTGGGGGTGGCTGTGCAGTGTTTGTAACTGCAAGGGGCTTTAGACGGAATAATGAACGACATGGAGGGGTGCACCCTGTGTAGTGTAAAATACAGTGAAAGTTGTCTTAAGTTATGTGTAGGTAACCATAACACAAATAGCAATAAATGTTATATAGCCTTACACTGAACCACCACCTAATCAGTCCTAGGAAGGTTTATTTAAATGTATTTAAATAAAAGCAATCTAAACTAGCAGGACAAATGAATTTTCATGCTAAATTTTTATCTGAGATAAAATTACTTTGCAAGTCTGAACAGCTTGTTTTCCCTAAAGAGAAAAGATTTCTACCAAAATTTAGTCTTCACAATGATGCTTCATGTGCATGGGGCATTGCTCCACTGAATTTTTAATTGAGATGATAAATTAGCTCTTCATTTTTGACTACTGATTAACAAAAGACCTGTTTTCTAATCTTTGCAGTAACTGGCGACACTGTCACTGAGCTACTGGATACAGGGTGGACTTCATAGTACTAGAGGATAACATCCTGAAAAATATTTCCAACAAGACTGTTTTTTTATTCCAGCTTTGCGAAAGATGATGTCAGTCTAGTATCCAGTTCCTTCACGTATCCAGTTCTTTCCCCTCTTACTTATTTTGGGTGGTTTTTATTGGCTTTTCTGGTTAATTCTGAACTCCATGACGCTGTAGTTAGATTCTAAGTACAAACAAAAACCATGCTGCTATCAATACAGTCCTCTCTTAAAACTCCAGCACACACAACAAACACAGATAACTCCCTCCTGATAACGTTCTTGTATCTACTTAGTCTAAGTAGTGTAATGAAAGTGAAGGCAAAGACGCTGATGTTTCACAACATATAATAGGTTTGTGGAAAGTACAGTAACAACTAATGAGTTAGGAGAAAATCATTCAAGAGTATTGCAGTTATTTATGATCTCTCAAGAGTCCATTCATCTGCTTTGCATTTGTGATATTTTTATTAGTTTTGCCAGAGTGTGTCCTTGCATTCATTCATGCTCTCCATTCTTCTGTGTTGATGTCACTTTTGATAGCAGTCACCAGGAATTCCCTCTTGTTGCAAAAAGCAGAAGCAATAATAGGAGGATGTGGCAGGGATACCCTGGTAGCAATATGGCACTGTGGTATAATTAGCACTTCTGCCTTTGTTTTTCTTCATGTATTTTGATGTTATGTTTACAGCTTGAGCTGTATTGCTTATATCCATTTACAGAGTCTTCCTCACAGTGTGTGTGGCTCTGTGTACATCGTGGAGTGCAGGTGGCACCATTGTGTGCTGGGTTCTGTCTGTGCACATGCATACACAGGTCAGAATGCCTGCTCTCCTCATGGCACTCTCAGAGGTGTAGCTCTAGATCTTATTTTATATAATATTGGGAAACTGTTTGGTTCCTTCAGCCAGGTATTTGTGCTTTCTTACATTAAGGGGGACAGGATTCAATGCCTCAAATAACTCAGGTATACATACAAAAGGCCTGTTGTTTTATAGCTGGAAAACTGGAGAAACTCCTAACTTCTTTACTACTCCTTTTCTTACTGGTTTCTTACTGTAAATTTGATGCAAACACATTTGCACACATCTGTTACAGATTACTGTGAATTACACATTCAGGAGTTCTCCATGATCTAAATGGCATTATTAAATATTCACCTTAACTGTGCAGACCATGGCAGCCAAAAATTGGTTGTGGGTACAAATAATTCTTCAGCCTGTCTGTTCTTAAGACAAAAGCAATAAAGCAAGCTATTATTTAAATTGATAAAAGATGCAAACACCACTTCCCTGGGTTTCTAGATTTATTGTAAAAGAATAAATATTTCACTGGTGATACTAATTAATGATTGGTCAAAGATTTATCCATGTCTTTTATTTCCAATATCCACCAGACCTGATTAGGAAAAGTAACATTTTGTAGTACTTCTACTAGCTGGGAAAAACAAAAGTTCCATGAAGCCCACTTTACCAGGTAATTATTGTTTTATTAGCCTTTGTTTAGTGAGGCATCAGCAAAGAATTCAAGAACCTAGTTTCTGGTAGGAAAAAACATGAGTAGTTTTTTTAAAAAACTCAGATACTTACTGTGGCAAATATTGTATGAGGGGAAAACTGTTAGAAAACTACCATTTTCCTAATTAATTTCCATGTGGATAATAGATGTACTCTGAGGAACGGAGATAGGTAAAGGTCTCAATAATGTAGGCAAAAATTAAATAAAGCCTAATGATAATATCATACACCCTTTTTCATAACATCCAATTAAAAAAAAAAAGAACTTAGAAATACATTTTTGTAGTGACACCGGATAAATTAGAAACTTGGGACTTCCCTTATTTGGTCAGATTGAAAATCTGTCATTCTGATACATTGTTTCCATTAGAGATTGAATAACTGTTTCTTTCAACACAAAGCATACAAGTAATTAACATCCTTAGGCAGTTAATATTTGGAGAGTGGGGGAATATTTTTCCAAATATCCTTTAAATGTCTATCAAGTTGAGAAGGCATTTTCTGTTGGTTTACCTAACTAGTCTTAATTCTCGTCCTTTCTTCTGCAAATGCTAAATCTATCAGCCCATCGACTGCAGGATTTGGCCCAAAAGGTATTGAGGTCAGATAGTAGCTTGGAAAAAAAGCTGCCAGTGCTTTTCTGTCTTCTTGTGTTATGAATCTGAGAACCTTTTGTAGGTTTTTTCTCTCAGACTTTTTTTTTAATATGATCTTTAATTCAATTTTTTATTTCAGAGCAAATATAATAAATGCAATGACTGAAGGTATTTGTAGCTGTAAGAATGTGTTTTATTTTCAGTTTTTTCTTTTCTTCATATTAGTAAAAATTCTTTAGATTTAATAAGTTCAATACAGCCACAGTCTGATTGATATATTAATGAAGAACTTAGTTCTGGATTTTTTTTCAAAAGACCCAAATAGATAAACGGATCAGTCCTGGAATTTATTTAAAAAACAATTACTCCTCTCTGTTCCAGGGGAGAAAGTTCAGAAGTTACATAAAGCCTCTCCTTCTCCAAGTGGTTTATTCAGAGTATACTTACTTTATACTGTTTCCATTAATGAAAATACTGAGTAACTGTTAGTTTAAACCATGTCTTTAGTGCCCCCCTCAAACTGGGTTCCTGCATGTGTTCATGATAAATTAATATTTAAATTTCAAATGAGCTAAATAAACTGTTTCATTCAGATAAGTAGCTGATTTTGTTCCTCTCATGTTATATTAATATTAGTATTATGGAGTCTTCTGTACCCTTGCTTTACTTCCTGACTAGCTGATAATTGGGTTGGCAGAGTATACCTGGGGTCGTCTTGTTTAGCTTATCTGCACAAGAGAAAGAGTGGCAAATAATAAGGGAAAGCAGCAATAAAATAGTGGGAAAAAATGAAGGGAAGATTTAATCTTTGACCAATTTGAAACATATCCTAGAGAATCCATGGAGAAAAAGATAAAGTGTGACTGTGAGTAAGTTAACTAAACACGTTACAGTGTGTGAGAGCAAATGGAGTTAGTCCATTGTACACGTTTAATTTCCTATTAGTCTCTGGTGTTTACTACTCCAGTCTGAGTTGGGGCATCTGTAAATTCAGTTAAATACAGTGCATTGTCTAAACATATCACAGCTTCAATCAGTCACCCATGGTGCTGATAAGAAGCCTCTTGTATTATTGAATCTACAATAGGGAGGCTCTGCAGGCACAAAGATAACAGCTAGGTATTTCACTTTAAGTATGAGAAAAGGCAGTGACTCGCCTTTGCTGCTGCAGCTCTGACATTTATTACTACTCCCTGATTTGTTTTATACTACTGATGTGAATTTGGTTTCAAGTGCTTTGTATCTCCTCTTATTCCTAACTTAAGACCTCTATCTGGAAACAGTAAGGAAAAACAAGCAAACCAAAATCAACTTTCATGATATTACATAGATAGCAACAAATTGAGCACTTCCTGGTGCTGTCCTGCCTGAAGGATTAAACAGAGGCTTTTGTTTATTCTTGAACAATTTTGTTCCTTTTCAATTAAAGGAATTTCTATGATGTTGCTTTAGAAATAAAGCTACTGAAGAGGAAGTGTGAATCTGGCTGTAACAGGGAATTACACTTTTCAGGTGTTTTAATAGCTCTTTCCATAAAGTTGTTGAGTTGGAAATAAAATAATAAACAAGTAGATGTTGCTGCAGATAGAATTACTCTGGCGACATGCGCAGACTGTGTTAAATACAGAAGAAAACTGTGGATAAATATAGGATTGAGTGTGACCATCTTTTAGGGTCCTTTATGTTTCTGTATTTAACAGTGTCTTTGTAGTCATAAATTTTTGGCAGTCTTCATGTGTTTAGGATAAAATTTCTTCTGCCCAAATATACACTCATGTGCCTTATTTTCGATAACATAGCTATGTATTAATGATTATATATTACTACTATTAATATATCACTATTAATGCATCAAGGATATATAAACACACAGCAGGTCTATATATAACCTAGAGTATTGATATACATAGTATCATAGATAATGGAACATTTATATTATTTACCCATATATATTTATTTACCCATAAGATACATTATATTGAAAAGTCAGGATTTCTAATCCTGAAATGCCATGCCACATATTTTCTGTCTTCTAGAAAGATGCCTATTTTATGATAGTTAATGTATTTAATTTTCTTAACTAACTGGTGACTTTATAAGTTTTCTTTATGGTTTGATACATTTTTGTGCAGCCAGACATAGTTTTTTCAGTGACTTTGCAATAGAAAGTTTGTAGCTTCTCAAATATTAATTATTCATTTGCTAAGGCTTCTTTTGTTGTAGCTGTTGAATTACAGCTGTATTTCTTGATGTAGTTTGCATGAGTTTGTTTTGCCTAAGCTTTCAGTTATATCTGTTTTGTTATAGTAAGTTTTATTTCTTCTGCTATCTAAGAGATAACTGCATAAAGTTNCAACATTGGAAAATCTTACATAGATGCAGGTTCTGAAGCAAGTTAATACTCTTGTACTGCTGGTTAAAAAACAGATCTGATTAAGCATCCAGCATCTTGTCTCTTTGATTGCTCCTAGCAGAATTCTGGTAGCAAATACATTATGGCTCTCTATGCAGCTAGGATTCAGCAGAAATTCAGCCAATTTATGGCTGTTTTTAACTTTCTGCATGACTTTACATGCTTTCTGTGTTCCAGTAAACACAACTAAAAGGCACTCTTGAGTTGGTTTGTATGTTCAGGAAGGTCCACTGATGGGGTTTGAAAGAAATTCCATGTGGTCAGCCCCTGGAAAAAGGCAGTCACAGTAATACACATTCTGGAGGACAGAAGGGATGTGCAGGACTTATTTGTAATAGGAAATAAAAATTATGAAAAGACTTTCCCTGGGCTTTTTAAAATTAAAGGTATGTAGTATTGCAGCATTTTCCCCCCTTTGCTTTCAAATAAAACACTTCCTATTATTACAAGATTCTTTGGTTTGTACCACGGATTATTTGCAATTCTGGTGTTCATTTGCATTTGTAAGCTCACGGAGCTGGGCTTTATTGTTTCTGATACAGTGAGCATCAAAGGTGTGGCTAACCTGGCAGGCCGGCACATTGCTCACTGCCTTGAATGTAAGAGTGAATCTTCATGCAGCCAAACATATACACAAGAAGAAGAGAGCAGCTAATGGAGGTGGCAGGTAGGAAAAACACAAAGGGGAAAGTGCTACCAGTTGATGATAAAAGCAAAGTCAAGGGTGGCAATTAGGCTGCAGAAATCAGTAAGTGCATTCATTCTAGAATATAAAGTTGCTCCCAGGAGACAGAAAAATCAAGGTGTTGCCGTGCCTCTAGAAAAACCTCTTAATTTTGTAGAGTAAAATATCAATCACTCTATCCATGGATACAGCCCCAAGTCCACACCAGCAGTGATAGGCAGGGATCTCTCCAGTGAGATCTGCGGGCACCAAGGAAAGATTGCGCTTACTCTGGTCAAAGGTTGAAATTACCATGTAAAGCTATGGAGGATATTCATTTCATGAGACTTCACCAAAGCTAAAATTCTGAATGGCTAGAATTTGAAGGGGTAAGAGGAATCGTGAATTGAGAGTGATCAGATACGAGATACTCTGATCTTGCAAAGCCAAAGCTAATTAGAATACAGTTTTATGCAAAAGCACCATCATTTCCAGTTTCTCAGTGAGGATTAGAAGTATTGAAATACATGTTCCCTCGCAGTTTTCTTGAACCTCAGAAAAGAGAGCTACCAAAACAACTGTAGAGATTGAAGGAGAAATACTTCAGTAAAGTTTCATCAGTGTAAATACTCAGTTTTGCAGTGGCAGTGCTTGCTTTGGTGTGTTTTCAGCTTAACTGTTGTTATTCATTTAACCTCAGTCTTTGTGTTGGAAGAGACTAGTTACACTCCAGGTTTATTTGGTGTTGTGTTAAGTGGAAACACCAGGGTCGACAGAGGTTTACCTAATGGAAATAAACTATTGCATTTCTTGTCCCTTTGGAATCCGTCAGCATTGCCAAACCAGCATCCAGATTGGCCTATCTTGAAACACTGGCATCATCTGTGCCAGGATTTCATTATCCACCATGTTACAGGTTGGTTAGAAACATATGTCAGGATTGTTTGGAAAGCTGTGAAATGTCTGTCTGGAGTGGCGTCCAGTTTCTTCCACCAGGTAACTCCTAAATTTTCACAAACATCAATATATTTGGCCTTGCTGCTGGAGTTGTCCTTGGCTCAGAGCAATAGAATGGGACAGTCTGTTTCCTGAGAGTCAGAAAACCAAGAGACATCTGTGTCACACAGATACTGAGGCTTAATCCATAAAAAATCCCTTTGCTGCTCTACAGCTCACTTCTGTCTGGTTACTCCATACAGTTACAATGGTGACAGTGAAACAACCTCAGTGCAAGTGTTGGACCTCCATCAAAGTCACCCTGATAAGCAGAAGCTTCTCCAGTACCTTCCTTGTCATGCTGAAGTAGAATAGTGTCAGTCTCTGTGCTTTGCTTTGGCCCAGCTCCAAGATGAATGTTACATGTTACAATTTTTCATTGAGCGTTTCATATGACATCAGTAAATTTGTAATTAAAAGTTAATGTTACTCATTTATCAACATAAGTGGTGAGTACTTTTTAGTAGTTGATAAGCACCATAACCTGGAAAATACATGGAATAATCACAATTTTTAAAATAGGTTTTTGTGAGAACAAAGTTAATGTAGGGGGTACAGGAGAGGAGAAATAAAACTTTGTGTTTCCTTTTGTAAGCAAATCAAGAGCCAAATAGATTGCATCTCTCTTCTGTTAAAAGACAGTATATGGGATCTGAATAACTGATTTTTCTTCAGATAATTCAGCTGATTTTTTTTTTCTTTTTAAAACATCCCAAGATCTTTCTCTTCCCTAATAGGCAGCCTCTACCCTAGGTATCAGCAGTTTGCGGGAGGTTAAATTGCTCTTTCATAGATTTAGATTTGTTAACAGATGTGGTTATTGGTACTGTATGCTTTCCTAATCCCTCTTCGGTATTGGTGCATCTCCAACCCTGCCAGTTTAATTAACATTGAAATTCTCATATTGTTTTGGTATTCTGATTACAGGCAAAGACTAAGTGGAAGTCACTTTGGTATCCCAAGAGACTTCAGCATTAGCAATGCAGAAAGATATATTTTTTCCATTTCTCCCCCTTCCTGAACTCCAGATAAGCAGTAGGCCCCAGTTAGATTTCATTACTTTCACGCACTCTTCATGGTCATCTTTTAATATTTGAAAGGATCATTTGTTAACTGGAAATGGTCATTTTTTTTTCTTTGGCTTTTGAAATATAATTTTCAATTTTTAATTTGATTCATTTAGATGAAATCATTAATCAGGGTTGAAACTGAGTTAATTTTCTGGAAAATAAATGAGGTTGTTAGAGTGAACGTTATTAAGGGGGCTCTTTGCTCAAAAGGGATAATAGCTGAAAATATGGAAGACTGAGAACTCTAGCAGTTGAGGGATGAAAAACAGAAAGGGTGTTTTTTTCTAGCTAAATGCAGTAATTGTTTAAAGGAAACTAAGCATATGAGGAATATTTCAGAACTGTCATCATTAAAGCAGGCATTACAGAGTAAATAACCTAAATATATGTATGAGTTAAAATCCTACAGAGCCAGGGTATAGATGCTGATTTTTAACCATGTTTTCTTTTTACAGAACATTGTGTTCATTCTGAATCTTAGTATTTGCTATTCCAAGCAATGCCCACTTGATTTTTGAGACAGAAAAACATTATTCTCAGTAATTCAGCAGAGTTACAGCCATCCAGGTAGAAAGCAAGCTTTGGTAGACAGGGAGTACAGGCCACTAAACCATTTTTTTCAGTCTGACCCAAATTCAGCTCTTGGCCTTGAGAGGGTTGTTTGCTTATTCCCTGGAGTTTACTGCATGATATAAAGTGATTAAGACAGCCAGGAAGATCTCTTACAAACACAAACCAAAGAACAGGGCATTGGACTAGACAGGCAATGTCCTAGAGTTACCATTTGACTTTTTCAGTTGACTACATTTGTTTTGCATTGTTTCCTAATGCCACCTACTTTCTGCTAATCTTCTAGTTAAAGCCATGGTTTGTTGGTTTTGAGGGTTTTTTTTCTCCCCTGGAAGATAGGGTTGCCTCCTCTGTTCTGATAGGAAAGAATTTTTTCCTTTCAAGTGCTCCAGTCGTTGCTCAAGAGCTATCATGACATTAAGCACTTAGTGGGCTTAGGTCAAAATTTTTGATGAACATTACAAGTCTGTTTAGGTTTTCCTTAATGCCTGTGTGCTCCTTAAGGACCACTTCAAAGTCTGTTATGGGGAATGAGTGACAAAGTCTCTAGTGCCTTAGCCAACAAAGTGTTTCCTCGTAGTTGTTTTTTAACTGTCCTGCCCAACAGGATGTTAAATGCTGCAGAGGGAAACAGGAACACTTGCCACACCAAAAGGAAACTTCTCAAATGGAGAAGGGTAGAAAAGTTTTTGCAGTGGAGCAGAAAGACACATGGAAATGAAAATTATTTTAGAATGTAGTTATTTTACTTTTGTGATGTGCCTTTCCCTGATAAAAGAAGAGACAGTAATTAACTTGGTTTAAGCTTGAAATACTCTTTTAAAACTGTAAATCTCAGTATGAGTTCACTTTTCCTTTTCCTTTAAAAGGGGACAAACACCAGCAAACAAGACTGAATCCTGGCAGACATGGAAGTTGACTTTATATATCCCATAATATATATATCTCCTAAATATATATATTTATATATATCCTCTGCTAGCAAAGTTGGCTACAGAGAGGATAACTGCAGGCTTCTAAATGTCTAAGATGGTATTTTAAATATAGCTATTTTAACACTGAGTGGAACAAATTATGATCTACAATTTCTTTTTCAGTTACATCGTCTTGATGTAACGAATCACAGTGATGTAACAAGCTCAAGTGAACAGAGTTTAGCATGTCAAGCCAAAATGGCATTTGTGTGCTATGAGTATTCTTGGGCAATGCTAACTGATTTTCAGCTACAGGAAGGAAGTACCTCTCTTCTGGCATAAGAGAAGGTCCTCAAGTCCCTACACATGATTAAGATCAGTCACTTAGCATCAATTAGTCAATTGCAATTAGTTACTACTAATGGGTTTTGTATCCAGCCTTCATTGTAGACCCTACCTGCTAATAGGAACAGATTAGTAGATCAGCTAAGGAGGCCAGAGGCCCCAGTTCTTAATAATAAAATTTATTATTAAGAATAGTAGGTTTATGGTAAGATTATGTAGCTGCTACAAGAGTATGAAGGGGGCCAGCTAAATCTCAGTAAGTTAATTCTGTACCTTCAAAGTCAATAAACTGCACTGAGTTACAGAAGCAAGATCATGCCGTGCCATGAACTTATTTTCAAATCTGTCATGCATACACACCTTCAGGCTTAATTGTCTTGTTTTCAATATGTAGTATATTTTGGGATGCAGAAGCTATTTCTCATAGGATATATTGACAGAGCTTCTTAAAATCATGCCAGTTTTAAGTCAGGTTTTGAGATGTTCATGTTGAGAATACATCTGTTGTTTCTGCATGACTTGTAGTTTTGCTTCTTGATTTGGTTATAATACTGGCTGCTTATCTCAAAATTCTACAAAATGTCCAAAGTCTCTCCTGAGCCATCTCAGACAATCAAACTCATAAGCGAGTAAGGTTGGCATAAAGATGTTTCCCAACCAAGCCTGGGACTTTACCAGGACTTTGCTACATTTGGTACTCATGAATATAAAAAGCTTGTGCTGGGGAGGCACAAGGGAGCATGAAGATGGGATCAGGGCAGAAACATGGCAGGCAGTGTCACAGTGCTGGTGTGTAGAGAAGGACCCACTGGTCAAGCTGAGCGTGTAGGGATGCCATGGTTACTAAACAATGCTTTGCAACTTGCCCAGGGGCAGTTTCTGACAGGTGGCTTTGTTACTGCCTGTGATTTCAGAACCTGAGTCTGTGAAGGCAAATCAGACCATCTCCCAATTCCCCTTTTCTTCTTCTATCATGGAGTCCAGCTTTCTGTTTCCTTTGGTGTTCAGTCCTGGGCAACTTTGTATTTTCTTGTAGTGTTCTGTGGTGTCTTTGGACACAACTATTTTTTATCCTTTCTTTCATCCAGAAGTTTCTTAAAGGGAAAGTTGTGTTGCATTTCTTATTTAGAAATATAACAGAGAATTGCTTTTATTTTGGATAGTCTGTCCTCCAGTGATCATTTGCAGTCTCTGGATAACCTTTAGCATTTATCTTAGGAGGGTGTTAAAGGAATCAAGGCTTCATTACATGCTTACTTACCTTAGAAGTCCTTCCAGTCAGGAAAGGCTGCTTTGCTTCCCTCTGCTTTGTTACTGACTCTGTTTTCAAACCGTGCCATTAGATCTCTTTAATAATGAGAAACTTGTTATTTAAAACTACCCCAAACTTAAGAGGGACGGCAGTGAACAGCAGCGTTGGTCCTCTGAAGATGAATCTAGAAATAGTAATAGCAGTGATAATAAGGTGGTACGGGTAAACATTGTAAATTGTCTGGAACAGTGACACTGTTCAGCGAGCACCCTGGGGGAAACCTCCGTATCTAAAACTCTTCAAGAATTTTTGCAGAATGATCACTCCTTGCTCCCACGTATCTTCCCTTTCTGATAAGCTTTAACTGTAGACACCTGTATTAGTTTGGCCTTCATCTTGAGCTGAATGAGATGTTCTGCTTGTTCAGTACATTCCTGGTGTGGACAGACTAGGAATATAAAACCAGCAAATAATTTTTGATTGAATGGATTTTGAGCTAGATGTTAGATGGAAGGAACACCTGTGCCCTGAGCCATTGCTCACATGATTCTCCACCTGGCCAGCTATACCTGATGCAGAGGCGCAGTATTTTAAGAGATGGACAGTTAACTGCTTTGTTTCTAAGGATATATTTTATATAAGCTTTAAAAAATATAACAGATCTTTTTATATCCACTACACAGTAGTAGCTTGAAATGAAATTCACTGAAATGAATTTCACGTATGAAATCTAATAGCAGGTGAAGTATTTGTAAAAGTTTGTTTTTCTTTCGTATCTCCTTGTGCATCAAACAGTACCAGGAACTGGACATTCACAAAATAGTTAGGATGCCACTGAATGAAACATGTCAATTCAGGTTTGGCATGAGCCATTCTGTACACAGATGCAAACATATGCCACTGGTTACAAAAAAAGTTTTTATTTATTTGTTGTTTGGATAAGGAAGCTGAAGCTATGATTCACATGTTTCTGAACTGAGTGCACTGGGATGGGATAACCATCTGTCCTGAAATGGAGATGCTCGGCTATATGTACCCACTGGTACTAACAGGGTACTGGCTAGCAATCTTAGTGAAGCAGTTGCCAGAGGTTTAAGAGTACACAAATTAAAATTAGTTGAAGTGACTATTTTTAAGGGGCTTCTGAAGCTTTTAAAGAAAAAACAGTGCTTCTGAGTGCAGTAGTCCTGCTTGAAGTTCCTTATTTCAAGCTAAGATCACCAATTTAATTCTAATCCCTTTCAAACGCCTTGGTCGTGCTTTGAAGATAGCAAAACCATCCCCTCAAGCTCTGAAGCTGAGCACTGGCCCTTTTTGTTTCCACAAGCTGAAAATAAAGTGTTCGCATGAGCTCATTTACAGAGAGTAGAGTTGGCAGCCTTATCAGGAGAGGAGAAAAGAGCTCTGTAGATGAAAAGCTATCGCTGTGACAGAAGTCTTTATTAGGTTGGGCAGTAACAGAACGTAGTGTACACAGGATAAAGTGATGGCTACCTAGAGCATTTAGGGAAAACCAGAAGAGTAATAATGTTTTATGTTGTTCTTGGACTGGCTGCTTTGGTGATCCCTCTGGCCTAGGGATGTTTGGAGTGGAAAAGGGGACTATGTAAACAGAATACAGTCTGTACCATCTACAGCCTCTGCTGGTTAGAAAAAAGAGTAAGTCGCAAAAAGGAAAAGTAAAGGTCAGTCATTATCAGTAGTTTCATAATTACTCAGCATTCCCTGTTGTAGCAACCCTCTGCTATAGAGTTTGCTAGGAGACAGACTTTGATTGAAAATCCATTCATTGAGTTTCTCACGTATGTCAAATCCCATTTAGAACAAATATTGCTGTCGTTGAAATTCACGTATTTCAGGACAATTTTTTATATAACGCAGATGATATACAAGACCAGCAATAAAGTTTAATTCCATTAATCTTCCAGTTGTTGACATCCTATATGGCATGGGTTTTTTTACATCAGAATTTTTCCCGTTCATTTGTTAGATTTTTTTCATCATTAAAGATTGTGTCCTCTTGCTAACCCAGGATTAAAGCCATGTCTACCTTTTGTAGGTAACGTCTTCACAACCTAAACCCATTAGAATTAGTGGTATGGTAGCTAAAAGAAAAAAAAATGGATTACTATTTCTTTCTGTGATTCTTATAAATTTCACAGCTGCTATGAAATTCAAATAGAGACCTGTATTGCTTTTATGGGTATCTCTGTCCCCCAGTAAAAGCAGAAAAACCTTTACTTGACGTTCTGAATTGTCTTCTTTAATGTTTTTAAACAATAGACCCATTTCTTAATTTAATTAAAACAGTAAAAGTTGTGGCTCCACCATGCAGATTGACAGAGGACTGTAATTGATTTGGTTAATTTATTTTTTTTAAATCACAATTAACAATAAAATACAATGCATTTTGCTGGAGAAGTAACCAAGTAAAAAACAATGAAAAAGAAAGATGGATGACAGTAACAATGCTTATATTAATTAGGAGGATATATTGGATATTATGCTGGAAGAAGTGTGCAATTGGGCTTTTTTAGTGGGAGTTAGAGTTACAGTTTTCTCTGAGTTAAGGATTGCAGGCAGTCATCAAGAAAACTGTGTAAAATTGCTGGATTCTAATAACAGATCTTTGTACAGTGGAACATGGCACTGATCTCTAAGCGTGTCCTGAGGTAAACTGTTCCATGTTAAAGAAAAAAGTGTGATGGAAAACTTTCTCTTGAAAGACAGACTTACCAAGTTTTTTCCTGAGCTGTGTCAAGTTCCCATATTTGGGTGGGGAAAAAAAATGCACCAGTACTTATTGGTCCTACATCCAAATTAAATTTTTATAAGGTTTTCAACAGTTGTACGTCAAAATTGAAAGGGAGGGAGAACTTGTCCACAATCCAACAGACTTTTTATATAAGGTTCTTGCACCTTTACAATAGTTTTATTCCTTCATTATGCTTACTTCATTGCTAATCAGTAGTCTGCTTCCTCACATTAATAATGTAAGTTGAAACTAGCCTTCTTTTCTTTTTTTCTTTTNTTTGTCTCGCCCTAGCTATTCTCAGTGGAGGAATTACTAGTCTAGCTATTGATCTTTGCCATTGGCAGGATTGACTGTGTTGCAACTGCATGTAATAAGGTACATTTTCTGTCCTCATTTCCAAACTGACATAGTTTTACACTTCTTAAAATCAAATAATATGCATTAACCAGTTTGGCATTGTACTTCTGCTGCAAATCACCATTCATTTCCGGATTCATGACATGTGAGAACTATCTAGAAAGTGCTTGATTATGGCTCAGTTCAGCAACAATAGTCTGAGATGGGCAGGTAGATCTTTCTCACTGTGCGTAGCTTTGGTTCATGCAGCCGCCAGCACAGGCAAAATTCTTCATTGATGTTTCAGACCCCGTGTGCACAACAGTTAACCTGCTTGTTTGTTTGTTACTGTTGTGAAGTATGTTCCTGGTAGAAACTTTTATTTTCAATTCCCTTTTAAAGCTCAGCACACTGAGCCTCCATTTCTTAGGCACATGCTGCCAATGGAGGATTGTCTCTAGATAAATTATGCCCTCTCTTTCCTAAACAAGATTAAAGAGCTTCTCCGGCTGTTAAGTATTCAGCACTTGAAATCCCAGTCTGTTCAGTTCACTGTGGCATTTGCCAGCTGTGTGGAGTTTTGATGAGGATTGTATACTTTAGTGGTACAATGTACAACATGATTTAAGAAATGTAAATTGTAGAGAGCATTTTTTGAAGTTTAGCACAAAGGTGAAAATCCATTCCTCAGAGTAGAATCTATAGAATGGGACAAATAAAAAACAAGCATATAAAAAGCTTTTTTACTCTGTCTTACATATTTTTGTAACTACAAGCAGAATTTCCTCATCTTTTAATTAGATAGGTTTAAAAATGAAAAAGCCTGTCCAGAGGATTTAAATGCTTATTTTGATGCTGTTTTATGAAAATTATTTTGAATAAAAAATGGGCTACACTGTTTCAGATGTAGGGAAGGTGCCAATCAAAATCACAGAATTCTGACTCCGAATTTATTTGAGGTTTAGGAATTTTTTTAATGTGGAATTAGTCATCTTTGGTCTGTGGAAGTTATACAGAAAAATTTAGTCTGATTATAAAAAGATTGTCAATACAAATTTTGCAGTTCATTCTCTCATTTATTTTTTTGTGGGCTCATAATCTTAATTTAAAGGTCTAGTTAAAACTAAAATTCTGCTGTTTTGATAGATTTCCTATTGATCTAACTGCAAGTTAACCTAGTTTCAAGAAATATGCAAATATTGTCACTGAGAGAACAGTAGTCCCCACAAAAATTTGGCATAAAGTAGAGATGTTTATTACATTTCCACTCTTTGTGGATAGTTTGAAAAGAAGATCGCAGAGCAATCTAAAAGGAAAGGCACAGGCTGGAGAGAATAATAAAGAGGTATCAATCCACCACACCACACCATCCTTGACACAATGGCATGACAAGTGGAAAATAACTTAACTGTGTAAAATAGGGAAAAAAGGCAGTAAAAAATGAATTGTGTTACAGTTTCTAAAACCTGCCTCAATTCAAGAAACAAATGCTCCTGAGCAGTGCCAAGGTGTACGATTTTCACATAAATCTTACATGTCAGCAAATGGGAAACATGTAAACCCCTAAGAAATAGTGTCAGAAAATACACTGATTTAGGAAGGTCCCATTGCCATTCCCAAAGGCCTCCCTCATAGGATCCACCCTCAGTGCCATGTCTTTGGATTTTCTCCAATAAACAATATTCCCAGAAAACATAGTGATATTTCCTATAACTGGTACACAATATTGCTGCATATAAACAAAATCACAGGTATTTTCTTCAGTGGCCACTTTCTTCTCTTTCTCCAGGTTTAACCAAGTTAATGCTTCAAGGAAGAACATTTGAATCAATTCCCTTTGAAAATACAGGCACGATCTTATTTCTGTTATGTCACTTTAGAATAATGCAATAAAATGTAATAAA
>WEIU01018822.1:5928-17918 GCA_013389925.1 Aegithalos caudatus | reverse complement strand
AAAAAATATTTTTTCTAAATTTTAAAATAAACTGGATGGACAACATTTTTGATGCTATGCCAGCAGATGATTTATTCTTCCCTTCTTGCATTCAACTGCCTAAAAAACTTTAGCAATATGAATGTTTCTATGATTGTGAAGGTCTTCTCCACATTCCATTGCCCTAAAGACCATGGAAATGTATACCAAAGTCCTACCAAGACTTCAATCTAGTCCTGAGTCACTGCATTTTAGTTTGTATGATTCAGTCTAATTATCACTGTAACTGAAAGGATAACTGAGTCCAAAGCATGACAAATAAAAGGAAAGAAACACACAAAAAAACCAACAGAAAAGAATGTGAGGAACCATAGCAGACTGCTTGAGTGAAATCCACATGTGGACAGATTCTTTCTATATAAATTTATGAGGCTTACTGATAAATTTGATCTAAGGCCTTAGGCAGCCAGTATAGTTCTCAGAAAACTGGCCAAGGTGGAAAATCCACATTCCACTTCAGAAGGTGGTTTGATATAAGTTGATCTCTTGGAATGTTGGTCACTATTCATGGATTTTCTGTGTACCTTGGTCAACCCAACTGGGCATTCAAAGTTATCTGGACTTAATATAAAGTTTGATAATACTTTTTTGCAAAATTTTGCAGGAATATAGAACTTCAGTTAGTTATCCTGCCCGATGACATTGTTGGTTATAATGTTTAGAAGTTAGCTGCCAGCTTTTTCAGGTTACAGATAATCTTAAGTCTCAGGTTGCCTCACACCCAGAAAGAGACCCCATGCATTTTTAAGGTTTTTAAACATCTGTCTTTGAAGATAAACTCTATAAATAAAGATGGCTCTAGAAAGGTAGACTTTTGATTAGTCCAACTTAGCACCTTCTGTTTTCTCCTGGTCCTTCTCCAGCTGACAGTGTTCCCTGTACTATGAATACCTTCAGTATCCCAATGTAACTTTGTGACAGAGACCCAGTGGGGTTTAGTTGTCCCTATTCAACTGTCTCTACCTTGAGATCCTTGAAGCAGATCCTTGAAGTACAACTCAACCAACACATGAAAACTTGCACACTCTCATCTTGGCAGTAGCAAAATTGTGTTTTATGCTATACACTGGTTCCACTATTGCAATGGTTCATAAATTAATTCTACATCTGAGGTATGCAAATTGTGCTCATTATGAAGACGCTGAGATCTAAGTGGCAGTCTCTGAAGAATGAGTCATAGGAACATGAGAACACCAGCTTTCTAGAGTTGGTTGTGAGTAGTGACATCCAAAACAACAGAAAGCCATTAAATGCTTGTTTTAGCTGCCTGCCTCCTTTCCTCCTGCCCCTGTAGCTGCCAGAGCTGTACATGTACAAACTGCAATGTTGATGGTGTCATGGTATCGTACCCATGAGGCTGCACAAGAAGAGTCAGGTATTTTTTGTTCACTATCTGAACTCCTTGACGGTGATAGATCAGCATAGCGCAGGTGGTTTCAACAGAGCTCTTCTGCTTTATATCAGCATACAATATCTGTATTCACTTAGTCTCTCCTGGAAAGATTTGAAACAAACTTGAAACAAATACAGCAGTGATCCCTTTTTCTGTCCATTTTTGCTGATTTAGAAATGATGCAACCTGGAGGAAGTTTTAGGGTTTTTAGTTGTAGTGTGCATCCTTATTGTATTAAGTTTGTATGACTTAATACATGGGCATGTAAAAATTGGAGCTCCCAGCTAAAAGAAAAGAACCTAAAATGTAAAATATTTGCCACTCAGAAGAAGCATCAGGTCTATATTGGGTGTAAGTGGCAAGGGCAACCCACCACAGGGCACAACTGAACCCCTCAGCCACAGTGGGGCACCTTGAGAAAAATGTATTTTTGAAAAGGGGAAAAAATGACACATGGTTAGAGAAAGAGGGAAATAAGTTAAAAACAGCAGTGCAAACACTTGGGTTTTTTTTTTCTGTCAGAGGAGTAGGAGGGGAATGAGGTGCTCCAGGTTTCACAGCAAATTTTTCCCTGCAGCTTATATAAGAGACACCATAACAGCTACTTCCTTCTCAGAGGAGTGGAGACCCCCATGCTGGAGCAGCTGAATATTTCTTCAAGGAACTGTGACCTGTGGAAGAGCTCACATAGTGAACCAGGTTTATCCCCAAAGAATGCAGCCCCTGTGGCGCTCATGCTGGAGGAGATCTTGAAGGAAGGTACCCATAGAGAGGACCCATACTGGAGAAGGGGAAAAGCATATGAAGGAAGGAGCAGCGGAGAGGAGCTGTTATAGACTAATTTCACCCCTCACTCCCCATCAGGGAGGGGGTGCAGAAGCTGGGAACAAGGCACTGAGAAAAATGGGAGTGGGAGAGAGGTGGTGTACTTTTATTTGGTGTTGGTCACTACCCAGATCTATTTTATATGTCTAGAAATTAATTTTCCCAAAATCAAACGTGTTTTGCCCATGATTGTAATCGGTGACTTTTCTGCCTGTATTTATCTCAACTCACAAGCTTTTTCATCCTATTTCTTCCCTTCTTTGTGTTTGGGAGAGGTAGTGAGTGAACAACTGGGTGGGAATTTGAACCTTATCCGAGGTTAATGCATTGTGCTACTCTGCTGTGAGTTGTATTTGACAACTTGCTTTTCTGCTATGTGGTTTCTAAGTCTCCCTAATTCAAAATTTTATATTGAAATAACACTGAACAATTTCTATTCATTTATTTATCTAATTACTATTGATGGACAGTAAATTTGTTGAAAAATTCCCTTTGGGAAGAACTTGAAGAATTAAAAAATCTAGGTCAAGTTTATGGTTTCAGAGGAGAAATAAAGATTACATTTTGATAATGTTTAAAAACCCTATTTTGATATTTTGAAAACAAATATTTGATCTTTTTGGTTTGAAATTTTTCATTTTATTTAAAAATTAACCTTCGATTTGGAAAAAAAGCAAATATTTATATCCTCTCTGGTACAATTGTATATCTTAAAAGACATGTTTTACAAACAAAAGATCTGTCTGTTTATGCTGAACACATTTTGAAGTTTAATCTAGATTAATTTTTAATTTTTTTTTTCCCCTTTAAAACTGGGAAATTAAATATTCCTTGTATCATGTTATGGCAGGTGAGGGGTTGTTTTGTTGTTTCGTTTTTTTCCTAAATTCCCCTTTCAATACAGGTATCAACCCAAAGCATGTTTTATCCACTTTGTTTTGGGACAGTTCTCAAGTGAAGCACTGGCTGTACATTCTTTCCTTACTCTCATAGATGCTTATCTTAGCTCCCTGTACACTTAATTTTTAATTTTTTTTAAAAAATTTTTTTTAGAAATAACTTATTTTCAAGCTTCCTACTTCAAATTTCCGGTTTCCTGATAATGGTCATATGTCTACTCTGGCAATAGTCTTTGACTGGTAAGTGCAATCCTTAATTTAGATGGTGTAATGGGAAAAATATTTGCAACAAATCTGACATGTATTTTATGGTGATTTGACTGCTATTTTCTTGAAACTCTTAATAATGTCCTATCTTCATGTGGGAGCATAAGAATTCAGTTTACTTTTCAAAAGAAAAAACATCAGCCTTAGCTATAAAGCTTATGAAGAAAATCTCAAAAATTAAAAGATAATTAACTCTACCTTTTGCAAATTATTCTTTTCAATCTCAAAACTACTGTTCAATCTTATTTTATTCTTAATTTTTATTCTCTTGGTCTAACAAGTATTACCTTGCCAAGGGTTCATGAATATTCTAAGTTTATGGTAAAATGTTATGTACCTTTGTTTTCTTTTCAGATTAATTTCCTTTACATTATCGTATTGCCCACCTAGCATATGCATGCCGAGTTACCACAGAAGTCGAGGGAGTTTCCTTACACAGAAGAAGCATAACTGAGAGTGGCAACATTCTTTTGCCAGGCTCGTGTTCTTTACTCAGTCCATATGGCAATTTTGGCCCATGGTGAAACCACAGCAGGAGAAGCATGAACAGCAAATGTCACCCATGTAGGAGACCCATGGGGCAACCTAATCCAAAGATGGCATTAGTCTCAGGGGCTGTGCTCTACACTACTGAGTCAATACATCACCTTCTCCTCTGGCCAGGAAAGGCTTCTCCATTTCACTACAAACTATGAACTGTAGCTCCATGTGAGCAAGGTAGAAGAAGGTGCAAACTGAATTCTTCAACTGCCGTGATAAAAGTAGTTTTTGTGCTTGGAATAGAGCACCAGGAGATCAGTCTGGATCTGGCACTGTCTTGTTCTGTGAGTGCTGAGCTGTTCTGAAACTTTTTCTTTAGATACTTCTTCCTTTACTCTTAATGAAGATGAATGATCAGTAATGCAAAAATCCTCCTATAAGGCAGCATCAAGGACTGAATAGGTCAAACATTCACTTTTAAGCGATTTATGCATCGGACATTTGCCTATTTCAAGCTATGGCAAGAGCACTAAAATCTCTGTATGCTTTTCCTATTGTGCCAGAGTAGTGACTTTGGATGTAAAAACATGGACTTTAAATGTGTGTGCAAGTTATATCTGTTTCAAATGAGAAAATGCACAAGTGATGGAAATAGAGACAGATAAATGTTCAGGCTGCACTATATATGGGATTGCATTATATATTGACAAATGGATAAAGGAGAACTGGCTGTCCTGGGGGTTCCTAATGAGATGTGGACTCCTTTACTTTTAGGTCACCCTTGTGAATCTCAGCAAGGTCAGGAACTAACAAAATGTGGCCTGAATTGGCAATGGCAGTCCAGTTCCTTACTGCCAGATGTTCAGTTAATAAAAGTAACTACAGTGACTGGCAAACCCTACTATAGCCTTGTCCAAATTAGGTTCCTCAACAACTATTGAGAGGCCATGGAAAAGCAGTTCCTTCAAAAGCTGATCTGAAACATGTGAGGAAGTTCCAGAATAACTTCTTGAGCTGTATCCCTTCTGCAGATGCACAAAGGACTCCCTTTTCTACAGCTATCAAATCAAAACTAATTTAATTTCCGTCACAAATTTAAAATGACAAGAACATACACCAGTTTGTGCTAACATTGGCCATGAGAAGGAATAAGCAGCATCACTCCTTTCAGCTGGGATTTGTTTTTCATCATAATTCAGTATGTAATGGAAAACCAACACCTCACAATTGGTGAGAGTTTATTTGCTGTGATATTGCCAGACTATCAGAGGCTCCTTCCGGTGGACTAATCAGCCCTCTTTATTAGATGCAACTGTATATTCATGATCCTATTGGGACAGATAGATTTTCTATAGTTTCATAATAAAAATATGTGCTAGCGGGTCTCCTTGCTCTTGGCTACTTACATGAAGAAAGAGGAAGTGTGGGCATTATTTACCCACAGGTAAAGTAAAAACTATAAAGGTAAAAGGCCTTTCCATGCAATATACTGCTCAAATGAAATAATCCCTGAGATGCTTATTTTAGTAAATTAATCAGTCACACTGAGCCAAGGAAGGGAGCCATCTATTACCATGCTATAAATGTTAAAGACCCTATTTAGAGCCTTTATTTCTGGAAGAAACAGAACCATTTTTGCTGATATTTGTATGACAATGATGGTACCTCACTAAGTTGTGAGTAGATGTTACAATTGCAGTTTGCCCAACTCATTTTCAGTGGTCATCAGGGAAATTCCTCTAAAACAACCAAAAAAACATAGATATGTTTGCATCATATTAATAAGACAAGAAAGAGCAAAGTAGCTGCCAATTGGCAGCAGAGTATGTTTTGGTGGTTTGATAAGGATACTAAAGAGTTTATGATGTGACAGATGTTTCACTACACTATTGTGAAATGAATAGATTATGAGAAGTAATTAGATGTACATTGGAATCAATGCTGTTATCATCGAGGCCTTCGGGCGATGCAATAGATGAGAGTCATGGCAGCAGGTGGTCCAATGGCTCGGAGACAGGAAGACACACCGCAGGAGACTGAGTGACAGGTTTCACAGATCCAGGGGGTGAGAGATCTGAGCTATTGCCTGCATTTGTAATCTTTACTCATGTATAAATAATAACAACTACACTATTGACTTCATATGCTATGTCATACCCTCTGCTACCCCCTACACACACACATACACACACATATACAAACACACACATCTATGCACACATATTCTGCAACTTTTCCCCTCAGTTAAGGCTACTCTTTTATTTTCACATGAAAAAAGAAAAAAAAGCATTCATCCCTTTGATTCCAGTGCCAACTCCATGTTCTTTGATTAAAACACTTAAACAGAAAACCTGGCAACAGCTTTGAATACAGTGCAGTGTATTGTGTGCCTAGTGCAGAAATGTATATGCACTTTCCATGGGAGACTTAACAGAAAGTGAGATTCAAAAAGCACAGTTCTCATTAGGCTGCTCTTTTTCAAGCTTTTCCTTATTTTCTTTTTTTATCCAGCAGGTCCCAAACAAGGATTCATTAGTATATTGTGTGTATTTCCTTTGCAAAGGAACTAGCAAGCTGAGTCATCAAGATAGATAACATAAAAAATCTGCTGACTCTGGGAAGATTTGGGTCCTGACCCAGAACCTCAGCTGTTACATATCCCCTGAGCTTCAACCTGGAACTTCTGGGCTCTCCTGCACCAAGTGGAGTGGATAATAGTGAAGACCTAAGGTAAGTGTCACTAGCAGTCAGCCTCTGACTCAGTGAGTGGTTTGAAGTAACAGGAGATGGCTCTGGAAAGCCCTTTGGTGCTGCTGCTTGTCATTCTCTGTCTGAAGGTTTTTCTGTGAAATCTTTTATTTTTTTGTTGAGGAGCGATACTATGATAAAAGGGAATATTGAGACATTAAAATGTATATTTCAATATTCTGAGTGTAAACATAAATACCAAGATTTTTCTTTGAGGTGTATGTATGAATGTCAATGCATATATATAGATATATATAGTCATATGTGTGATGTGCATTTGGATAAATAATTTTTTCTCTATGAATCCTACCATGGATGGAGATATGTCTAATTTATGGTGGTGAAAGGAAAAAAATCCAATGTTATGGAAAAGAATAATACCTAACCAGCAGCTTAAAGTGATGAATTATGATAGGTCTTGCTAAAGGATATAGGGCAAAGCCATCTAGTGTATATATACATATATACATATATATATATAATGACAACAAGCGTTGTTCTAGTATTGCAATTTAAGAAAACTTAACCTAGCTTACAAAAACCCTTGGAAACATCTAAGTAGGTGTCTTTACAGTGATAGTTATATCTAGACAGATTGGTCTGGGGAAAACATAGAGGTTGGGACACTGTACAAATACAAGATAATACCCTGAGATCAGAAACATATGTTTTCCCTGTGTGAAAGAGTACACAAACAATTATCTACTTATCAAGAAATATCTCCTGTTGCTACTGTCTCCCAGAACCATATACAACTGTGCCATTCTACCATCAGAGAAGTAAAGAACCTGTCAAAGCTGTTGAGCCAACTTTCAGCAAAGTGGCGCCTTCATGGGTCTAACAATGTCAAGAAACAAGGTGGAAATCAGACACAGCTTGTCTGGAGGGATGGGACTGAAAAACCAAATTCCCCTTCTGAAAACCTTGGTCACTGTGTGTGCATTACCTGCTAGACTAAGCTGCTAATTTAAATGGTGAAGCCTCAAGAGGCCCATGCAATTGGGGTAGCCAATCTATATCAGAAGAGGTGAGGAAACCTATTGCTTGGTTGATTGAATCTGAATGAGGTTCAATTTTCTGTACTGATAACTTCCTTTTTAATTCTTTTGTTCCTCTTCTTTCCAAATTATCTATACCCTCAGGTACTCTGAAAAAAATGAGATCTCACCCAGTAATATTCATGCTTTTGTTGGCCTGTCTTCAACCCCGAGAGGGTGTGAGCAGTACCACTAATACCAGTGGTGTACTCAACTGCCCATGCCAGGACTGAACCAGTCCTGCTAAATCCAGAATATCAAATTCCTTTTGGGTCTTTGCTCAGGAAGAGCTTGGTAACCATGACCAAGCTCGCACTCGGTTAAATAAATTGCAATTTTTAAACACATTAAAAGTAAGTGTATGTCTTCTAAATGTACAGCAACATACACTGAAAGACAACCAGAAAAGAAATGCTGTATTCTTCTAAACATGAATTCTAAGATCTTTAGTGTAGTACTCCTTAGTTTAGTATTACAAGATAGGCAGACAAGCATATGTTCCCAATTTTTTGACTTTCAAGTGTCTTGAGTATTACCACAAACTACATTCAGTTTCTACCATCAAGGCCACCTGGAGATAAGTCCTCCTAATCAGATTTCATGGGTCAATGCAATGCCTTGAAAGGAGGAAATTCTGAGTGCAGCTTTCTCACTCTTCAAGCAGGAACCAAATCACTGTGGGGCATTGTCTTAACAGTATTGACATTTCCGACTTTTAAAAAGGAACTGGCTCACAGTCATCCCTGGATGTCTCTGGTGTCAATATAGAACCCAGGGGAACTGTGAGGTCTAACAGCCTTTCCCAGTTGCTTTCCCTGTTCCCCTGCCTTCACACTATATAGCAGGATTAACTCTATCCCAGCTAAAATCAGTGCAGGCAGTAAAATCACAAAGGAAAAGTTCCCCCCTGCACACACCAATATCAGCCATTCAGAGATATCCTTCATAGCAACCTTCTTGACATTTTCTCCTAGTCTCCCTTATTCATTTGTCTGATCTTCCTTAGCTTGCCTTTACTTACATCTTTTTTCTCTTTGGTTCTAGACCTTAGAGCCGACCACCAGCTCATATCACTTTTACATTCTTGTGACATCCATGGGCATCTAGCATGGTGAAAAAACAATGAACAGAAAGGAGAAGCTCTGGAAGAAAAATGGCTCTGAAAACAGCAGAGAATGTCTCAGTAATTTCAGTAGCAAACCCCATTATGTTCATACTCTGCCTCTAATTAAATATTGAGATCTCTGTTGAAAGTTGTATCCATTATAAATGCTACCATGTGATTACATATCTATAAGAACCTATAAGGATAATCATGCAGGTTCTTTTTTTGGCAGAATGATGAGAGTCATACTTTCAGCAACAGTGTTACCTTAACTTGCAAGTTATTTGGGATAGAACCTGTGTATTCCTATGTTTAGCTAAAAAGGCACTTACAAACATTGGACAACATGGAATAATAAACAATAACATTCTTCCAACATTAGGTCTTTTACAGTTAGGTAGGTTCAAAGGCTCTTTCACTGTGAAAATGTTGAATCATCTACCATTTGCTGAACTTCCTGAGAAAGCCTCTGCCTAGGGGATAAAAATCAGGTGAGGAAGAGTTTGAGGTTAATTACACAAGCCTTTTTAAAGTTGTGTGATAATAATTAATATGTATTTAGCTCTTCAGTAGGTTTTGCTGCAGTCCTGGCTTTCTACCATATGTGAGGCTCTTTTTTTCCTGTCACAAGTCCTTTGTTTTCAAGAGGATTGTCCTATATAATGTCTTCTTTTCAAGGAGGACTATTTTACCACAATATCAACATTTCTAATTCTAAGAAGCCATGTCTTGCAAATGCCAAGAAAAATGTTATGAATATTACATGTATCTAAGGCTAATTTTTAAATCTTTAAAAATCTCGGGTCTTCCATTGCATGTTTTGTCTCTACACATAAAAATGTGCACATAAAGTCATATTCAAACACATATTTGTGCATATGATATGTACAGCCAAAGATAAACAAATTACATTAGTTTGTGCAATCTTTTACCTGTCATCAGTTTAATGGCTAAGTCTATTTTCATGGTAGCACTGAAAGAATAGGCCTTAGTATTTGAAATGCCCTGTGGGAGACTGACAATGGCAATGCAAGAATAGTAACACTGTGATGCCAGTGCAGAGCATATCGAACACATGGTCATCCTTATCGCTGGTATCCCCTTGGACAAATTTTCTTATGCAGTTTTACTTTCCATTTCTGTCCTTCAGATAGAGAGAAGTTATGGAGAAATGTATTTCTATAAAACCATAATACTCAAAAGTCCGGCAAGGTTGTAAGAAGAATATTTATTTGATGCAAAAGATGCAGTAAGTGCTGAACATTCAGAGTGTCTGACACATAAAGAAGGTGATTATTTGTATATCACTATGATTCACCACATCTTTTCCTGGGATAAATAATATTTTCTGATCTAAACTACTCACAGACAGAAAAGACAGAAGACATTTAAACTTCAATATTTTATTCGGCTCTGGAGCTTAGGCTACCAAGAGATGTATGCTGGACAGTTCACATACCACAGGCTGGAAATGCCTTCTATACTGAGACTCCAGCAACTCTGTTTTGTTTGAATAACTCATGTTCTCCAATCTTCTGTAAACCCAAAAGTAAATTAAAAAAAAAAAAACAAAAACAAAAACTAGTTCTTCATATTTTTTTTTTACCTACTTGTCTTATAGTCTGATTACTAAGAAGCATCAGAAAGACAATGAGGACGCTCAAAGATTTCTTGCTGATTAATATAACTTTACATTTATACTTAATGAATGCATGTCCAAAGACTTGTTGAGTTACCAGGGCAGCACCTGACTAACTAGGATTAGGACCTTGTCCCAAGGAAGTAATAGATGAAAGATATTGTAAGAGATTTATGAATTCAACAAGTATGAAACCCAAAAACATTGGCCTGACATTCCTTAGTTTTCTGACAGAGCAAGAACATTGCTGAATGTCTGGACTTACTGTGGTGGCAATTTTTTCTGCTTTCTACCCTTTATCACCTATACATGAAGATTTTGTTTGATACTAAATGTAATGACAATGAATAAGCTGTCCTCTAATTGCAGGACTGTTTTTCCTTCAATTTCAAGGCAAACCTATTGTCAGTGTTCAGTTGCAGGTAAAACTTTGCTCTGCAAACTTATTAATGAAAAATGAAATATAACCAGCTTATACAACTAAAATATTTTGGAATTTTGAAGGAATATGAACTATATTTTACTTAAATTAATAAACCACAGAATAATCGTGAAAGATGATCTACAACTGAACACGTCTGCAGCTACTAAAAAGGTATTGTACCTAATATTGTTACTAGTCAATGACAGAACTTGCCTTACTTTCTGCTAATACCTGAGATCAAATAGAAAGAAATAATTTACCCTGCTTTCCTGATTCTGAATTTACCAAAAAAAGTCAAAGAATCTTCCTATGGAACTATATAACATATTAATCTAGTCATTTTAATAGTGGAGTAACTCATGAACTCAATTGAGTCAAATTTGTGTAAATGAAGCGGGGATAAACTCATTCACAAAGAGTTAAAGTCAGTGGTGAGTAGTAGGATTGACCCTTGGCAGGAGAACATTTAGAGACATTCACTCCGTAAGAAGAAATAGTGTTTCATAATGCTCTTAATTCTCTCCTGGCATTCCATTCATCAGTGCACAGCAGTGAAGCGGGGCACTTTGTTGTGATCATATAAGTAAACATAGTAAATTCATACTTGCATTTAATATTGGAACCACTAATAGCTGCTATGTTCAAAAAGCATAAACAAAACACAAGACCTGCTAATCAAGGTAAGAGCCATATGTACAAAACAAATGGAGTCTTCCTCACCTTTGGCTTGAGAAAACAAAAAAGAAAGGGATTTCAGCAGGATTGTCTTTAATCCAATTTACTTTGGATTTAATCTCCAAAACAAGGCTGGCCTGCTAATTCCCAATTATAATGGCACATGTAATCAGAGTCCTCATTAACAAAGACTGACTATATTGTCTATTAGGAATGGAAATCTGAAATGCAAATTTGGCAAATCAAAACGTTAAATGAGCTCTACCCAAGATGCTTAGAGCTCCTGCCAGGGCAGCGCATGCTGGCCGACACCTGCCCTGAATTCTCCCTCCAGCTGAATGTTTCATTCTGTTCCAGTCTTTGCCTCCTAATTGACCTGCTTATGATCTCTGCTACAATTAACATATGCTTATTAGTAATGGCTGGTTAAAGATTTCAAAATGGCGTAGTTTACCAAGC
>WEIU01018811.1:10384-22332 GCA_013389925.1 Aegithalos caudatus | reverse complement strand
AATAATAATAATAATAATAATAATAATAATAATCCATTCAAGTTTGGTTTTATCCATAAGATTTGTAAGAAATAGCCCTTCATCTAAAATCAAGTTCTGTGAAGAAGGAAAGAGCCAGGGTCTTACAGAACTACTGAGACTTCCTCAGAAAAATAACAAGGGATTTACATTTAATTTAATAGGAGCTGTGAAAATCTGTGCTTTCGCCTTCTTCACCCTTCAGTGGACAGCAATCGTCATTTATTTCTGTTTGCCTGAAGATGTGAAATATAGTTGAAAACAAACCCACTGATTTAATTTCTCCAGCTCAGGAAATATAATTTTTTTTTTAAACTTTATTCCTTCAGTAGACATGAATATGAATGATTGAGGAACCTTCATACAGGTGGATGTGCAAAATAACGGAAATGCAAATGTCTGCATCAGACATGGATTTATAAAGACTGATTGAAATTGCTGTTGCATAAGCAAGTCATATTAACAGTTTTTACTGTAAGGTGCCATTTGTGCTTTCTGTACTCATGAGGAACATTTCATTTTTTAATGGATCTGCTGCCTTGCTAAACCATTAGCATTTGTCAGATGGTGAGATTAGACTCCTAACAACTTGCAGATGACATTCAGCCAGAGCAAACCCTTTTCAGTTGTTGACAGTTTGTTTAATAAGTGTGCATACTGTTGACATTTAGGCAAGAAAGTGTCTGTGAAATGTGAATTCTTACAGAGTGTAGCTGAAGCTGATGTTAAGCTTTCCAGGCTGGGGTTTTGGTAGGATCTTTTTCTGTACATGGATATTCTTTGTTTGCTTGTAAACCTTTACAAACAGAAAGAATATGTTCTACTCAGCCTCTCAAAAATAGAGAAAGTCTTGATGTTTCAGTTTATTTAAATATTGAATTTTACTTGAATGTAATTAAATATTCATACTGAATATCTTGCCTCATTCTCTTTGCATATTGTATTTCCAATGATATTGTTCTAATGATAGTGTTCAGCTTTCTTCTCCAATGTAATTTCTGCAACTAACTCTTTCTTGTAAGCAATTCCTTTGAAACTTTTTAGGTGTATGATATTTTAGCCTATTCGATTTGGAAGATTACACACATTTCTGCTTTCAGATTGGGATTGTTCTAAATTGATCATCTACAGCATTTTAAAAACTTCATTGGTTTGAAATGTATTTCAGCTAGCAACACCTTGCTTGCTCATTTGAGTGGAAAATGGTAAGTAAATAAGACTCAATTAAGAAGTCCAAATAATTACATGAAATATTTTCTCAAAACTTGTACTGACTTTTACTGAAAGAAAATGTCCTCCACTTCAAAAATATGGCAAATGGCAAATATTAGGAGAATGGATATATTTTCCTCAATTTTCAGGCATTTAATTTTTTCAATGACTAATATTAGTAATTTCTATTGCTCTTTAAAATCCATAAGAACACTTTCCTTAGGCTTCATTTTTATAAAGTGAAAATTGCTACAAATAAACCGAAAAGCTCTTTTTTTTTTTATCCACAAAATTAAGTTGATGTGCACATAAGGCAGTTGACTACATAGTCAGACAGACATTCATGAACTCGCAATGATCACATCATAGAATGATACAATTATTCACTATCCTAAGCTGGAAAGGACCATCAGAGATTATCAAAGTCCAGCTCCTAACCAGGCACAGGACAGCCCCAAGAATCATAGTGGTTACTTGTTTTGTCACTTTATCTCAAGATGCACTGTAAGTTCTTCATATGAAAGGTGCCTTTGAAATTCAACCAAAAAGTTTTACCATTTTATTTATTTATTTATTGTTTTGCTTAAGCCTTACTGAATTTACAGAAATTTATTTTTTTCTTCTTAGGTTTTTCTATAAACTAATAATTCTAAATATCATCTTTATCAGGTTGTGGGAATGTTCAACCTGTAATTCATATTTTTTTCTACTCACTCAATTCTTAAAACATTTTTCCAATGTGTAACTTTTAAACTCAGAAATCCTAAAGCATAAGCTCGGAAATTAATTTAAAAATATCAATTTAATGTTAAAGACCCTTCAAAGCTGCAGAAAAAGAGAGTAATTGACAGATAATTTCAGTTGCTCATGTTTCTCAAAAAAATTTTAGAATTTCTCTTCATGCTTTGTGAAATCATTACTACAAGAAAGAACAAAGGAAATTATGGTCTTTCATACCCTCACAGTCTAAGCATATGAAAGTGTGTAGCCCTTGGCTCCTGCTGTGTGTCTGAGTATGCCCTCAGCTAGACAGCATCACAGGTGCCCGTGTCCTTTGTTATGGAAAGGGTTGGTGCCTGTTCAGGCCTCTTGCCTGGGGGACCCACCACAGCCTGCAGCTGGACTCAATATACTCTTCAGCAGCCCTGATGCCTTGAGCAATTCCAGAGACGGTTACACCTCTGCCCTGAGGAGTTTACTCCAGTGTCTAACCACTCTTTCAGTTAATTTTTTTTTTCAATAACTAATCTAAACATCCCATGGCACAACTTAAGACCATTTCCTTTTGTCCTTTCACTTGAAACGTGGCAGAAGAGACTGACTCGCACCTTATTACAACCTCTTTTCAAGTTAAAATGGAATTCCAACCCAACATTTCACCTTGTTTAAACGTAATGTAGTTGTCCTTATCCCATTGACCCAGCCTGTCCAGATCCCACTGCAGAACCTCCTACCCTCCAGAAGATCAATCTCCTGTGCACTTTGGTGTCACCTACAAACTTATGGAGAGTTCATTCAATCCCCCCACCTAGATCATTGATTAAGACGTTAAACAGGAGTAGCACCAATACTGAGGCCTGAGGAATGCCACTAGTGACAGGCCACCAAACAGGTCTAACTCCATTCACCATTACTTTCTGGGTCCAGTCAGGCAGCCAGCCCTATGTGCAGAAAAGAGTATACCCATCTGAGTCCTGAGCAGTCAGCTTCTGCAGGAAAATGCTGTGAGAGATGGTATCAAACACTTCACTGGAATCCAAGTTGTCTGACAGCCTTTGCCACATCTACTCATGCCTCATCTAATAAACAGGGCCCTTTGTCACAATGGGAGATCAGGTTGGTCATGATATTGTTTGGAATAGTATTTAGGATCATGACTGGCAGAAATCTTACTGTTTTAAAGAGTTTCATATGTAGGTCTGGTTGGGGCTATCTATAGAAACTCTTCAGTAAATAGGTAACAGGGAGAAGATGATAATATGTGTGTCCTTTTATTTTTTTCAGACACAATAAGAGACCTGCAAATTAAGTTCTACATATAACATTAAAATAAGGATGTAAGTATCCCACTGTAAAAAGACTTGTAACACCAACTGCCCAGCAGTAATCAAATACAACAGGTTTGTACGGAAAGAAAACACAAGGTGGATAAATATAAAGCATAAGATAATCAGCTACCAGTAAACAAACACTTCTGAACCACTTGTGAATTATCAAATTAATTGATAAAAAATATTTGTAGTAGCTAGGGGCTTATCCTTCCAAAAATTGGAGATCAGATCTTATTGTGGGTCATTTCATAGATTCTTATGAACTGATGTTTGCTGTCATTCCTAGTCATAAGACAAAACACATATTATATGTAAATATACAGGAACTTACCCCAAAGGCTGATGCTGCTTTTGTATCCTACTTCACCATTACAGCAGCTACAGTTTTCTGGGGTTCCATACCACATATTAAATATTTAAATCAATGAGTTTGTAGTTAAAGAGAAATACATAAATACTTTAAAACATTCTTATGTGTCACAAATTAAACTGGAAAAACAAAGCTAATTAATAGACCTCTCTGTGATAGCAGATAAAACTGCAACTGTACATAGATCAAGAACACTTGAAAGGAAAAGAAATTCCTTTAAACCCACCTCCATTTACACAATATTTAGGTGAAACTTCCTTTCAAAGGGAAAGTTTATTAACAAATTAAGTATACTGTATACTTGCTAGCTCAGTTTTCCTATCCTTCTGTTGTCTTCTCAGGTGAGGAAAAAATCCTCATTAGTTTTTGTCTCAGTTTCAGTCTTGGAGAAAAGGTTACTATTCCTTTTTGTGTTTTCTTTCTTTGCTTCTCTCTGTGGGACCACCAAAAACTATTGTGTAAAATTATCTCTGTCTGTTTTATACAGGTCAGTGGAGCCCTGCTACTTCTACAAGAGGAAAGAATTTAAAAGAAATTGGAGATACCCCCTATATATAATGTGATGCTTTCTTGCTTGAGACAAAATTGGTCTGCATGTGGGACATAATTGCTTGTCACCCTTCTGATGCAGTGAGTCTTGTACTTATTATTAAAAGGGAATTAGATTTACATAAAATACAGAATTTCATCTCCAAAGTGGATTATAACTTGCATTTTATACATTACAAATTCTTCTAAATCCACCAGTGTGGATTTATGCTAGATTGTTTTTGCTGGCTATTCCTTACAGATCAGTAGAGGTTCTTACACCTAATATATTTTTGTTTATTATGTGTACTTGTTTACTATTGTTTGCATCTAGAAGAGACAATGAAGCTCATCATCCCATAGTATTAGTGGATTCAAAGCTCCATAATCTAAAGTGGAACACTGCATACACATATTAAATGATTTCTTTAAAACACACAAGATTTGAGACACCTTAGAACTGAATCTGAACTCTTCAGTTCTAGATCCAGAAATAAACTGCATATCATTCATTTTATTTCATTAGTTCTCAGATAAGCGTTCTAAATTTATTAAACCTTTTAAAGTGGATATGTGGGACAAATGAAAATGAAGTGAGACTAATACAAAATTTTTAATATTTTTTCACCCCAAATCTGCTGAAGGTGCATTGCTACCACTGGTTGAAATATTTTTCTTTATGAAGGCATTGATTATTCTTATCTGAACTGTGTGTCTTGTAAAAGAACTGCTAACACTAATCATTATATCTAACTGATATCAAGAGAAAACTGACTGTTTCCTCTCCAACTTCTGGTGAGTTCTTCCATTGACTTTCTATACAATACAGAAATTGCAATAGCAGCAAAATTTTATAAGTATTTAAGAAGTGATTTTTAAAAAATTATTATGCTGAGTGAAATGTACAACTCTCATTACAATATGGGAAAGATTTAAAAAATGACAAGGAAATAAAATATGGAGTGGTTGTATTGTTTCATTTGTAAACTGGTTTCTTGTGCTTCTGAATTTCAGTTTATCTAAATCCCACAGATCTAAAACATTTTAATTTAACTGCCTAGAGGCAATAGTATTTGATGCAATTTCACTAAAGGTGTCCTTGCATTCATATTCTGAATCCAAATCATCTCCACACATTATGTGCATTTGGCCTTTTCTAGTGCCAATACCTTAAGGAAGAAACGTCTCAAAATGATAATGACTGTAAGGGAGACAGGACCGAGCAATTCTTTCTTCTGCAATCTCTTGTTCTGCCTTTCAAGGACTGTTCAGTACAGCAAAATGTAATTGTATAAAGTGCATGGTTCATATCCAGACTACACAGAGGACAGAAGGTACGGGAATGGGTGAAGTGATAATGTCCACGAAAGTAAATGAACGTGAAAGTTCTATTCACAGGTGGTACTGTGAATATAAATATATAACTGGCTGGCAGCCTGTTACTGGCTGCCTGTGAGGATGAGGCTTCTGAATGTTTCTTTTAACACAGTGTTGACGAGTTGCTAGTGCAGCAGCAAGCAGAGGAATAACAATCAAAAATTAACAGGATAGGGTGAGTAGAGGAGCTCTAAAATGGAATAAATTCGGGAGAGTGGAATAATGTAAGATTTTCAATTTGGAGAGAATTCTCCTATATATTATTGAAAACAACAAGGACTTCAAGATAACATAACATGGTTGCACTTACTTGAGCATGTGGTACAACATAATGAAAACCTTTTGATTGGTGAGATGTAATTTTAGAACAATGATGGAAAAAGTAAATCTTTTTGAACTGACAAAACCAAGAAGTTTTATCTCTAAAATACATTAAAAAATGAATGTTGTTTGTATTTAATGAAAATGAAGGCTGAGCTAATCTATAGTGCAAATGAACATTCGCAGAAGAACATGACTTGTTATTGGTGGTAAAAGGTCAGCAAGAAGATGACTGTATAAAAGCCATGCTTGAAACATCAAGCTACACATGCTTCCACAGTTTAATTAGTCAGAAATTAAGCAAATATAAACATACTAAAACAAGGAAGAAGAGGCAAAATTATCATTCATGCATCAAACTTTGGACTCAAACACTCATCTAAAATATTCAAACAATAAAACAGAAAGAAAAAACACAAAAATCAACAACTCTGACAGAGCTTCAGAAAACACCTCCACTAATAAGGAAGCACAGTCAAAATCATGATGAAATAAATAAAAAAATAAGTTAAACAGATAATTTTTATTAAAAATGCAATAATCATTTTCCCTATTCCTCACCATACATTTCCATTAAACTCCAGTGATAAATGATCTGGGGATCCAAGATGTAGTCATGCAGTATTTTTCCTGTTGGCTTGGTAGATGCAGTCATCCCAGTGAAGTTATCCAGCACATGCTAAGGCTGCTACAAGATATGAAGGACAGTTCACCAGGCAGCTGAAGGAAAGAAGAAGGAAGGACACAAAGAGGTAAGAGCAGCCCTTTTCCAGCAGCCATCCATTGATAGATGAGCTCATCAAATCTGGACTAGAGATAGATGGGCTAATCAAACAGCTGACAGCCACAAAGTGAGGCTGTCCTGGAGCACCTGATGAGGAAATGGGAATAGAATTGCCCTTCTGGGCAGCAATCTAACTGTTGTTCATTGTTCCTGTTTTAGTGAGCAATACATTTGTCCCCATCTGTTTTAAACTTTATCAATTTGTTCATAGACAATCATAACTGAAGGGAACTTTAAGTTAACAATGTATGTCTCTTTCTTTTTTTTCTTTATGGTCTGTGATTAAAATTGTAATGAATGATTTCTACAATTACAGTGGACCTGGGGTGTTTGCCATGTGGCCCTCTTTTCCTGAACACTCTAGTAAATCTGGTAGAAGGACCTCATGCATCCTCCAAGGGCTGTGAACCTTAGCCCAGAAATTAAGTGCAGTTGTGTTGGTGAAGACTATAAAAACATAAAATATTGTGTCATGTTTAGTGCAATGCGTGAGGTCATTGTTAATTCTTACCACAGCTTCTCAACCTCCATAATATGAGGCTCATATGAATTTTTTTCTCTGAATTGTAGAACAAAAAAAATCTGCCTGCATCTTCAGCGTTTCTTTGACAATATAATTCTGTTGACCTGCATCCTACTGGAAGGCAGCTATGACTTCTAAATACATGCCCCTGGGTTATGTGTGAAACGCTACAGTAGGAGATCTGTCTGTCAGCGTTTGCTGCATTTGCTACACTTGGGTCTACTGGGCAAGTACAGTACCAACATAAGTTAAGGGAAACAGGATCGGTGCTGTAATTTTTAATGTGAAACGCATTTTGAAGGGTGCTGTACTAAATAGGAGGAGGTTGCCAGAGCCTGAAGGGGTTGATGTCTCTGAACATTTTGGGATGAGTGTGTGTGTGTGTGTTTGTGTGTGGGGGTGTGTGTGTGTGTGGGTGTGGGGGTGTGTGTGTGTGTGGGTGTGGGCAGGGGCGGGTCAAGCCCGGTCCTGGCAAGGCAGTGACCTGCCCCAACAGCACCAAAAGCCTGTATCCGAGCCTAGCAGAGCTGCCAATCATGGCACTCCAGAGGTAGCGCTTCACTCTCTCCTAACCCATCTCCTGAGTGGCCAAATTACCAGAAGTCCCACCTGGGGGGATGGCCCACAAATGCCAGGGGATTTTAAAGGCTGAACATGAGTCTGGCACATCTTCACCCTACCTTGGTCTTGGGCTTTCTTTGTGAGCTCTGCTGGAACCCAGGAGTTGGTATATGTACGTTTTTGTTTGTTTTCCATCTTTCTCCCTTTCTTCTTCTAATTTCCTCTTCTTGGAACATTTTGAGTAACTTAATATCAGATGGCTTAAAGTTTGCTGAGTTGTCCAAATTAATGCTGTGAGAAAAGCTAATGTCGATTGAATGTTGCAATAAACCTTTTACCAAAGTTCCCTTGTAGCGTTGTTTGGATTTATTTTATTAGTATTATAATAAAGTTCATTGTAAACTGTAATTTTAGCTTAGCTGGTTAGATATTTTGTAGAAGGGCCTCCTGTCCTTATCAGAAGTTGATAAGAGTTTCCAAGACAACCCAGGCCTTTGCCCAGACACTGTTTTCTATTGGTCCCTCCCTAAGATTATTCCCTACCCATCCTTTTAAATGTATCTTTTCCCCTGTATCCATCAATCATCCTCAAGGTCCAGAGGTTCGGCCAATGGTTGGTGGACAGCCAGAGCACCCCACCCCAATTTAGCTTGATTGGTTCTTGTTTAGGTAATTCTGTTGGCATTTGCTACCTTGCTTTGTTTTATTGGTTTACAACTTGTACCCACCCCCTGGAATGGTACTGGTAAAAGCCCCGAAGGACTCAGGTTCGGGGTCTCTCTCTTTGGAGGCTCTGACCCTGGGGCCAGGGGTTTCCCCTGTGTTCCCCGAATAAAATCTTCTCCCAAAGCCTCGAGAGAGTCCCCTCTTTCTGACCACGGCCGTGACAGCGAAGGTAACGGTGCTGCAGAGCCAAGAACCCACACAAAGGTTCTGTTGGAGTGCAGCCAGGGCTGCTGGGTGGTCAGCCAGGCAGGGCTGACCCCGGAGACAGAGCTGTGCACCGCAACATTCCCTGATTTTCTATAGTTTGCCAGCATATTTTTGTCTTGCTTAGACCTCTTGAGAATATTGTATTTTTCCTGTGCATCTAACCCAGAGTACATGGACCAATGTAAATGCCTTTCAGTGAGCTGTCTAGAGCCTTATTGAGGTGAAGTGAGAGAAAGTGGCTAGTACTGATAAATAATTTCAATGTTACTTTCTAGTTAAAATGTCTGTGTAATTGAAGATCAGTTATATGGCTTAAGGAAGCTGGAAGCTTTATGTGGCACTATTTAAATATTCACATTCTGCACCTGAAAGCTGCCATTCCTAAAAAAGTGTAAGCTTTGTTTCCTTTGGGAGGAAAAAAAAAAAAAAAGTTTTACAGACTAGTGAGTTTTTGCAGCATCGCCCTGTTGTTTGGCTTGGAATTGTTTTCATTATAAGCCTGCTACGGCTTTTTCTGCCTTTCTAAAGGAACAAAGAAAAGGTTATTCTAAGTCCTATCACAAGCTGAGCTCTTCAGCAATGAAATAAAGGCTTTAAATGACCAGCATTTGCTCAGTTATATAACTGCTGTTTTCCTGTATTCATCCAATTTAAATTGAAATGCAGTTTACGAAAATACCGAGTGACCATTTGTTCTTGCAGGCCAACAAAAATCATCAGTAACAGTTTCTAATGTTTTATGGGGTCTTCTTTCTACCTCTGTAGGAAAACAATCGACTTGATGCTTTCCTGCCTTAGTTTTAATTGCTAATAAATCACTCTGCTTGCACATCATGCTCTCCAGCACACATCAATTATTATCTTGTCTCCTCTTCTTCAGGACATGTCTAGAGGTGCCTCTGCCCTAAAAAAAACCAAAACGAAACAAAAAACAACCCACAACCTACTCTTGATCTTTAAGACTGATTCTGAGGAAAAATGTTCTAATGAGTCTGTCAGCACCTAGCTGTCTTGGATATTCGAGGTACATGCTGATTTCCCCTTTAGTGCAAAACGTCTTTAGCTGTAACCCTTTAATTTCATGTTAATGTGACCAGAAAATTACAGCCGGAGAGAAAATAAAATGTCACACATTTTAAAAATGTTCTTATCAGTAGAGCCTGTTATGGGTTGTGCACCTTGTATAGCCTAGGTATGCTAAGACTAGGTATGCTTTTTTAGAAGGCTTTGGTATAGGTAATACATTCAACATTAAGTCCCTTGTATCACTGTTTCCCAAAAATTTCTTGAATCAATTTTGAGAGTCTATTACTTTGAACATATTTAGCCTTTAAATTATAATTTTTTACATTTCAGTCAGTTTGAATGACCAAGGCTATTACCTGGCACTTAGCCAGCAGCTGCAATGATTACAGCTTTCTTCCTTGTATCTTTCCTGGTATCTCAGATTTTATTTCCTTTCCCAGTCTAGAACTAGCATACACGTGCCAGACCTAAGTTTTTTCTCATTTCTGTTACTAGACAGACTAACTGCTTTAGCCTGTTACAGTTTTAGGCCTCTGTACCTACCCTTCACATTCAATTGACCAAATATTTCTGTAGGGTTTGAACTTCAGGTGAGACAACTGAAGTTTTTCTTAGTTCATGAGGCTGCATGACATGCATGAATTTGCAGTTTGGATCACGCTTGCTGCAGATGGAACCTAATTTGCTGGCTCTCTGTTAAACCTCTGGGAAATTCACTTCTAAATTGATGGGAATAAATTCTGCTAATAAATTTTCAAGGGAAAAGGGATATATACCTGTCTAGCACAAAGGCTGTCTGAAAGTCATTCTAACATAAGAAGCCTGTTGAGTGTTCAATGAAATGTTCTTTATCCTTTTTCTAGAAAATGGTTATTGAATTTTGGTTAGTATTTTTCATAAGCCAGCCCCCAATAAAAACATGATATGAAAGATGTTGTGAATAATTTGAATAACTTATGTGCTATTTAAAATAGTTTTGTTGGGAAGTGCTTGGAACTGACAATGAAAGGCCATATCACCGTCCTCTCCTACAATTGCAAGTTCTACCCTTATAAATGGAGTAAATCTGCCGCATATTTTTTCTTTGTCAGGAGCTTCTTTGGACTATTTTTACCAATAAAGCTTTTTTTGAGATGTGATACTCTTTATTGTTTGCACAGGTGATTGCTTATGCACACACAGTAGTAAATGTTCATGTACTTTACAGTAATTGTCTTTTTAGTGCATTTTGTAATTAGCATTTTTAGACAACTGATTTATTTATTCTCAACTCATCATGAACTGATCCCTCTTGTTGCCAGCTATTGCTGTTAAGCACCATAAGAACAGAATGCATTTTGTCAGCAGCATTTCCTGAAGCGACCAGCAGCTAAAGATACCCCTTGTTTTACTATCATCTTGAGCCTTATTATTTACATCTTCCAATGGAGCCTGGAAATAGCTCCAGCAGCAAATACCATTAAATTTTCCCTTTGAAAGGGAAGATTTCACTATCAGATGCCAGATTTGTTAATTAATTTTGTTGCCTGTATCCTCACTCTGCTGTGTATGTTTCCTGTAGAGTTTTGCTGTTGATTTTGTTCCCTCATAACCTGGTAGCTTTTCAAGACTGCCATGTATGTTTAAAATAGGATAATGTAAAATTTACCAATATGAACAACAATCTGGACTTTATTCATGATGAACTACACAGGATCTTCATTCCACACATTCTTGATATAGTCTTATTTTTCTAGATTGCTGAAAAGTAAAATTTAGCTATTTACTTCTAATAATTTGGAGCAATATTCTAATTCAGAGCATGAAGATTATAAGATTAGATAATTTAAAATTATTTGTTACCTATTTTTTTTTTTTGCTTTATCTTAAAATATTCTGGCTTTTGTTGTTGTTTCTAGTAGGAAATTCTGCTAGTGACAGGTTATTTTTGCTTTAACACTTGAGAGAGAAATATCACCATGAATATGCAGTCTGCAGATAATACAGTCAGAATATAGACACATATGGCAAAGAAACCACACCAAATATGACAACACTTTGATAGGGCATTCAACACTGAAAGGGATGAGCCTAACAAATGATCACACACTGAGCACTGTGTAGCTTTTTACATCCACTCTCCAAAAATCTGTAAAAAGATTGTAGTAATAATTTTGTAATTCCTTCTATTTTCATCCCTACTGCATTCTTTTGTCACTCTCCCTACCCTCATTTGCTGATGAAAAAGAAAATATCTGAATAAAT
>WEIU01018806.1:5864-30449 GCA_013389925.1 Aegithalos caudatus | reverse complement strand
TCTTTTCTGGCCCCCTTTTCTTCATGATGAAGGCTGAGTCAGCTCACAGTCAATGACAGTCATCAGGAACTAAGACATTTGACCATTATTAACATGGAAAAAGTGTAAATTAGAGCAGCAAACCCCAGCTCTACTCCTCTGCTCCTGCAGCTATAAAACTTAACCTGATTTTAGAATTGACTTTGCTGTGGCTCTAGCATATTGCTTTCCTCTTCCTTGATACAAATTTTCCTATCCCAAAATACAACAAAACATGGTAGAATCAGGGGAAAAAAATGTGTTCAAGGCTCCCAGTACTTATTTGCTAAATATTTTATGACCCTTTCTAGAAAACATGATAGATTTACTGCATATAAATTTATATAAGGAAGGTTATTTTAAACAGGATGTCTTCTTTTGTACTGTAAGACCTTCTGCCTGTGTTGTTACTTCCTCTGCCATTCACATGCACGAGTAGCATCGCTGTATTTGTTAGCATATGAGTTAAAAATAATTAGCAATACTACACAAACTGTGTTTTTAACAGAATACGTAATTACATTTTAAAAATCAAAGTGAAACAGAACAGTGAGATTTCAAGCAGCCAATCTCTAGTCTTCAACTCACAAGCACAATAGAAGTCACCCACTATGCATCAGTGAGCCCTGAAGACCCAAACTTTCCTGAGGTTAGTGACGGAAGAATGATGCAAGCAATCATGCAATCTGCAATTCTTCCAAAGTGTCAACCTTCCTCTAACTAATATGAGTATTTTAATTAAAATGCTACTGGGCTTAGGGTGGGCCAGTGGGCTCAGAAGCTAGTCTGCATATGTCATAATAATATGGAAAGACAGATGAACATATCTGGGACTGTGCATTTCTGAACACACTTGATCTCCAGGATCCCCCTCATAACGTTTTTTGTTTATCTCACTGATTCTGTTCCAATTTGCAGTACTTTAGTTTCATGCTAATGCAAGGATGCAGAGGGTTTTTTAGCACAGGTAACAAGGCATACATGATCCAATTCTGCATGTGAGAGAGAACCTCTCTTAAGTCAATAGTTTTTTAATCCATCCACTAATTTGGCAAAAAGGTTTTACAGTCTCTGTAATATTTCCTATAACTTTTATGGAAATAGGAAGCTAAATATGTGAAAGAGACTTTATTAATGCCTTTACTAAGTGAGAATTCTTTCACAGCTTGATAAAAATCAAAATTGGCTCATGGAACTACTTATTTGAAAATCTGGCTCTGAACCTCATAAGTATCTATGTCCTTACTCTTTGACAGATGTTGCATGAAGATGTATCCTAGAGAAATGAAACAATAACAATGTTTTCATTTCAGTTGTTTCAGTTTTGATGCTTGTTTTCATTCTCATAAGCAAATGTTTTCCTCTTGTTCTTTCATAAACTGCCATGGGATAAAATAAAACAAATCTCTAAGAACAAAAAGAAAACAATAAACCTCTAAGTGGCTATTTGGTTTTTGTTCAGACTCCTAACAGCTGCTTCATTCTTCTTCACTGGTTCCAGACTTAATAAAGCCGTATAAGATTTTAAGAAGACAGCAATTAAAAAAATTCATTCTTTTTAATTTTTTTTCTTTTTTTTTTTTTTTTTTCCACATTCTCATACAAAATCATGTGCCCCAGTTTCCCTTTGACTATAATTCCTGAATTTCTTATTTATAATTTCTTAACTTATTTTTAAAGAATATTGAAAATAACAAAAATATTTATTTTCCTTGAATAATGGCTTGAAACGCCTGTCCTGCATACTGATTAGACTAAAGCCAATAAAATAAATCAATCTTTATTCTGGTGAGATATCAGACTTTTGCAAACCAAAATGAATGAGATAGATCAAAATCTGTTTTATTCTGATCATGTGTGTCTCTATGCAAGCCATATTGAAAGTTTTGAGGAACTCTTGCTATAAAAGTTTTCATGTGTTATCTCTTTCTTTAATAGAACTAAATCACTCACTCATTTCTTAACTAAGAACTTCGCATTCATTTTTGGGCTTTCCTTGGCTTCTCTTTATTAATTCAACACTAAGGATGTCACTCCACCCAACTTCTTTCAGCCCTGTATGCACTAATCTTCCTTGGAGATTGCATTGTTCTTAATTAAGTTGATGTATTCTGGAGCTACACTTACTGACGACTATCATAGAATCATGTAAGGACCTGAGCTGGAAGGGACACACTAGGATCACCAAGATACCATCAATAAATATCATGAAACTATCATCAGCAAGTGCTCTTGTCATCACTGAATTCATTTGTGCACTGGTGGATAGGGTTAATTTTCTTCACAGTGGGTAGTGTGAGACAACATTTTACATTTGTGCTGAAAAGAGCATTGATAACTCAGTGATATTTTTGTTCCTGCTGTGCAGGGCTACACAAAGACCTTTTTACTCTTTGTACCACCCTACCAGCAAGGAAACTGGGACTGAAAAATAAATTAAAAGAAGACACACCTGTGACAGCTGACCTCAACTGAGGAAGGTATATTCTGTACAACATAGTGTAATGGCATTGAAAGCTGGGTGAAGGAATAGGAAAGGATGCATGTTTGGTCTTTGTTTTCCCAAGACATTGTTAGCCATGTTGAATATCTATTTTACGGGGGATAGCTGAACACCTGCCAGCCCATAGGAAGTGGTGAATGAATTCCTTGTTTTGCACTCCTTGTTTATAAAGTTTGTTTGCTTTCATGGTNTAATGTCTTATGTTAGGTTATGTGAGTGACTGTTTCTGGTAAGGTGTATCATGTGTTCCCTGAAAGAGGAAAATAATCTGTTTATTTATGGAACCGAGAAGCTTTAAAGTCTTGTTAGCTTCTCTTGCAATTGACTTATTTCTGTCCTAATAACAACAACAGGAATGCTTCAGTATATTTATTATCTGGTACCTGAAAAAGCCTTTTGAAAGTATCAATATCCTACTGCTAAATCTTTAATAACATTTATAATATTACCTGTCATCAGATAGAGTTTCAATGGTAATTTATCTTTACTCCTCCCCTTTGCTCTTTATTACAAGCCAGCAGGAATGAGATACAGAGTTACTGAGGAAAACCTGTAGCGCCCCAAAGATACCTTCTCAATAGACTAAATTATCTCAACTTGAAAATAAAATCAAACCTCAAATTGAATTTTAGACAGTAGTGATAAAAATTTAAAGAGGAAATTGATAGTTGAAAATCTCCTTTTATTTTTAATGAAGTTTCACAGACTAGTCATCTTATTTTTTCCTACATTTGCAATGCTGATTTGACATCTCCAATACTTGTTTTAGTGTTATATTTTCTTTACTAAAAGAAAATGTGTAATTCTTCACTTTTATGCCTTATAGAAAAAAAAAAAAAAAAAAAAAAAAAGTGAGAAAAACATTTGTATTGGATAATAAATAACAGTATATAATCTTCTCAAAATCTTAGTCTGTTTTGACAGATTGTGAGGGTTCACTCCACACAGTCATCAAGATTAAACTGTGTTAATTTTTGCTTTGGTTAAAGCATCATTATATTAATATAAAGTGAACAAGGTTTTGAGTGAGAATGTGATTAATTTTGTGAATAAAATATACAGAAGATCTCCTTCTGTCTTTGTCTTCTCTCTTTAAACCTTCAGACAATTCTCATGCACCTTAAGGGATGGGTTTCTGGACTTTTTGAACCATGGAATCACCAAGGCTGGGAGATATCTTCAAGATCATCCAGTCCAATTGACACCTTAGCATCACTTGAATCACCCCTAAACCATATTCCCAAGTGCCACATCCAGGTACCTCCTAAACACTTTCAGAGCCAGTGTCCCCCACCTCCAGGGACAGCTTATTTGAATGCCTAACCACTCTTTCAGTAATTTTTTTTTTTCCCTAATATCTGAACCCTGGTGCAGTATCTTTATTCCACTTTGTTGACCGAGATTATCAAGATGTCATTGACCTCACATATCCTTTAGAATAAAAATCTTTTCAAAAAGTCAAGTCTACAAGCATGGTATATAGCTATTTCATATTCAAATCCACTTGGCTGCTTTATAATTCTCATCAAACTCCAGGAATTCCTCATACAGAAATTACTGCATCAGTAAAATGATGTATTGCAGAATGGCATCCTAAAGTTTCTGACCATGACAGTTACCCTGTGTAGATGTAATGTTTCAATAGATCAATCTTTGATGCAGAACTCTTAGTTTCAGTAAAATATAATATGTATTTATAATGGCTAAATCTTGGCTTTGGGTTCCTCTTGTTAAAAAGGTGACTGTCATCTCTGAGTCATTTAACTTTAAAGCTAATCCTGGTTATGTGGGCAATTTCACATTGAAATGGGAAACATTTCTTAAGGGGTAATTATAGAAGCCAGCCTTAGTCACTCTAAATATGACAATTTACCTCTGATAAGCATCTGTAATTTAAAAAAAATATTATTGCATTTTGTTATTAATTACATTTCCAGATATAAATGGGAGTACAAATTTTAAAAAAGATTGACTACAGGATGTCATTCAGCAAAGTTTTATTCTGGAATGCCATATTTACTTCAAGACTGTATTCTAAAGACTATTAAAGAAAGCCTGTAACTAAAAGAAATAATGTTAGTTCTACTATGTGCTTAGTTTATGATGCTAATCTTAGGCAAACAATAAAATAAAAAGGAATTGCTTGTCAAGAATTGTCTTGCTGAAATGGTGGATATAAAACAGAAAATTGGTTTAGAATCTCTTCCAGGAAAGGTACTAACTTGAGTATGTTCAAAACTTCTAGTCCAGGTCGACTTATATATATTTCAAGAAACCCTTTGAAGTTTTTCACTTTCTGTCGCAGTCTAAACAGTAAGTGAAAACTATACAGGAGAGAAATATGTTTGCTCTATTTGTCTTTTACGTTAAACACCAGTGACAAATAGAATTTCAAAGGAAAAACCAAAATATGCAATGATTTGTTATACATTTAACCAGTGCTGTACAGAACTTCTTTTCTGGAGGCTGAGAGTTCTCTGCTGCTATGATACGACACTTTCTTTTGAGAGGTTTTTTTGCTTTGTAAATGCTATATCTGTGCAAGACTGACTTATCTGAAGTGAGACAATCAACAAAGGTGTCAGTTTGTCCACTTTCCATATGCAGATTGATACCTGGGAAAGTTCCTGGGGAAGGGCACATAAGCACACCTCCTCCCTTCATGGCTGGAGGCAGAATTATCCACTCATCATTGTCCATACAAGACTACTTTCTTTTTTTGCCATTTATTCTTTATTTTGCTCACTGGGCTCAGTAGGTTGATGGAAATAAATTATTGTTTCTATTTTCTGTCAGTGGTAAATAGAAAAGTATCTTTTGGGAGAATTTAGGTCCTCTGATCTGAAGACCTGTCTCTCTTGGTAGCAGTACAAAGTTTGCTCTGTCACATTCCCACTTCATCCACAATCAGATGTTTGGGCTTTGTGTCCTATTTTTCCCCTGTGGTAGATAAAGCGGAGTGTGGCAAGATGCAGCTGCCTGAAGACAGGTTCTCTAGGACACCGCAGGTACGAGACTGGCAGCTGAGACACAGAGGTTTTTGGAGGCCCTTGCACTTCAGCAGTGGCAGCTGGAGCCCAGGTTAGGCATCCCCTGGACCTTTTGTGCACTAATGATGATCTTTTTTTCAAACAAGAATTTTCCAAAATAAAGATAGTTTTATTCAATTAGTCAAGGTTATGCTGCAGTATCCACCTTGAGATGAGCACAAGATGCTTCGTTATTATGTGATTCTTTATAATCCTAACAATTTCCATCTCAAACCATTCCAAAAATTTCCCTAAAGATGGGCTAAATGTGATTGATCAATACACACAATATTAAGAAAAAGTTATAATGAGTTTGGAATGAAAATTATATTTCCTCTGGTGCAAGCCCAGGGACAGTCTTAAAACATCTTTTAGAGTTAGGGGATTGCAAATAATGTTTCTTTACAGGAGGCATGGCATAGTATAGATCCCTCTTTTCTCATTTTGCCTTTGGTGGAGTGGTCTCAGCCTCCTAAACCAGTTTTTCACTCAGCAGCAAAAATCTGTTCCAGGGGCCAGCAAGAGTTATATGAGTGTAACATGGTAGCTGCTTATCAGAACTTGGGCATACTAGCACCATAACAACGTTAGGTTCCTTTTTACCACAAGGTGGAATAAGATCATTCTAACATCACTCATTCCTTAACAAGTGGTAAGGAATTTTTTATAATTGATAATCCAAAATATAAACAATAAGTTTTTAGATTAGATCGGCGTGCTACTATGAGTACAGAACAAAGAATGCTGGCTAAAATCTTTAGGCTTGTACTCTGAAAAAGAAATAATTTGGTACTTCCATTGCAGTTTCCAGTAGGCTTGGCATTTGTCATATGTGATATATCAATTTTGAAAGAGATATAATTTGTTGTTGCCAAGGCTCTCAAAACTAGGAAGTTTAAGTGTTTCAATGAACATCTGGTTTCAGTGCATGTCCTTTCTATAACTTCAAAAAATAACATCTGTCATTTCAGAAGAAATAAAATGATGCTCATCTTAGATGACAGTAACCAGTGAAAGTTCCACTTGCACATGGTATGAAAATTTAAGTAGTGAAGAATAAAATAAATAATGTATTGGAATATTCAGATTTTAATAAATTATCTTTTCCATTCCAAGAGCAATACATCTTATATTTGTATCCTGTAAACAGCCTCAGGGTTTTGAGTTGGCAAAGAAATTTCTCTTTTAGCCTGTAGCCATGTGCTTTCTTGTTTTCTTTCATCCAACAGTTTTATGTATCCCCTTTTGCTCCTGTCTTTTATTTTCTTCTGCATACTCACACTTTCTGATCCCCTGCCTTGTATTTCATCTTCTCAGCTCTTATCCCAGCAGATTTCTTTTCAAAATACATGCATAGCTCTGAGAAAATGGTTTGGGAAGGAGCATCCCTGGGGAGAAGGCCTAAGGAAATGAAATAGCTCATCTTAAACATGACAATGAGCTGATCACAGGATTGGGATGAATGCAGTTAAGTATGCTGAGTTCGTATTGTTTTTCTTGAACACAATTAAATAATCATTCTTCAAACATGCTTGAAAGTATTTTTTTTAAATTAAGCTATATCAGAAAGATAATGGAACTTTAGGTTAATACATTTTTTATTTCACTAAGTAACACAGATCTATTTACTGGTTATTTGTACTAAATTTCAACTAACTTTTCAACCCCTAAATAGCTAGTCCTAAGGTATTAAAGCAGCACACATTAAGAGAAATGTTATGGATGACAACTGGGTTGGCTGATGATAGCTGAAGAAAAACAAGTTTTGCTAGGTGGAAAGATTATTATTAGTACTGAAGGGCTCACACCAGTGAGATGGAAAAATCAAATAGAGACTGTGCCTTTAGCTGTTGGCCTTGCAATGTGCACGACTGTGAAATTTTCATACACAAGCTCATGGTTCTTTTTCACTGTATTTTTACTCACACTGTATATGAGAAACAAATGGTATTTTACTTTCCTGGGACCTCACCAAATAATTTCCAGGTGTTGTATTTGTCCATCTAGTCACTTTTTGATGTAAAATACAGTTTAAATGAAACAATGGCATGATTTTACGCAAATTGTATTGACTCATCTCCTCTAATTCTTAGAAGTTGTTAAGATTTTAAAAATAAATTCTTTATTTACCAGTCACCTGTAATATATTATTTTAAAGCATAATTTACATTCCAGAAACTAATGTATAAAAATGAGGTTCGGGCATTATATACTGTTTTATGCTAGTGTGGAGAACTGAGTTTTAAACCACTATAGAGCCACCAATAGCCAGATTCTGTAGTACAGCTTCAGAGACTTGGATAGTGCAGGTTTTATATCCTTTAGCCAACACTTTATGGCACAGGCTATAAATTAGAAAGGAATTTGACTTTTAGTTGTTTCATATTACAGTCTATCAGGACTGTGTGGAAACGAGTTATTTCTATTAGCATAGTAATGAAAAATTTTTTCCAGAGATAGTGAATGAAATCAACAAACAAATTTGATTTTATGTATAATACTTGATGGTCAACATAAGTCAAAAGATATAGCAAAATCTTCCACTTAATGCAGCTAATATTCTTGTTTGTATTGGACAATGAAAAAGAACAAGAAGATAGCATAAACCACTGTAAGAGTAGTGCTTTTCAGAATAAAGTCATGTACATCTCACCTTTCCAGTTCCATTATACAGAAAAGGAAAAAAATAGTTTTCAACATATTTGTCACTTTATTCAGAGGTCATGTACATCATATTATAGTTAGAACAGTCATGTACATCAGCTACGATGTACATACATTTAGGGAAGGAGTGCAATATTTTTGTATCTAATCTTACAAACATGCATGCTAGTTTGTTCATGGCCCTTCTCCAAAAGGTAATGAAAAACCATGAAATCTAGAGATTTTTGTTTCCAGTGCTCTAACAGTGTCGTTTGGCATATTTGTTGAAACTCAGTTGCCCTCAGATATTGAGGCCAGTGTGGCCGATGGCACTAGTTAAAATAATTTGATTTCTAGCCCCTTTTGTTCAGACCAGTCCAATAGTAAGTACATGTACCTAGAGAACATTAATATTCTTGCATTTTTATATAAACCAGTATAAAAGCAGTATTAAACCTTTTTCTAAGACCTACTACACAGTTCTTCTATATTCATGGGAGCCAGGTTGATTAATTCTGTCCTGTGACATCTCAAATGCATCTCTGGAATTACTAAAGAGCATATCTTATTCATTTCTATAAAATATGTATGAGTATTTCTAGTATAATTTCTTCTTTTCTACTTTTATATTCTTTTTCTTACCTGTATCCTTCTTCCCCTCTACGTATCTATTACTTTTAATTGCTCATTCTCTGTTTCTGTTGTGTTTATCATAACTCAATTACAGATGTAGATTTTCCTTCCTGCTTGCAAAATTATTGCATAATTTATCATTAAATTATACGACTTTCAGATAAATCCTCTATTTTCAGATAAATCCTATTTTAACATAATAAAATTCATAAAAATAATGTATGAGTACCCTTTATTCTACGAAGGATGCAAAAAATAATTGTTTCATTCATGTAAGTTTACAAGGAGAAGTTAGAAACATTCCTTTAACAGCAACATTTCTGATTATGGGGAAGGAGTGCAATATGGTAATTGAAATTTACTCACTCATATAGAAACTAAATTACTATTTTAATCATATCTATTTTGTACAATATTTAAAGTACAAGTGTAAATAGCTTTTGATAAATTGCAAGAAACTCAGCAAATATATTGATACTAATTTATGTGAATTGTGTATAATATAATTTATGCCAAGATTGCTGAAATTTTACCAGATCATCACTCTCTGAAAGTACAGAATCAGATACTGACCTCCTCAAGTCAAAAACTTTAAATACAGCCTATCTGGCATTTTTATTTCTCATTATAAAATAAGCAGCTGCATTAACTGCCTACCAAAGATTCATAATATATTGCTCTTCTACTTTAGTCAGCTCTTGAGTAGAAATGATTCCAAAACACAGTCTTAGATGTAAACAGTTTCACACTGTTCGTAATTCTGTTGTGTAAACAGACTTCCACCTACATAAACAGATAAAAACTGACACCAAATACTCTCATCTTGTCAGGGGATTGAACACTCTGAATTTCAATCTAAGTGTCATATCTCCAGTGTGCTCCTTGATGTAGGTGAATTGACTGAATTACTTAAGGATTTTTCTGTTTGTGTGCGCACTTCATATGATTGTCTAAGACTTCCATAGCAGAGCCAATATCTACACAGAGAAAACTTTCACATCTACTGAAAAAATGCTTTAAGTATGTAACATTCCATTTAATATAATATCTAAGAGGTGACAGATAATTTTGAAAGCTTATTAATACAAAATAAAAAGCAATCCAAATAACTATCTGAAAAAAAAATCTTCATGATTTTTTAATCTTTCTCTTGTAAAACTAATGCTGCTTCAATTGTATTCCCCTTTGAATACTATAATACTTTGTTTCAATGATAATATATTAAGTTTAGCGTTCCATAGTTTTTACACTATGGGAAGTAAGGAATAATCATTCCTATTCATTTTGTCCAAAACTTTTTGTGATTCTACAGACCTCTATCATATGCATTCTTTTATTTTATTGTTTATTTACCATTTTATATATCCAAAACTGAAGAGAACCAAAGTTTCAGTCTCTTTCTCAGAAACCACTCCACAGTTCTGATAATCTTCATTACCCCACACAGACTGTAACTGGTGATTTTTCCCACACCTCAGGTGAACAGTACCACCTTTATAGCCTGTGGGAAAGCCAGCACATTTCTTTGTAGCTTCTCTAAGGCTGTGGCCTTGGTAACACAATTCCCTGTAACTACAAATTGTTTATTGGATAGGTTTGTATTTGCTGTCATGTATTTTTGGCGCCAGAATGTGAAAGATCATGATTTAGGAGATAGAAAGGAAAGAATAGTACTGGAACTCTCTCAGCATTGGAATTGCTTCCACTTTTTTTTTTTTTTTTACTCTTTTACCTGCAGGTAACACTGCCCTATGTGTTGTTACTACAGATTGTAAAGTATACTAACTTTTTCCAGGTTATTCTGTCTGGTCTTCAGAGACCAATAATATGTAAGTAAGTAAAAAAGCTTGTTTTCTCTACAATATTGTTTTGTTGGTTTTCTGTTGAAATTTGGGTGGGGATTTTTTTGGTTTTTTTTAGATTTTTTAAAGCAGTTATTGTAAATATTTAGAAAAATAGAGTTTGCAATGATATTTGTCATCTATTCTCACAGAGGAATTGTGTGAGATGTACCTTCTTAATTTGGGTCAGTGCAGATTTAGGTTGGATTGATGATAAGAAATTGCTAATTAAAGTAAACAGATTCCACCAGGGACCAGTGTATTTTGAGGACACAGAGTGTAATTTTCAAAGAGATATGAATGTAATCTCAAAAAACTTTTCATTGACTCTTCTCCTGCAATATTCCATCATTAGCACTTCCCCCACCCTAGAGCAACAGCTGAACTAATAAAATAAACCCCAAAAATCCACCCCTTTATAGGGGTGAAAAATTGTTTATTTCACTTCAAAATGTAGTCACATTATAAAACTAAACCAAACTAACACCCATGAGGTATAGTAAGACTATGATTCTTAAACACAAAAGATTTTTTGCAACTCAAAGTAAAGTTCCAAACATGAATTTTCACTTCTTTTTGCTCAAAAGTGAGCCCTTCTACATCTGTACTGACGAGAGAAGTGCAATTCTTCATAGAAATAAAATTACATACCATATGAGTCAAGATTATCTCACTATGGATCAAAGTCATGATTCAGTATGGCAGACAGCATTGAAAAATCTCTCACAACATATGTTGCCAGTATCTTTAAAACAATCTCTATCAACTTCACCAGTTCAGAAACAGAACTAACATTCAGTATGGATGAATAAACAGATTTTTTTTTTCCCGAATGGAATTCAGTGCTCTTTCTGTAATATGAAAGTCTGAAGCAGATGAAGTTAAATAATCAGTTGATTGTAGCTGAAATTGGAACTATTGACAAAAACATGTCATGGACACATATTTCATTTGTAGTTGGTGGGGCTACAGATGTTTCTCAATATGTTCAATCAAACTGCAGTCTTTCTTGCAAGATCTGGATTGAATATTGGGCATTGAAAACTCAGTGATTTTGTAATGGATTTAGAAAATGTATAACTTTATTGAACACAAATGGCTTGAACTGGTGTTTTCACATGCCCTTATTTGCATTATTACCCTTTTTTAAGCTCTAATATTTTATCTGCCTTAAATTTTCATTGTAATATGTGGATTTTTTTCACCATTGAAGTGCAAGCTTTCATCTGATTGATAGGTTGAATGAAGCAGTATTTTCATAAAAGATTGGACTTTTGTTGTTGAAATTTGCCCTTGAAAAACTTTATTATAAAATCTTTCAGAGAATTTAACTCTTTCATTTAAACTGCCATGACATCAATTAAAGGGACTATTTCAGACCTACCTTGTTGAAACAAGTGTTTATTGTCTTCTTTGCAGGATAATTCTATAAAAATGAAACAAGTTTCCTTGAATAAAAAAATTCAACTTGTTGAAGACAAGATACTGAAGCTTTTTGACTTCCTACTTATAGACTTTGCATCTTGGAATAAAAATATTTTGGATTTTATGATTTAAAGGCCTTTAGAAAAAGTTCTGCATCACTATCCACTATCCACTTACCACAGAAATTAAATACTTGCTATTGTTGATGAAGTTCTTTATGCAGTTGACTACAACCTCTAGGAAGTGGTTTAAATTATTTTTAAGATTATGTCTACAATTGTGAAAGCTTATTGTTTTCATGATATCTTTTGATAGAACCTATATTCTGAATCTGTGATTTTTCCAGTCACATTGAAATATAGGGATCACATTCCACCATCTAATCAAGTTATTGAATTCAGTAACTGTCATTCTCTGTGCTTAACAATCTGTCTTTGGCCTATTTAGGTTAGTGGTATCACAGAAAAGTCCTTGTCTGGGAAGAGACAACATATGTTATTGTTAGCATTAGGACTCTTTTGTTTGTTCTTCTAAGAATATTGAAAATATCTTTGCCTCTAACATTTTCTGTGTTATTTTGAAAAAGAGCAACACCTCGTGATGACAGTAGCAAGCTTTGAATTATTCAAACTTGTTTCCAGAGCCCTTTTACAAATACAAGATAGGATACTCTAAGGCATTTCCAGACAGCCTGACACAGCTGTGACTACAAAACCACCATAAAAAGAAGGGCAATCTGGTAGACAAATTTCGACTAAGAAGGTTAGTACTCCTCTTGCCTGTGTTTAAACCACTTGCTTACCTTGAAATTCACAGTTTTTCATTCTCCTCCCACAGGAAGTATATACAGTTGTGAGCACTTTTGGCAAAGTGTGTGAGCTTTTTACTTTGGTGATTTTTTTCAAGGTCCTAAAATTCCTTGGCAGTGGCAGCCCATGGTCAGTAAGAGCTTCCTGGAAGAAAACTCAAAGTAAAAAGAAAACATAAGGTTTCCAAGGCTGTACAGGCTGAAATAGTCAGAAGGTAGTACAGTGGTGTCAGGAGAGCTCTTCTCTGCTCATCATGCATTGAGCTTCTTGTGGATAACATTATGAAGTGTGTTATCTGAGGAGAAAACAAGTTAATCTTGAATCCTCCTCTTAAATTGGTTGGTGCTGTGTTGTTCTTAATGCTTGGTTCCTTCATGGCTAAAATATTATCAAAAGAATTGTCTGGCACCAGATAGGTTTTATGATCAAAGACTTCACTCAACATTTGCCTCCTGGCTGTCCACCCTTTTCCAGGATGGTTCAGTGAATTTCGGTGAAATGCTCCTGATTTTAAGCCTGTTCTGTCTCTCCCTAATCATGATCTAAAAATCTACATACAGTTTAAATAACAAGTATCAGTGTTCTGCCTTGCAGTTGGAGTTCCATATTCTGTGTATTAATGGCAAACAGAAAATCTGTTGGATGGGGGACTCAGTTTCAAATATTTCTGTGAAGGCAAATAAATTAAATCTGCAGTGTATAATTTAGTCCTTGTACTCACACTCTGCAGAACCTAAAATGCTGTTCTCATAAATGAATCAGTCATGGACTTTCTTATGTACTTTCTAGGCTAGTACCTGCTGGGGCAGAATATACTGTGTCAGCCCTGATAAGCTGTGTGAGCTGAAACTGATGCAGCTCCATGTCCCAGGTCCCACCAGCAGTAAAATTGAGCATGTATTCCCAGTAGGCACATGCACATGCACAGAGAGAACACACATGCACACACACAGTCATCCATGGTCATCCGTGATAAAGACAGACAAGACACACAAAGCACTCATGCACAGAGCCAGAACTGATGGCCCCAGTCTGCCACCTCATGTGGCTAAGCAAGGTTATAAATATACACATGTACAACATGGATTATTCCAGCAGCCAGGCTCAGAGCCTTGATCTGCTCATCAGTGGCCCAGGATCCCAGACCGCTCCATTTGCTGTCAGATGGAGGCATACAAGACTCAAGATCATAACCTAACTTCAGTTCTGTTACAGAGTCCTCAGGCTCATGGTCACACTCACATACACAATCCCCAAATTGGCTGACACTCCCCAGACCCCTGTACACACAGACAGTAGAGAGAGTAACTCTTTCTCCTCTCTGAAAGTGTTAAAGAAAAACGTAGTATGAAGATAAATTCCATGCCAGGCAGATGTACCAATCAAAAATTATTTATACAATGTTAATTTTTATTTTCCTAATCCTATTTCCTTTCAAATCACCTACATTCATCCCTTTCCCTGATGTTGGTCACTCCCCTGAATATTTCACAGGAAGTCTTGTGAAATCCCCATATATTCTTCCCCTGTTTCTTGCTGGTCAACTTCCCACATATTTTGGTGCCCGGAGTTGCTCCTGCTCAAGTTCAGGACTTTGCACTTCTCTTTGTGGAAGTGCAGACAGTTCCTGTCAGCCTTTCTTTAATCTGCTCCCGGTTTTCTGCTTCAGACATAAATTTCAAAATTTACAAGAGTAACTCATTTAATGAGAGTAAATGTTTTATAGCCCACTACATATTATTGTTTTGAAGAGAGATCAAGAGTACATCAGCCTGAAGCATCTTGGCAAAGGGTAGAGATTGAAAATGTAAGTAGGAACAAAAAGGTGCAAGACCAATAAGAGGAAGAGAGCAATTTTTGGGTCAAGTCTGTTCAGTCACATCTGTAAAATCTATGGAGTCTGATAAAGAGATCAAGATAAATCCCTCCTTGTCCTCCTGTGCTTCCTGACTTGCCTAGGAATTACAGATAGAGTATACGTGAATGAGTTTAGAACTATGGGAAGACCTACATAGACAGTAATGCCATTGTAGCATTAGACACTTAGGCACAGTGGCATATGTGGATTATAGGTCATTAGCAAACAAGAGGACATGAATAGGGAGGGGCCTTCAGGATTATAAGTATAGAGTCACAAAATGGTTAAAGTTTGAAGGAACCACTGTGGCTCATCTGGTCCAACTTCCCTGTCCAAGCCTGGTGGTCCAAGAGCATATTGGACAGAATTGCATCCAGACTGCTCTTTAATGTCACCAGTGAGGGAGACTCAACACCCTCTCTTGGCAATCTGTTCCAGTTCTCAGTCACCTGTAGTGTAAAGAAGTCCTTCCTCATATTCAGGAGGAAGTTCCTGTGTATCAATATCTGCCTTTGCCTCTTGTACATAGGAACACAAACAATAAAACATTAAAAGAAAGAGAAACAATAAAATATAGAAATAGAAAAAAAAAATCAAACAAAAAATCCCCAACAAAATAACAAACCAAACAATAACAAAAGGAGAAAACAAACCTTAAGAGAATACACAATGAGATTAAAAAGCAATAATGTTACCTAAATGCTTTGCGTAACTATTAATCACCAAACTCCATGACAATTAAGTATGATTTCAAGAAGAGTACTCTGGGTGAATTTAAGCACCATGATCCTTTAGGTTTTTACTGCAGGAGAACTCATCAGAAGTTTATTCAGTGCTAAATGTGAGTCCTTAAAATTGTCTTTGGGACACTAATTTGCTTAAGTAACTGTACATGCCATATATGTACGTCACTTAATTTAATTTTCTTCAGCTCAGATATATTTCCATTTTACAATCTTTCAGGTATTTGAAGTGCTTTTTTTGAGTTCTAGTTTACTTTTGTTTTGTAAATCCAACTTGTCAAGATACCATTATAAATCTGTCTCTAGCTGTATAAATCACTTCTGATATGATATAATTCTGTCTAGACCACCAAAATACCTCAAAAAATTTTATCTGAGGTCTTCAGAACAGCTTAAAAAATGGTGTCTGATAGAATTCTAGATGATTTTTACATAGTAAAATTTAGGTTTTTATTCCACTTATCCACTTAAATACTTTGGCTCCTTATTTGACCCTATTAACATCACATTGATTACAAATTGTGATGCTATTCTAGAAGTGCATTTTATGAATGAAAAAGGTTGCAGCAGCAACATAGAATATGTTTTGGTTTATTTTTCTTTAAATGTAAAGAAAGTAAGGCCAGTAAGACATTGAATTTCTGGCTGTAAGGTTTCAGTGAAAGAACTCTAAAGACTTGATTTGAAACCTGTCTTTTCTCTGCAACTTTAATCTGTGTATGCTGCAAGAGTTTCTTTTAGATTTGTAGCTGCCATCCTAGTACTGATGTCAGCACCTATTATTATAGATGAGAACATTTTATACTGAAGGTTCCCAGAGCTTCAAACAGCTTTCTGTGATCTAACTGTTCTATTGATATGCAATGTCCCTTGGGTCTGATATAATCTGATAACTTTCACACGTCACATGCTTTTTAGGGGGAAAAAAGAATTTAGTTATCTCTGCTAATTGTTAATATCTATATTCACAGTGCTAGATTTAGCAAACCTTTTTGTGATTAAATATAGCTGTACAAAAAGTAGGAAAAAAGGATCAGCATAATGTTATACACAGGTAAAAACATACTACCAGAAAATGTTGAATGCAGATAGGTAAAAAACAAAAAAATGAAAAACAGTGTAAACATGTAAACATGCTTGTCTGAATATGGCATCCAGTTGTGTGGGTCTGGCCTTTTTCCTGCTGATGGTTCAGGGCATGTCACTTTAAAATTAGACATAGATCAGACCTTGCATTCTACCTGATCTATAATTCTTTATATGTTGGCGACCAGCACCAGATTTTTTGAGATGTTAGAGCAGGCTGCCCACAGTTTATTTCTATTGCCAGACATCAAGTACAAGAAGAATCTGTTGCGTGGTCATCCCAATATCTGGCTTTTCCATAGATTTGAGAAGTCTTAAGGGCTTTGGACAGCTAACTGATCTATCCTAAAAGATGCCAAGTTGCAGTTTGGGTCTTGGCTAGTAATGAGACATTCATGCATGAAGACAGTTTAAAGCACAGTCACTATTGGAACACGTGTCACTGTAAGCCAAGTTTGGCAAAACCAAAAATAAAACAAAAGGAACATAAATTTGTCACTGTGAGAAATTATAATTGGAATCGTTAAAAGGTTTTATAGGTCATTTCAAAGTTATAACTCTTGGTAGCACTGTTCCATCGAAGTTATATCTCAAGTTCTGTAATTCAGAAGTGAAGTAGAAAATATTTGTGCCATTCTTTGTGGACAAGATAAAAAATGAAGAGAAATTCTGAAGAGTACCTAAACTTGCCAACCCTTAAAGATCAAAAGGGAAATAAATGTACAGTTCTATATTTTTGCCTTATTTGGCCTGCAGCTAAAATCAGTATATTTGCAGAAATACATATAGTAGGATGAGATGCCAAACTGGCTTTGGAAAAATTTTGTGTCCATTTTGGCAATATATTCTGGAGCAAAGACTTGAAACAAAAAGCTCATTTGTAATGGTGTCTTTATTATTATTACAGGATTGTCTTGTCATGTAGTTATTTCAATAGTAGTCAGTAGGAGAAAAAATGTATTTTGATATAACATAATGTTCCAGGTCCAGTGTGGTTAAAGCTGATCAAGTTGAAGACAAAGAATACTATATCAGTTGAATTTTATTTTATATTTAAATTTTCTGCACAGGCTCAGGTACAGTATAATTTCCTGTGTTCTTAGTAACAAACCATGACAGATTTCACACCTATAGGATGATCTAATCTAATTGTTTACTGCTGTTCTTGAACCAGCAGTTAAAGGCACTTCAGGAACAATTTTAATGTCCTTAGCATGTTGTGCATTGCACTGACAACAAAGTAATGAGTCAGTATTGAACAATACAATAGTCAGGTACTTAATGCTGCAAAATGCCTATAAATAAACAAATAAATACATAATGTATAAATAAAGTAAATAAGAATAACTGAGTTACAGTGCCAAGCAAAAGCTTAAACTACAACTGTTCTAGAATCCAAATCACAACAATCTTGTATTCCTATATTATATCCACACAGAGTTTAGTATATATGTTTATATATAGAGAGAATTTATATATACCGAAAGGTCTCTGTCATCATCTTCCATTATAGGTGTTGGCATTTCAGTGCATGTCTAAACTAACACACAATTTTTCATTATTATTTGATAAAGAAGTTTCAAAAATTAAACTTAAAAAACCTTTCTGTAGAGCTAGGCATAATGTTACTATATCGATTTTATTTTTTTATTCTAACGTACCAGTATAGAATGTGCAGTGTAATAATCACTTTGGTTGTGCTTTGAGAGTTCAGCATGACCTTATGGGTCACTGAATTCATTTCACTAACTCATCACAAACTACAATGACAGCAAAGTCACCTACTGTGCCACCCTCATCTAAAGTAAATAGCATGGAGAATTTAAACAAGTGTTTCTGCTCCCTTCAATGCTTCAGAAAATCAAGTTGTTATTGGACCTTTTGTGAGTTTTGAGAATATCTTTATAATTCAACATTCATGTAAATATAGACCATTATTGTAAATGATGACTACATGTTGCTAAAAAGAGGATATGTTTACCTGGTTTCCTAAAATTAGATGGTTCATAAGACAAAATTTCTTCACATCTCATCAATTTTGGGATTTCAGCAAACTGTTCATTGAGACATAAATGTGAATACAGCCGAAGTGAATAGCAGAAAAAGAAAGGTGTCTCTTTTTCTTCAGCAAGGCACCACTTTTTTTTCCACATGCATTAAAAAAAATCTTCATATTGTATTTTCTTTTGATCTTCATGAAAGGTTACATTTACAGGTAATAAAAATAAAAGTAATTCAACTGACTATAATGAGTCACAGCATGTCAACACATGCAGCTACCTCTTTGCAAATCATTCTTGCTGCTACTCTCTAATCCGTCATGGCAGAGGTTCCGTTTGAAGGGGTATATCTTACAGCTCTTCTCAGTAAACACAGATGCTGGTTTCAAACAAGTAGCTGGCCCAGTGTGCCTTTGTCTTTACCTTTGCTTTGTGAATATTGAATGAAGACACAAAAAATTTTCAGAATATACTGCTGATTTAGGACACTTCAACTTTTGGCTGCCCTAGATATGATTTTCCAAAGTATTGTAGCTTTAGGCTTTTACTGATCGACCTTAAATTCCATATATTCAGAATTTCAAAGAATTTACACCAAAATTAAGACTTCCAATTCTTTCTTTTTCAATGTGTTCATTTGCACTTTACAGACAGAAACTGCTGGAAGGCATGCTGTCTTATCAGACAGGCACAATGTTTTTCTTCTTATTCATCAATGCTGCATTTTCTTTAGGTAAGAAAAGATAACAGCAATGAGCACTAATTTTTTGTGTGCCTCTGGGCCTGCATTGGACTGCTGAAAACAAGAGATAAGATCACTGGCTTCACTGAGCAACTACATTTACTTTAGATATATGTGCAAGAGACTCAGGAGAGAGGAAACTATTTACATTCTGGCATCTTAATGTATTTCCATCTTTTTTTTCACCTTCTTTCTCCTTGCTTCTGTAATGATTTTTTTTTTCCTCCTGTTAAAACCTGCAGGATATATACCAGCTTCAGTGGCATGACTAATCCATGTTTATACAGTAATGGAGGGAATATAGCAATGTCTTTGAGGTGAGTGGACTTTTTGTCTGTACATTGAAACACCGCATCAGAGGGGAATTTACCTCATATACTTTGCCTGGCAACAGTCTCTAATTAATGCCCTCTTCACCTCTCACCCCCAGCATAAAACTCTCTCAAATATACATCTTCTCCAAGCATGAATGCTTTCACAGGGCTTTTGGTTTCACTCAACTCTATTGAAAAGTTAGCTATCAAAAAATCATTTAATAGCTCTTTTATGTGCCATTCTTTCCACCTGCTAATTTATGGTTCTTTCTTATGCATGTCTGCATTCTTGTAACTATCCTTTGGAGACAGCTTCTTGCCTTGAATGAAGAGATTTTGTTTTGCTCTTCTCTCTCTCTCTCTCTCTCTCTCTCTCTCTCTTTCTCTCTGAGTGTGTGTGGGAAGTAAGCCCCTCACTTGAGAAGATTCATGCGCCTTTATCAAGGATGTAAGTCTGATATAAACTGAAAATATAACTTGCCAGTTGTATTTTTCTTGACACACTTACCAACCATCTGAGTCAGCAGCAGTTTGTAAGTACTTAGTGTTCAGAATGTACCCTTTTCTATGCTAGAATAAGTTTGGAACAAACACCTAATTTATAATTCTATTGAGTCACAACACTCCCCTGGCTTTATGCCCAGTTACATGAGAATGTTTAACCCTTTTATTCCAATTGCATTACTTCTAAAGTTTGGAAAACTTGGCTGTTTTTCACTTCTATACATATAGTACACTGTAGGAACATTTATGTTTTCTCTAACTCTCTAAACCTTTCTCCTTTTTCCAAATCTGGTAGCCACAAAAAGCATGCTGGTTGTTTACATTAATGTAGGTTTTGAGGGAAATGATTGTTCTACTTTATTCTGACAGTGCTGGGCGCTACTGGAAGACTGGCTCTTAATTTATTTCTCCACATTAAAAGAAGGTGCTCGCAGGAGAAATTTTTAAATAATTATTTGTAGCAGTGTCTACACTGAATTCATGTAATAAAAAAACAAATAAAAAAATAATAACCCTTTTGATAATAACAAGTAGTTAAATAACAATTCTGTAGCATTTGATGTTTTAATGATTAGATATGTCATGGAATAGTGAATAATACTGGGGTTCACCAGCTGCTTAATGTTTGTCTTGAACCAATTTATTCTTACCATTATAAAAAAAGGAAATTATTTATTTATTTATTACTGGAGAATGCTAGAAAGCAGAATTCCTCTAAGGAAGGCTTAACCAGTTTCTGTAGTAAAGCAACCTACATTATCTCTAACTATAAGGAAGTCCTGTGGAAAATATTAGAATTCTACTGTAATCTCAATACATACATAGCAAAATAATTTTGTAAATTTGTGAACACAAGAGGAATTTACAGTTGTAGGGTCATTCTATATCTTTCCTTAAATAATGTAAGTGTTCAGATCTCAATTTCTGTCCATAGGCCAAAACCTACTTCTGAAAAAAAGGTTCTATATGTGTATTTTCCAAACTGTGAGGATATTAGGTATTCAGTGTATTTTATCAACTCAGTTTTTATATTTCCTGTTTTTTAAAATCTTCTTTTATTTCTGTTGGACAAAATGAAACTGAGAGAATACAACAGCAGCATCACTTTCTCTTGAACACCAAGAACAGAAATTAATAGATGCTCAGCCTTCACTTGATGAGAAAGCCAAACTCTGACAGACCAGGTACTTCACTGCCTAAACCAGGGCAAGTGGGCTGGTGCAGAAATGCCAGTCCAGTTCCAAAGACATTGGACAGTCAAAAAGTGAGACAAGGATGTAGCCTAAACACCATTAAAGCTTCAGTGGCAGGTTGGGTAGAAGCTTCTAGATTGCAATTTTCAGTGTTTGTCCCCAGTCCTTAATAGGACATTGATATTAGTAATTTTTTTTTAATAGTTACTTCTAATGATAGGAATAGTATTGTATAAATTGGTCACATGTTCTGCACTTATTTCAATTTGGGTCTCTTTAGGAATACTTGAACATTTCACATTTGGAATGATGGGTGTGGATAAATTCTTCTACTGAATATTGATGACCTAATGATCTATGCTATTGTTCCTACAGGAAATTTGAAATTGGGTTTGTTTCTATACTTTTCCCAAATCACTATAATTCTATGAATTACACAAGAAATTATTAAATCTCTTAGATGTGCCCTAGACAGCTCTCATAACTGCTATCTTTTCAGATATCTTGTAGCCTCTTTACAAGTTAGAGAACAGGTTATAGAATAAGGGTTTTGGGTTTTTTTTTACCTTCTTGCATATCATTATACTAGACATTGATGATTTCATTAAATTGAATGAAATATTCAAGGCAGCATGCATCCCAACCCATCCAGAAGAGACACAGTGGCAAATCAGCACCTCTTTTACCTCCACTGACTTTTATCATGTGTTCCTTTCATTTCACTGATTTTGTTCTGAAGATATTTGCATATTGTCAAGTTGCATATTGTTAACACCCTCTATACACCATCAAAATAGGATGCAGTGACAAGAATGTATTTTTCCTGTAAAATCTGACACAGCCTATTTTGATCTCTCTTCATATGACAGATATCCTACTTTTAAAAAATTTATTTTCACAATAATTGTAAATTATTACCTTTCATAAATGAAGAGTAGAAAACTTTTAGCTAATGTAAAGCTCAGTGCAAACTTAGCTGAGGAATTTCTTGTTTTATTTGCCCCTACCTTTTTATAGGGGTTTTTTCTTTCAGTTTCATTTGTCTGATTTGTTCATCTCTTTACCTTTGGAGTTTTATTTCCTTTAACCTGATCCAATTTAACACTGTTTTTCTTTTCCACATATTCTTTGTGGTAAACGAGGTAGTTCCATTACATATCTGCAGAGTTTCCACTGTCAATACTTGATTTAAGACTGGATATTGATAGTGTACAGTGCTTTCTTCCACAAGTACTATTAAACAAAGAATTATATCCCTCCTCTATCTCTGCAATAGACCATGAAAAGAATATCTGTTTTAATTTAAGCAACTGTAAAACATTCTGTCATATAATCCTAAAAATGTTTTAGGAACTCTGTTTCCCATATTATTATTGGGTTTTATTTTATAATCTTTCTGAAGGTCCTAACTTTTTCATTTCTATTGGTAAAATTGGGAAATACCATATTTTATTAAAGTACTGATCTCTTCACTCTCATGACCAGTGACAAGACTCAAGGAAATGACATGAAACTGTTGCTTCCCAGGGAAGAGGTCACAACATCAAGCCTGACAGAGCTCAAGATGCATTTGAACAAAATTCTCAGGCCCATGATGTGATTCTTGGAGTGTCCTGTGCAGGGCCAGGAGTTGGACTTGATGATCCTTTTGGGTCTCTTCAAACTCAGCGTATTCTGTGATTCTGTGATTGTAATCACAGTTTAAAAATCTGTCATAACTGAACCTCTAGTAGATTATGCATGTTACAGAAAAAAATTACTATCGCCAAAATATAATTTGAATTTAAGAATTAGGAGAAAATAACAGAGGTCATATGAAAATATATTTTTCAATCCTCATAGATTTTTCCTCTTCTAATTATGATGCAGTTGAGGTGGAGAAGATAAGGAATACTACAGATGATAGAAGAATGCTTTGCTATTCTTTGTTACAGGATGACATTATAAAATGTTTAAAATCTTTATGTTGTCCTTCACAATGTCAACTTTGTCTGAAAAACCCATACTGTTCCTTCTTTTACTGGGTAACTATTCTGTCCTCAAACCAAAGCTTTCCAAAGCTGACTGAGTTAACTCTCTCCTGGTCCAAGCCAGAAAAAAGGAGTATGTGGATGCTGAATGTGAGGAATCAGGCAGCAGCACAGTGTCTGTGTGAAACTAAGTCACATAAGCCTGAGAAAGTGGCCTGGGACAAATTCAAACAGTCCTTGGAGAAGGGAAAACAATCCTTGCAGGTATTGTTTGCCTTCTGTTGTTTACTTGCAAGAAAACGGTCAAGGGGTGTAGTTTCTAGTTGTCCAATGATGGTTTTGTATTGGTCTGTTAAGCAATAGAATTTTACATTTTTGGGACTGTCTATAAAAAAGAATTTGGAAAAGTAAAGTTCACTCTCACTGTGCTACTAAGCTTGGGGGTCGTGTTGTTATTCTCACATCCTCAATGGTAATGACGGGGGTACAGAATTTGTTATGCATGTGATTGTGTAAGCTTTATTGTTTTCCAGGGCAGGTGAGCTAAAGAAGATACTACAAATGTCAGCCATGATACTGTTCCTGCAGAAAGTTGTGCTTGACCTCAGTGATACCTTGGGATTCTTACACATCAGAACATCTGGTTAAATTGAAATTAAAAAACTTTATTCAATTTCACTCTTTCCATCTTATGTTTTGCTTTCTTTTCTAGTTGTTGGTTTGCAGTTTTTTTCGGTGGGTTTTACTTGCTTGCATTTTTCTAATCCTATTTGATCTTCTTCTCATAGATGTAATAAGAATGTTTGGAAAAGTTTGGTCCACAGTACATTTGTCTAGGTTGTTCACAGATGTTTTGTGTCATCATTTTTATCCACCTATGAAATGAATTACGAGTAAAACAAAAAAGTTGCAAAACTATTGTGGTGAGAGTGTTACTAGTATATGAAAGCAAGAGTAACTTCAAATTAAGTCAATAGTAAGCCTGTATGTACTTGTTTTCTCCTTCAAACTATAATAAAAATGTTAGCTAACTATTTTTTAAAATGGCATTTTGCTCACATTATGTTTGCTACAGCTAATGCATCCCAGATGTTAAGGAAAACTGCCATTGTTCAATCCTCCTCCTTTTAAAGCAGGGGCATTTTTTGCATTACACAAGACTTGAGAAATTCAGCAAACTTTGTGAGAGAAAGAGGATATCCCAGATTAAAGTCCTGAAATTAACATTCTGGTGTCTGCAGTTTAATTTAAAAAGGAAAAAAAAAAAAAAAAAA
>WEIU01018792.1:26900-62298 GCA_013389925.1 Aegithalos caudatus | reverse complement strand
TCCTTCTTCCTGCCCCGCCCCACACGCCGTTATCTGTCGGCCCTAAAGTGCGCGGCGTAGGCCCGAAGGAGTCTGGCTGTCCCCTGCAGCCGTCCTGGCCTGCTCCACTACCCGATGTTTGCTGTCCGGCCCGGTGGGCTGAGGCGCCGGCGGGAAGAGCGCAGTTCTTTCGCCGCCGCCGTCCTTCCTTCTCTCCCGGCCGGTTCCCCGCGGCGCCGGCGGGCGGGGTGCTACTGCCGCCCGTCCCGGGCCGTGCTGCGCCACAGATATGGCAGCCCCAGGCCAGCGAGCAAAGGGGGTCCCCGCACCCCGAGGTGGGTGAGGGCGTGTGCGAATCACAGAATCACAGAATAAGTTAGGTTAGAAAAGACCTCTGAACACAACCATGTCAACCAGACCAAGGCACTGCGTGCCACGTCCAGTCTTTTCGTTAAACACCCCCAGGGGACTCCACCACCTCCCCTTGCAGGTCCCAATGCTTGATTGCCCTTTCTGTGAATAAATTCCTCCTAATCTGGGGGCGCTCCGTACTGCCTATGGCGGGGGTGTCCAGAGCTGCCTCAGGCTCCCGTCTGCGTTACAAAACTTAAACAAAAGCCCAGACCCCCACACTTTTATGCAAAAGGGTAAAAAAGCCCACAAGCGCCGCTCTCTGCCAGACCCCCGCGTGTGCCGGGGACGGCGCTGGGCACGCAGAGCCCTGACAGCGCACCCGCCCCTCAGAGGAGCTGTCGCAGGCACGGGTGACAGTGGCGCGGTCCTTCGCCAGCCCTCTCAGCCCGAGTCGTCCCGGAGGTTACGGACCCGCCACGAGTTTTCCTCAAATCTCTGAGGGCTCATCGGTGAGGAAATGCCCCATCCTAGCATTTCCCTTTGGTGCGTTTGGATTCCGTCGGGCTGCGCACAATTACGGGATAGGAGTGGAAAGAAAATACAGGCACGTGCATGGTTTTAATGGAAAATCAGGGGATGTTGATCCGAACCCGGACATTTGCGAGGACTTCACTTGCCGCTCACCCTCCAGGCATAGCGGTCTGCAATCCACGTTAAGAGCCGAAACAGGTATTTGGGAAGAGCCTAGACTAAACACAGAATCAATATTGCAGCCTACAAGAGGAGCCTACAGGCAGGAGGAGATTCACAGCCTGTAAGTTATTCACCAGCTCCCTCACATACTCCCACTCTTCAACTTCCCTTGTTTGGGTTTTATTTTAAGCAGGATTGTTTTTGTCTCCCCCAGCACAAAAAGGAAAACACAAACCACTCCAAAAATGCCCAAAGATTGGATTAGCCTTCCTGAAAAGTCTTGAAGGTATAGGCAGTACGCTAAGAGACGTGGCCTTGCAGGGAGCCTTGAAAGGATAAATAAGCCTCAGGAAAATAATCTGTTGGCCAGAAATTCTCAAAACTAAAGCTGTCAGGGCTAACAGCCTTAAACTTAACAGTGGCATCTTGGAAACTATGTAAGTGGTTCTCACAGGTTTTTCATCTTCTATTGTTTCTAAATTTCCCCAAATATTCCAGTTACAGAGTTTTTATATTACCTCTTTTTTTTTTTTTTTTTTTTTTTTCAGATTGACAGTTTCCCAGGTTGTGAATCAATTTTTTAACACAGCTGAGATTAATTTTAACTTTTGGTTTCCTTAGAATTAGAAGGTGACTAAAATAAGTCAATATAAGGTTGTCAGACTATTTGGAGGCCCTTAGTCCACAGTTCAATAAGGAATTAGTGCAGTCTTTATAAAAAGATGCTGAAGTTCACATAAACACCTAAATGCTTTTAGAAGTTAGGCCCTTACTAAACAACAAGTTTGGAGCAAAGAAAATGTTTCAAGTAAGAGTTTTGTGACACTTGTTCCTATCTAGAGATTAGATCCTACCACAAAGTTCACCTGAAATTGTGCTGAGAAAAAAAATAAAGTGAGTTTTTTTGGTGGGTTTTTGTGGGGCTTTGGGTTTTGTTTGTTTGTTTGTTTGTTTGTGGGTTTTTTGGGGGGAGGGGTTTTTTTGTTGGTTTGGTTTGGTTTTTTTGGGTTTTTTTTTTTTTTGGTTTTTTTTTTTTTTTTTTGGTTTGTTTTTTTTTTTTTTTTGGGTGCAGCTTAGCCTCTGATCTGGCTACCTGTCTATCCTTGAAAAGGGTTCAGGGAAGCATACCTGAACTGTGGAAAACTTAAACTCATAGATAAATGCTACCAAACCAACATATGTCTTCTGAATTTTAATTATATATATAAGTGATTAACTGGTACTTTAACAAAATCATATTTTTGTCTTGCAAGCTTCCTACCCAGTAGAATATCTTAGTTCTTTAGACATTAAAAAGTCATATTCAGTTGGCTGTCCATATTAGAGATTTAAATGCGCGATGAAGTATATGGAGAATAAATAGAAGAGAACAAGGTTTTTTTTTCCAAAAAAAGAAGGCGTCAAAAATTAAAGAAAGAGGAAGAAAAGGATAAGTCAGGAAAATAGGGTTATGATAAATCAAATATGTGTATATATAAACAAAGACAAAAAACTCTTCAATGTCTGTTAAGTTTTCTGAAATCGCTTAAGTTTTCTTAAATGAACTTTAGTACACACACAAAACCCATGACAGATAACATTACTGGAAAGCAGTAGAAAAACAGAAAGCATACTAAGAAGCAAATACATAAACCTCTACAAATAAAACCAGGAGGATATTGTATTACGATAAGTAAAACACACCTATTATCCAAAAAACTTCTCCTCTTTGCTTCAATTTCCCCATTCTTACAGCAAGGATAGTAATATTTATCCCTTGAAAATAATACCTAGAAGAATTGATTAGATCATTGTTGTCAGTAATTACAGTAGTCATTATGTACTTTAAGATAACTGGATAAAAGTACTATAAGTCTGGTTAAAATGAGAATCTCCTCAAGAAAGCAATAAGAGAGGAATGCAGAACCTTGAACTTTTATTGTGGGATCTTGTTTGGCCTTAGCTGGTAGTTACTGAAATTTGTAAGCGTGCCTAGCTGCTTTGAGGGCTACACAGAACAAGATAAATCCTTTTGTACTGCAAAGGCCGACATGATGCCTGGAGCTCAGCAGCCCAGCTTCAGTGAGATGAGCGGGCAGAGGAATAATCATCTCCCTTGGCCCAGAGGAAGCTGGGACTGTGGCCTTCCCCTTCCAGGTACTGGATGGAGAAGAAGTGTAAGATCTCGAAGTCACCCAGCCAGCCTCCCCCCACCCCACAATGCTGCTCAGGAAGTCACTTATACCAAATAAAACTTCTCCCCCTCAGCAGGATTTGTCCCATAGCCCTGTGGCCCTTCAAGAGTCACTGAGAGATGTGGACTCTTGGAATGGAAAGCAGGAGCCAGGGACAGGGCACTCCCACTCTCTCAGTCCTGTTTTGGCTTGCACTTTCCAGCTCTATTATCTTTTTTCCCTGAACTTTCCAGGGCTGCTGTTCATGTCTGGCAGGTAACTTCTGTTCCCTAGCTACCTCCTGTCCACCACAGCCTTCTGCTCACACAGCAGCTGGGGAGGGAGGAGGAATGACCCCCTTCTTGGTATCAGCAAGGAGATCTGTGCATGGAAGGTCCTTCCTGGCCCAGGTCAGAGGGATGAGGAAATGATTTAAGACTGCAATTTTTGCAAGTAATGCCAGGGTGCAGCTGTATTTCTGGAAACCAAGAGCCAGCTGTGCCAAAGCAGAGAATATTGCTCAGCATGGCATCAACATTAAAACCCAGCAGCATTTTGATATGAAACAAATTTTATTAAAACCATAAGAAGCAACCATCCAACAGTTGCTTTTTTCTTGCTTTTAGCATATACATAAAAGAAAGGGCTGGCATTCTGACAGCAAGCAAAATGCTTTCAGTCCTCAGTCTCAGAAACACAGGCTTCCTTGGTCACACAGTTTTCAATAGCTGCAAACACAGAGTTATGTTGCTAAATGCTAAGGGCTCAGCTGTTTACCAGAAGAATGTTTCCTCCCTGGAACACATGGTTTCGCTTAAGAGAAGTTCTTCCAAAACCCCCACTTTATTTAATTAGCAAATGCAACATTATAGTTCTAACAAACATGCCATGCTGTCTTCCCTTACAAGAGCAAAATAGGAAAAGAAGACAAAAATTGACCTCTAAATTTAAGAGAGGGGAAGAAGTACATTCTGCCTAGGAACTGTTGCAACTTTGAGGTCTGGTGATCTAGAGCCAAATCTCATGCTTGAAATCTATCATCTATCTTCATGCGTCGTTTCCATGTCCTGGTTCATGCTGAAAGCACAAACGTGGATCGGAGTAAGAGGCTTCCATGCTGTCCCAGATTTCACCAAGGGCTGGTCAAATCTCTGCCTCATTTCCTGGGCTCAGCTCTCCCCTCTGTAAGGGGGAGGTGATCCTACTCCCCCTAACAGAAAGCACATTCAAATCATTAAATAAAAATGTAGTACTCTTGTAGCTTCTAAATTAAATTACACTGAAATTAATGCATTTACATCAGCAGTTGATTTATCCCAGAGTATTACCAGGATGCAAGCAAGAGCTTCTCCAATGAAAGTATTATATTTTTAATTAAGGGCCCTTAAACTTGCCACTTTGAGCCTGTGGAGAGTGAAATGATGCTTTGAGCTTGTGGAGAGCGAAATGATGGCAAATTTCTGAACAACTCAGTCAGCTCAGCATAGTATTTACAATTATCTGCTAAAAATGATGGTTGTGAGACAGACCTTAAGCTAACATGGGAAATCTGTGCTAGAAGAATTACATATATTGTAGCAACCCAAAGGCAGCATACTGTTCACATTCCTCTTACTTCTTTTGACTCTTGTATCCAGCGGAAAAGTTCTTGATAATCTTTATGGCACTGCAGAGTGTATAAAAATGCACTTTGAAATCTGCTGAGTTTAAACCCAAAACTTATCTTTTCATCTTTTCATTTGTTTCCTGAATTGTCCCACAGAACAAATCCACACTACACGTGTTTATAAAGAACAGAATAAATTTAATACTGCCATACAATTCCTTTCTTGCTTTTTTTTCTCAGCATTTCTTAATGTTTTTTAACTGCTACAACATTCTTCTATATGCTAAACTGCACCATGGTGTTTGATGCCTGCAATCAAAATGCAAAGAGAGGGAAAAAAGTAACTTTTCTTCTGCTTTAATAGTTTTTATGTTTCAAGATTTAAAGTCATTCCTTCAATGGGGTCAAGCAGAAATTTAATCTGTGACAGGAAAATGTACTGAATCAAGAGGTTTTCAGTACAGGGGGTATTGGCCTTCTGACAAAGCTAATGGGACCCTGTTGTTCACAGGGTAATACACTTAGTTAACATAATCTCAGCTGGTTTTACAGCTGCCATGGAAGAAAAAAAAATCCACAGGAAATATTGGTTGTTTTTTTCTTTTTTCTTTTTCTGCTTTTCTCTAAAAAGATCTTGTACATTCTCAGCTTTTTGACATGAATTTTTTCCTTCTACATGCAAATAGAAGTCAATTATTAACCACAAACACCAAAATACAATTGATTATAATGCAACCACTGTGTGTAAAACAATAGGGTTAATCCTCAGTTCCCTACCTTCCTAATTTATACGGACTTATCACTTCTCTTCCCAGGTTTCCTTGCGAACCCTCACACTTCATTGCCTATGAGTTTTTTTTCCTTTTGATCTCTTGTAGCAAGGGATGCTGACATCAGGCAACAGCAGACATTCAGTTCTCATTCCCTGCCTGTCCCTCATGCAAGGCCTGGGAGCCTTGGAGAAAGGAGCATCGCCCTGATGGTGCAGCACTGTTAAAAAGGCACCAAGAGAGCAGCCAGAATGCATAAGCTGTGGCAGCCCCCCAGCACCACACTTTTTCTTCTTTCTACAATACCTCAAGCCCTGGAAAGATAATTTTATCAGAGCAGAGATTTATGAGCTGATTTGTCAATTTACTCCAACCTCTTTTGCCATCATAGATGCTTTCCCGTTGATTGCAGGACAGACATGGGAGAGGGGTGATGAGCCACAGGATGCTCCAGATTCAGTGCATGGAGGTGGTCACAAACCACATTAGTTGGGTGTCAGGGAAAGGTCAGTCGCCCAGTACAGCACAGGCACCATAATAAAGGTGCAACCACCTGGGAGTAAAACCAAAACCTTTCAAGATGGCTGGATTGGTCATCATTTTATACACCAGCAGGCCCCAATGAGAAAGGAAGGTCGTGGTTGTCATCTTACTTTGTCAGCAAGGACGTGTTTATCATTCTTTGGAAGTGAAGAACATTTAAGTAGCTTTTAGAGGAAGCTAGAGAGCTTTTCTAGTGGTCAGAAAAGTAACAATTTCAAGGTTGATCTTACTCCTCAGTCTTCAGTGTTTCTGTGACTGCAACTTTGTTGCTAATTAAGAATCAGCTTCAAGAAAGCAAAACACAAAGCACGACAGCTGCACCATCAGCATCACAAAAGGCCAGAAACATTGGTTCTTTCACCATGTGATAAATAACTATTTTGTGCAGATATTTGAACCCCCTGTGAAGGGGCTTGGCCATGGGCATTCTGCACGGTGCTGCTAGGCTAAGTACCAAGCCCAGGAGAAACGTCTCTGGGTGACCAGGACACTGAGTTCCCCTGGACAAAGAGAATTATTTTGTCTAAGCAGGAGAAAAAAGTGTTGTAACATCAACCACACAAAAAATCCTGTTTGCTGCTGCTGCTGCTGCCGCCCTGCATGGTGACCATTGGCCCCATGTTTGGGAATGGCCAGAGGGGACTTTGCCTGGCTGTGCTGGATGTGCTCCTAGCATGCCTGCTGCCTGCCTCCACTGGGACATCCTGGGGATGATGTCCTGAACAGCTGTTTTGGCAAAAAGTACAGTGCTGCTGGACAAGGGGAGATGCACAACTTACAACACTGGGGTGAGAAGTGTAGTGAAAAGTGTGGCAGATGGATGTATCAGTTGTATTGGCAGCTGTGCAGGGTTTTTTCTTGTTTGCTCTATTAGATGTAGGCATCTGAATTCCTGTTGAAAAGGAACAGAGGTGTTCAAAGCCTTTTGTGATTTTCCAGTTTGCTGGTTCATATGTCTTCCTATCTGTGGCACTTACAGATATATATGGATAAATGTATATTTATGTACCTCAGAGGTATTGGAATTAAATATGTTTTGTTTTGAATCTTCAAGCCATCCCAGCATAGTTAGCTCCTGCAAGAAAATTCTTTAAAAATTATTTTCACCACAGTGAGCATCTTCCACAGAGGAGTGCATTAGCTTCCAAAAGGGGAGATGTGTGGAAGATTCCCTGTTGCCATGCAAAGGAACCAAGCCAAGGACTAACAAGAGTGGTCTGACTCTACAATACATAGGGGGAGCATGTCTGTGCTTGCACAGAAGTATCCCACATCAGTGCAAAATGGGCCTGTGGATTCCTCCATCCCTCCTGGGTATTTAATTTAAAAGCCGAGAAGGAAGTCCAAGAAAATGCCTAAAATGGCTTGAGTCCTTCCTCATGATCTGGAAATGGAAGTCTTTGGTGACTTAACTCCATCCCTGCCACCAAACCCCTCCCTCCCTGACTCTGTATTGCTCTGTTCATTCCCATCTCCTCTCCTGCGTTTGCAAACAATCAGCAATGGAAACAGTAAAGTACCCTGACTTCAAGGCCAGCACCACACAAGTGGTATGTGACTGCTGCAGGGCCTGTCACCACCCCACCCTGGTTCCTAACCTAGGAAGAAGTAGTTAAAATCTGATGGGGGCAAGACTTGATTATAAGCAGAGGAATGACTTTAAAAGACCCTGCCACCACGCTTGCAAACAAAACCCAATTAAATCCTTCCATGGACTTAAACTGGCTTCAAAACAGGCATCTAACAGCTTCTCCTGTTTAAATAAAAATTAAAATACTTTTTTATAATTTCTAAGCCAGTTCAGATGATGTCTTCTGACTTTCTTACAAAGCTAATAGCAATATCAGTAAAGAACAAAATCAGCTAACTGAGTGGTCAGGAAAGCTGCATCCCTTACCCACTCAGAGTTGATAATATGAGCTTATATGAGCTTTTTTTTTCCCTTTCCTTTTCTTCTTTCTTTTATTTTCCTTCTCATTCTGTTGTACATTTGACCTGAATTGAAAGCACCAATCCCGAAAGAAGAGTTGCCTGGGCAGTGGTAGCAGCAGGAAATCATGCTCTGATGGTGGGTTACTCCATGGGCACCAGCCCAGTTCCTCTCTGTTCACTCACATGTGACAAGCAGGAAGTCTCAGCTATTCTGCTCAAATTTTAATTATCTAGGTGCAAATACTGAGTGACGTGTGATTTCAGCGGTTCATTTCCTTCTACCACCCATCCACCTCACATAAAAATCCATTGAGACTTGTTTTTTGTGTGATACCTATCCCACAGGAGTCTGTGATCTCTTCTGGTATCCAAGAACTGTGACAATGCAAAAAAAACCCAACAAAACAAAAGAACAGAATGGGATGCTTGTCACCCCAGTACTGTACTTTTCAAAATTTTACAGTTTTAAATCTTACATTTTCTTTCAGTTTAATTCAGTCACAACTTATTCCCTAAGGACTTAAGAAACAGAGCTTTTGGTACTCATGAGTGAAGGCTAAGGGAGGATAAATCATCCACTGTGGGGCCCAGGGTGCCCTGTCCACTCCTCTTTGTTTGTGAACCATGGAGAAAGGCATCCCTGAAATGTTTGCTTCTGAGACAAAGCCCTCCTTGCCCTTCATTCAGCAAGATCTTTGGGAGACCAAACGTGCTTGGAGATGAGTTTATCCACAGGGTGTATAAGGTGTTGGCTAGAGAGATGCAGATCTGAGCTGCTGGCATATGCCCTACCCAAATTTACTCCTGCCCTCAGGTTTGTGACCTCGGTGACTATTTAATTGTGTAAGCCTACCTTGTATATTCCCTGCAGAGGTGATTAAAAAGGATGAACACATGAAGGAACACCTGAGCAAGGATATCACTAGATTAATTCATTATTTCTACTAAGCTAATTAAAAGCAGATCAATTAAGTGATCACACTGAGATCATGATTAATATCAAACCAATATCAGTAGATTCAAATGATTGATCAACAGGTTGTATATCTATCAAAGTGACTTGTGAGGTTGCCACTGAAGGAATTACTTAGATTTTAATCTTGTCTAGGAAGATTTCAAGGAGGAGGAGGAGTCCTTTCAGGCTAAAACCCCAGGGAGCTTTCCAGCAGTGAAGAACATAGGCCTTTGAAAGATACAGGGATATTGAAGGAGATATCCTTCAAAGGAGGATATCCAGTCTTCTTGGGTTTTTTTTTTTTTGCCAGGTTGTATGATCCAGGTCATATGGTAATCTTGTTTTCACTGTGTTCGGGGATGTAACATGACAGGCATCACCACTGTAACTTTCCTTTAACACATATTTCTTAAACCTTAATTGTACTTTAAAATGTATTAACATTTATTGTCTATATATACCCTGTTTCACAAGTGGCCCAGTTTTTCTCCACTACCAAAGCACAAGGTAAGCTTGGCTACTACTGAATAATATTGTTTTCAGCTCCAAAACCTGCCATCTTAACTAATTTACTAATTCATTTTAGTATTCCTCCAGGGGTAATTTTCACACAAGCACACCTGGTCACCCATTCATACCAACAGAAAATGAAGAAGAGATGGAATTGATTCATTAAAACAAAGGTAAAAACAAACAATGTATCCTTGGAGGGTTTAATTCACATCCATATTTCTTCATTACTCCAAGCACAGCACTGAAGGCTTCCTCTGGGCACACAGCCTGGAGTCTGATGTGGCCCCAGAGTAGGCTGCAGCCTGCCCAGCTCTGTGAGAGCCTTCCCTCAAGTCTAGCTAATCTTCTTCTGTGTGCATTTATCGAGACCAAGGCAGCATGTCCATGCTTTTATTTTGGGTAGTGGATAATACAAAAGAATCATGTTTCTCTTAACATTATCAGTATAATTTGCACAGGTATAACTTCTGCTTAAATCAGCCTTGGGTTCACACTGTAGGGCTATCAGACCAGTTGTGAACCCTGGTGGTTTGGATGGTATCTGTCATCCAGCTGTGTAAGGAAGTCCCACCAGCAAGTGACCTTTAATTTTGCCTGATCAGTTTTGATCATATATCTGTAATATAAAATACAGATGTGTAGAAGGAAGCCTTGCCAGTAAGCTGGAAGATTGTCTTGCAGGAGAGATAAGGGGAGTATCACATGCTGGTGGAAATCTCCCAACTTTCAGAAAAATACCCGGTATCCTGCTCAGCACACTTTCTTCTTGGTACTGTTTCCTTGTGCTAGTTCCTTCTACATTTAAAATATTGTGGATTTATTAATGGAAAAGAATTGGGGTGCTAACTTGGGGAAAATTTTTCCTTTACTCTCATGGCTTCTGATCTAAACCTAGAAAACACTATTACATTAAAGTTTTCTCAGTATTGACTCTACTTGGGGTCTATTCTCATCCCACAATGTCCAGTCCAAGCAAGGGTCAAAATGTATCTGAATTCCCAGTTCATGGAGGCCCCAGGCTTGCTGGTAATGTAGTGGAAGGCTTTTCACATTTCTTTGTCACCAATGTGAATTATATCATGCCTGAGGCAATATGTGGGCCTTAAAAATGAAAAAAAAAATTAAGATGTAAAATAAAATATGCTCTGGTTCTCTTTTGCAGGGACAGCACAAATCAGGTGGTGAGCTCTGCACAGTGCTCTGGTAGAAAGTAATTTCCTGATTTAGGGTCATATGTAGCTAAGGATTTTGACTGATCTCATGTATATGTATATTCAGTCTTTCTGAGATGCTATTAGTAAGCATAGCTGAAATTTAAATATTTTATTTTATAAAGCCTCTTCTGTATTATTTTTAGGGAGAGTTATGTGTGTTACCTGCAACATAACACCGCTTTGGGTCATCTGCAGGTTGAATCAACCTAATCTTTCAGGCAAATAATTTACATGAAAACCATGCCCAGGACAGATCCTGGCACACCCTCACTTGGTCCAGCCTTTCACCTGGAAAATAAATCACCTTTAAAGTCCAGAATAGCAGAGGGCTTTGCCACTAGCCCTCCGTTAATTTTACCAAGTGTGTTCTTCTTTCTGGTTTAGCAGGACATTGCATGAAACTGGGCCATAGCCTGTCTGGAGCTGAGCTGCTGCACCTCTAGAGCTTCTGCTGTTAGTCTGCTTTGGGAGGAAAGCTGGTTGGTGTGATATGGCCTGGTCTTGACTAATCCAAGTTTGCTGCTTCTCACCTCATTGTCATCTCCTGGATGTTTAAAAATAAATTCATTATTTTTTCTAAAGAGTTACAGCTAGGCTGATTGGTCTATGATTCCCTTGGCTTCTCTTGTCTTCCCTTTTTCTCTTCATAGGAGCTCCTTTGGCCTTCTTAAATTTGGGGGGTCTTGGCATATCCATCACTAACTCTCCAAATTAACCACTCCTGTCAGTTAGTGCTGGGTGAAATTGCTCCTGCACAACAAAATCAAAAACATTTACCTCACCTGCATGCTCTCTAACCATTGCTTTCTTTTAGGCTTGTATCTCATTCCCTTTCTTGGCTGCCTATTCAGCAGCAGTATATTCACTGTAGGCTGATAATAAAAAAAGTATTAAGGACTTTGACTTTATTGAAAGTATTTATCAATAGCTTTTTGTTATTTATTGAGTAGCAGAGAAACCCTTTCCCTTACTCATCTTGTTTTTACCATATGAGATGAAGTCTTCTGTGAGCGGTGCCCCATGGTGGAGTCAGGAGTGTTCAGTGCTCTTTTTTTAATCAGTGCATGACAGGGAACATTTTTTTGGAGCCAAGATGTTTGATTTCTGGCCTCTGTTGGTTTTTAATTTTTTTTTAAGTTTTTCGGAGCTCCGTCTCAAATAGAAATATGGGCTGCTAAAGACACTGAGATCACCTCCCATCCCCTCTGCTTGAGGTAAGCCCAGATAACTCAATAGCTGTACTAAGGCCCTGTTTCTGAAGGTCTCTTCCCAAGATCTCAAACTCTCTACATCTGCTCAGTGATTCTTTTGGCAAGGGGGCCAACAGGAAGGACTCTGTCTGCAAAGCCTCCCACCTGTCTCTCTGAAGTGACATCCTCCCTTTGAAGGACAAACTCCCAACATCCCTTTTGGGATGCTCCTGCTTCTCCTGGTGTGGTGGAGGTTGGTGATGCTCCTGGAGGCTGGGGCTCCCCCACGTCCTTTTGGAAGCCCTGTCACTATGGTGACTGTGTGCAGCTTTATGATCTGTTTGTTGTCCACCTCTCTCAATCTGAAATGCTTCTGGAGCCTTTATATTTTCAGAGATTTTCATTCAAATTCACTAGTGGGTGGTTTTGAATTCAAGAGAAAAACTATACACTGTAAGGAAAAGCTTCCAGAAACCTATGTGGTTCACTAATGCACCTTTTTTTTTTTTTTTTTTTTTTTTTTTTTTTTTTTTTTTTTTTTTTTTTTTTTATGATTAAAAGAGACTTTTTCTTGATTTTATATTCATTTTGTGTCATTGTCATACTGCTCTGACAACATCAGAGAGAATTTTTTTTTCTGCTTCACCCCCTGCTTTGGATGCAAAATTCACCAAATTTCTCCCTCTGGTCCAGCTGGGGTGGCTGTGGCACTGAGAGGAGTAGCAGAGATGCCTACATGCTCCACTGTCCCAATTCTCAGGGGACCAGCAGGAACCAGATAGGATGGACCAGAACCCTTAGGGCCTAAAGGCAATTTTGCCCTGGAGCAATCCTGTGGTATCCCAGGGAGATCTCCTTCTTGGTGCTCCCAACTCAACTAGGGGATGAACAAAACAGAAGAGCAATGATGGTGAAGCTCAGAGTGTACACATGGTAAATGCACCCACCTTTGCTCACCTGCTTATTCATCACAAGAGACATTTCAAACCCTGGTGGTCAGTCCTCCCAGCTTATATGTTAAAGCTTTTACCTGCCACGTCATAGCACTTTTGATTTGATGATTATTTTAATGAAGGATCACAACTTGGCATTTGTATCCTTCTTGGCCCATCCCTCTCCAGGGCTTCTGCCTCTGTTTGTCAGAGGGAGTTTTTGTTCCTTGCCTTCTGCCTATTATTCCACCTGCTCTGACCCCTCTGCCACAGCAGCCCTAGAAGGTGAAGATCTGTTCAGCTTTGACAAATGTTAGTACTTCTGCATTTGATAGTAATATTTTAGGGAGTTATTTTCTTTCAAAGGAATTTAAATACCTCTCCTTACCTTTGTTGCATTTCAAAATTTCGCATCTTATTCTGACATGGGAGTTCTTTGGTTGGGAACTCATGGTTTGCTCTGAAGGTTTGAGATTATAAATGAGGACATCTTATTTCTCAAAATGTAGTTTAAAAAGAGCTTCCAGGTGACTAATAATAAAAATGTATAGACATGAAATCAAGAAATTATTGAGGAATAGAACTGAATGCTTTCAAATACAGAAAATAAGGACTACGGTTTTAGTTGTGTTTTCATGTGGTTTGGTTACTAGTGTTCATTCATTCTGGATAGTCAAAATAAACTACTTTCTTTTTAGATATCCTAATGTTTTTACTTATACAGCATGACAGGATGCTTTTAGATTTGATGTTCTAAAATGTAGCAGCATTTCTTAACAAATGTGCTTAAATGGCACAAGGTATCTCAGCAGCAGGTTTTGATAAACCTTTCAGTTAATGTACAGAACCAAAATATTGGGAATCTATTCGGTTGAGTCCCTTTGGAAAGGACCTTTCTTTTACATCTAGCCCTTGGTGTGGCATTAGGAAGAGGCCTGAGGGAAGGAATGGAGAGCTAGATTTGCACCCAGGATCTCCTGGCAGAGCTCGGTATCTTGACTCAGTTTATCTTTTACTATAAAGAAAAGGAGACTGAAAAAACCCTATTTTACTGTATTTTCATCTTAGGGAATTGAAAGAACAGCAATTGAATTCAGGACAAAACAATCAAATATCACATCATTGATAGGTTTTTATTTCTTTTTCTAAATAACCTGTCTCCAACTATAAAAGCAATTGTCTTCAGGTCATCCAACCATGCTGATGGACCCAGTTTCAAACAGTTTCCAGCTCAATCACAAACCACCATTTAACTGGACTTACCCTGCAGCAGACCCTCAAATATCTGTTTTCTGGAGCTACAGGTAGGTCCCAGGGTGGTGTGAGCAGGATATCCAGAAGTGGATGGTGATGCCTCTGGGTGGGACAGGCTCTGCAGCTGATGCTAATCCCAGTTTTCATGGCACAGTGGGACAAGGAACAGCCCTGGGGATCCAGAAGATGCTGTGCAAAGCAGAGAAGGACACAACTCCCAACTGCACTGTTTGGCAGCATCTATTGTAAGCAGGGGAGTCATCTTCAGAATACTGCCAGTGGGAGACCCAACAATGAGTGTGTTCAGTCTCTTGCTGCCCCAAGAGATGTGCTGTTTTGGGGTCATGCATGCAATTAGGATTAAATCAGGGTTGAGCTGGGATTTTGAGTTCCTCAGAAACACCCCATGGACATCTTAAACACCAGGACTGGACAGCAGCTGGCCGGGATGTGGGCAGCATATGAATGGATTGCAGAACTCAGCTTATCAGATTATCAGCTCCCTCTCAAGCTCACCCCTATCCTGTTTCTGTGCTTCTCTGAGTGAGGCTGACCCTACAGCCCCTTTTACTTCAGCTGGGATTTATTGTTAGGGTTGTTGAATCCCTCTGCCTCTCCAGAGAATGGAGTATATCCAACAGCAGCAGATTCTGCTCTCAGGAAATTGCACAGGCTCAGGGAAACCCGGAGATGGTTGATGTAACAAAGGAGCCAGTCACTGTAATTAGGTTAACTGGTTTTATTATAGAAAACAAGGACTGGAAACAGGGACCTGTGATAAGCCTAAGGTCCCCAGCGACAAAGCAGACTTTAATCAAAAAGAGATAGCCCTGTGTGCTGGGTGCACCTTCAGTCACAAGTGCCTCCAAAGGACCACACCCCTCCCCGGGGGTGTCCTTTTACAGCCTCCAGGTGGATCTGAATCATCTCTCGTCTAATTGGCTCTTATCCAAGGGTCCTGATTGATCCAACTGGACGGTGCATTTCTGTCCAAGCATTCTGCAACTCCGTCGAGTGATTGGCTGGTGTGGTGCACCAGTCTAGTCCTCCATGATGTCACTCTTCTGGTCAAAGCTCCTTCTGGAAAGTTCCTGTCATGTTATCCCCTCTCAGCTCTTCCCCCCCGCCCCCTGCCGCCACCACTGCCGTGATCACTCATCACAAAGCACCACACCCACACATTCACCCAACCCAAACTCTGAACACAAACACAGCCCGAACAACAATCCACAACTGTCCCATTCAACTTAATTCACCCACAACAGCTGAGAGACCCTAGAACTTCCCAGCTAGAGGTTCCCTCTCCTGTTTTGCTGGTACTATCTAGAAAGTCCATGGCCATGTCCCACCATGCCAGACAGGCTCCAGCCATCATGCTGGAACTGGGGGGAGAAGAGTGCTGAGTGAGAAGAGTGCCAGTGCGGCGGTGGCTGCTGCTGCTGTTGGATAAAACATTTCAAGGGGATGGGAAAGGCCATGGGGAAGGTGATGGGAGGGCTCTGGAGGTGGGACCTGCACCTGAGGTTGCAGCAGCTCCAGGGTGATCCATCCTGAACCGGGAGTAATCGACTGCTGAAATGCTGAGCCCTGAAACTGTATAGTCATATTTAGCATTTCCTGCTATATAGCACACAACTTTGCAAACGGGCTCTTTGCTCAGTGTTCCACTGCAGCAAAGCCCTTAGTCAACTCCTGGTCCCAGCAGCCATGCATCAGTCCTGGGGATGAGCAGGCAAAAGAGATTGTGCAAGAACAGGCAAATTACTTTCACTTTCTCAAGGGAAAAAAACCCCAAACAAACAAAAAAAGAAGGTAGTAAGAGGAAGTGAATACTTGAAATCAGCAGGGTCCAAAGTGAGCTCCTTTATTATAGAAAAGCCAGAACAATCTACTGAAATGGTATGGGAGCTGAAACTGCCTGAGTGATGGCTGCGAAATCTTTCTGTTTGAGAAGGCACACACACTGATGGCAGAGCAAGTGATCAGAATTTTGCTAAGTGCTTGTTGCAGTTTTATCTGATAAGGCTCCTCACTCAAAGCTGAGAAAATAAGTGTCCCCTCCGCAAAGCTCCATGGGCTAGGGGACTGACACATTAGGCTCCAGCATGCTCTGAGAGGAAGATAATCCTATAGAGAAGATCTACTGAGAACATTCAGCATCATGTGTTTTAAGATGTTTGCTTGCATAAAATATTGGTGGATCTATTTTCCAAGACAGGCATTTTGCTGACAAGCACATGGAGAGCTTTATCAGGGCATTTTGCTTCCTGCTCTGCTGTCTCAGTCACTGAACGTGGAAAAATTCACCCCCAGAAACAAACAGGTGGAGATTGCAGAGATCACAGCAATCCTGATGGGAGGCGTGAAGGAGGTGCTCTCAAAGATTATCAGGTCCTCCTATCCTGTAACCAGCCCTGCAAAAGAGACTGCAGCAGGAACCCCCAGGGACAATATGGTACATTTGTGGGGCTCACTGCTCTGTGCCGGCAGCCAGATGTACTCTGCAATCTTCTAGCCTTCAAACCACCTCTAAAGGTGATCCAAAATACCCTCTGCTGGCAATTCAGCACTGTGGAGTCTCACATCCTCAGTATTATGTCAAATGTCTTTTGTATGATGTCATTGGGCTGTGGGACTCCCACACCTCTGGGAGTAAGAGAGACCCCTGCCAAATCTTCTACCCTAACAGCCATATTTTTAGGCCAGTGAAAGGCCACCCCAGCCATAAGCCAGGAAGAAACTCTTGTAGAAAACCCTTCTCATCAAGTCCTTGTTGAGATGAATGGTACAGTACGTCTCTTGTTTGATCTACAGCTCCAGCATCTTCACAGACTTCAGCCAACATCTTGTAGGTGATGTTTTCAGATTTCCCCTCAGTATGACAAAAGACTGAAAGTTTAATTTATTAAAATAAATAATCTCAGGTCCTGAAGCTGAAATTTCAATTTCATTCCAGGAGCTGGGACATTGGTAGAGATGGATAGTGTCTATCTTTTAATCCACACCCAGAGAGAAGAAAGGAAGAAAAAGTTTGTCATTAGAGGACTAAAGAGAGAAATCATTTTGGGGGCCTGCTCATACCTGAGACTCAAAAAGCACTGATGCATTGAGGCCTTAAAGTGTATTTTCGCAGAGGTCACATCCCCAGCATGGAATGAGCAGAATAAAAATTGGCATTAAATTCTGTGTGACTGATACCTTGATTCAGAGTCACTGCAAGTGAAAACCCTAGAGAACATGAAATGCTATTAGGATTGTACTACGAGACTTTGGATTTTTTTTTTCTCTAACCCTCTGGTGCCTGATGTTCCTGCAATTAGTTTAGTCTATGTTTCTAACAATGTGCGTGCAGAAGGAGGGGGAAGAAATTGATTTTTGGTTTTCCTTGTATCAAAACAGTATGGCTTAATAAAGGAAGAGCTTACATTTCAGCCCCAACATATATCTCTTACATTCTGGCTAATCCTTCAAATATACCCCAAAAAGTAGATTTTGTGGAGGAGAAAAGATGTGCACAGAGGTATGCAGGAGGGCCTGTGCACTGCTACTCACAGAAGACAGGTGAGGATGGGGTCCGTGTGCAGGGATATTGGATGCTGGCAGCAGCAGCACACGACTTCCTAGAGGCCACCCAACAGGATGGGAAATGGCTTGGACAGCCAAGGATGAGGACAGGAACTCACAGACAAAATTGTGATCTTGCCATGACTCACTACAGAAACTTCCCTACCTCAGCTCGTCTCCTTGAGACATCTTTACTGGTGATTGATCTGTGGCAGTCTGTTTTTTTTCAAACTTAGAAAGCCACCCAAACACACAAACACTGAGTAATTACCATGCATGTCTAGCACCTATATAAAAAAAAGCGCTTGCCCTGCACTTTTCTGATCCAAAGCGTAGTAGACTCTGAGTAATCACTTCTAAATCTGTGTTACAGATGTTTGTGTTGCTTTCCTGGGCCTGCCTACAAGAAAGCTAAGGATGTGCCTGATGTCCTGGAAAAGCTGCAGAGTCAAACTTAGAGAGCATGGGTGTGGCAGATCTTTTCAGCTCCTTTTGCTGTACACAGCCTTTTCACAAAGGTAGAGCCGGGACTCATCTCTATTTCTCTTCCTGCTGTCCTTCTGAACACCATTCTGCATGCAAATGTGCCCATGGACTAAACACCTTGAAGCTCATACTTTCCAGGAGATGCACATTACCTTGTCTTCTTCAAGCCTCTGTATGGCTTATACTGCAGCTGATTGCAAAGCACAAGTGAGGGGAAAAACAGTAGTGGAAATTCAAGGAAAGAAGGAAGCCAGGGCAGCTCTGACAGCTTTTATATCACCTCCTAAAGTTGGCATGGACATACATGGACTGGGGGAAGTGCGTGTACCAGTGTCTGTTGCTCACAGCAGTTTGGAAGGGGGGTAAGAGGACCTATCACCCCAAACCCAAGCCATTTTCCTGAATGAACTGTTGGAGATCTTTGGTACTGCCTCCCATAGCCACCTCCTGGTTCAGTAGAGTTGGTGGCACCTGTCTCCCTCAGCAGTGCCTCCAAGTGTATAGGAAGAAGGCGGAGGCACGCTGGGGAAATGGGGAGGTGCAGAGCAGGGTGGATGGTGGTCCAGAACAGAGAGAGAAAATTGAAATCCCACAGAGGGAACCCTTCCTTCTTTTGGAAGGCACTTTGAAGGGCTGTTTTAAAAGATTTCTCCAGTGGACTGAAGAAGAAGAACATATGCTTGAGGTGCAAGCACCTATTGCTTTCAGGTATGTTCATGGGACATTTAGGGTCAGCTTGATCTACTCAAGATGCAAAAGGTAGTCCAAGATAGACTGAAAATTTGGAACAAAACTGAAGGACATTATGTTGTTACAACCAGATAAACAGTCTGTTCCTCTTTCAAAGTTAAGCAGATTTTACTATAGTTATGTTACTATAGTTACTATGTTATATCCTCCTGTTTTGTACTTCAGAGAATCCTCTCCAGAGAATGAAACCCCTCTGTATCCATATGGCTGGGGTAACTACTCAGGTTCAGCTGGGGAATCAAATGTGTCCCTGGAAAGAAGTTATCCATAAAGAGTGAATATATGTGTCAAAATTGTACAGAGAGCCTTTTAAAAGAAAAGCAAAACAAACCCCAAACTAATTATGTTAATCTCATGGTGAAGAATTCAGCCTGCTCTTACTTTACCTTTACCTTTTTACTCTACTCTACAGCTCTCCTTTTTCAATTAATGGGAATGGATATTCCCATATTCAATGCTTGCCCTGGTTCCAGAGATGTATTCAGTCCAAAATGTAAAATCACTTTGGTTAAATGCTCTGTCCTTCTTAAATCTCCAGCCTTGAGGCTTTCCCTCATCAGTGTCGTGGCAGTGTTCAGACCCTGGCTTTCATCTAGGCAGGAGTGTCAGTGTTTCATCCTCAGTGTGTCAGAGGTTTCCAGTCAGATGTTGGACAAAACTCTTCTTTTCAAGGAGACTCTCACAAGCTGTTGGAGCTTTCTGAGCCAATTTTGTCCAAGAAAAAATATTTTAGATCCACAATAAGGAGTTTATTCCAGGTCTTTTTCTATTTTGTATGCAATATTTTAGTTACTGCTTTAACAGTGCCAACACTACGGGCTGCTATTTTGTTGTTCCTGTGAATGAAGTAAATAGCTCTGCGTTCCAGCTCACAATAATAACAGCTATATTCCTAGTTGGCCTTGGCCAAGACAAGCTATTAAAATGAGTTTTGTTTTGTCATGTTTCATATTCTGAATCATCTTCAGGAAGTGTGGATCTGGTGGAAAGGCACTGAACAGGCAGGAAAAACACCAAGATGAACCTCTCATGTTATGATTCACTGGGACAAAAGCAATAACATTTCCTTGTCTCCTAATGCTGTGCAAAGGTGTGTGTGGAAAAAAGCTCATTTTTTAGTGTGTTCAAAATACATCCCCCTTTTTTTTTGCCAGTTGTAACTCATGGTGAAATGCCTGTGCTGACTCTCCTCTGTCTTCTGCTGCATGGAGGTGGGCAGTGGAAAACGCAGCACCAGGCTTTGTCAAGTGCTTCCCTGTTACTGGAGTAATTTTGCTCAATGGCTGTTCTGATAGGGTGAAAAAAAGGTTATTTCATATGACTTGAACTTTGCAGTCATCAAAGATACAAATCTGATACAATCATTAGGAAGATTTGACTGTGTTATAAATAACTTGTGATACTAGCACAGCTTTGTGCAGGTGCCTCTTTGAAGCTCCTACCTTGGCAGCTGCTGTCAGCAGCCTCCCCTGGAGGCAGCCCATGATGGCACTCACTGGTGTGGATGGTGGCCTGGAGAGACCATCCTCTTGTTCACTGTGTGACACTGCTGCCTTCTGCTTTGCTGCGCATGAAGAGGTCTTGAGCCCTTTCTGCTCCTCATACTCACCACACCATGTTCTCCTTGGCAAAGGCTCATTGCTTTATTTGTGTAGGGTTGCATCTGTGTCTGGATCCCATAGTACCTTGGTAAGTATCCAACATCACTCACTGCATGGAAAAACCATTTTTTGAAAGGGACCAGAAAATTTCAGGGCAGTCAGGAGAGAAGCCTTCTCCTCAGGAAAACAAGCCTCTGAGCAGCTTTCAATCTGCTGCTGTAATGGCTTATGATGTCAGGTAGTGTTTGAAAGCCAGAGATTTATAATCCAGAATCATGTAAACTCTGTAGCAAATCAAATCTGTGATTAAAAAAACCCAAAAACAACAACAACCAAACCCTGGTAATAAAACAATTCAACACAGGAAGTCTGATAAACTGTTAATTTTACTTAGGATAATTATGGTATTTACATCTAGGTAGCACTGACAGTTCAAGGCTTTGATATACTCTGATGTGATTTGTGGGCAGCAGAGAGGAGCTGGGTTGAGCTCATTGTCCTTACCTCAGGCACATCTGCTCTATGTGGAAAGCCCTGATGAGCATGTGCTACCACAATAGATAGGATGGGCCATGGGTGCCTCCTGTCAGAAGCATGATATCTTCATGGACTGCTGTTCAGGGATGACCAGGGATTATTAAACACTAATGAAGATATTACAGTTATAGACAGCTTAAAGAGCTTGAAAACACGCTCAAGGGAAAGAGCCCAAACTGGTATTCTGATCCCAGAAGAGAGGTGGGAAAAGAGAAAGTAAATGAGGCTGCCTCATCTTGCAGGAGCTGCTTTTAGTGCTCCAGTAGATGGTTAATCAACAGTGGCCTCAAATCCAGGGCCATGTCATCACCTGTAGCTCCATTCTGCCAAAGCAACCTACAGCATAGGTGAGGAAAGGGCCACAAAACAAGTAACGGCTGAAGTTCTAACAGTGATTTACAGCACAAATGCTTGTGATTTTGAGGACTTGTTGTGTCCCTCTCCCATGGATGCCATCCTGCCCCTTGGAGGTCTCCAGATGTAAGCAGGATGACCCATGTCAGTGTGGTGGTGGAGGCAGTCACAACCCAGGACAGAAATATTCTGTGAGCGCAGTGGTTGCAGAAACACTAAAAACTATTTTTGAGAGAGATGTCATATGTAATATGGGAGCAGAAGGAGCATCTCTGGGTGCCAGTCTAAGGCTATTAAGGCAGGTAATGCCTGGACCAGAAAGAAACTGTGGTTTGGGTTTATCCTCAGCTGACTATTGTCTGAAATGAAGCTGAGGCTCATGGGTGACATCAGGGGAAACAGAGTGTGGGAAATAGGTAAAAATCCCCTGAAGCAAATCCAGCATGGGCCTTTCTCCTTTCTGAATTTTACCCTCCTGGAAGTTGTGCCCAATAGACTTATTGGGATTCATGTTTACCTGAAACATCTCAAGAAGATTCCACAGGGATAAAATTATATCTGTCCTAAAATGGCTCAAAAAGGAAGGATTATCTCATTTTGCCTCCTACCTGGGAGCAACACCTCTTTGCCATCTTACCACCCCACTGCAAAGGCACACAGTGGCACCAAGAGACACCCAAAATATCCGCTGTGAGGACAAGTTTGTGTTGCTTCTCACACAAGCCCCTTTAGGAAGTCTTGAAAGGTTTCTGTAGAAATCAGAGGCTCAGGACAATCCTCACAGAGCTGTTGTCTTTGTAGACTTTTGTCTCTGAACATTACACAGATCAGTGATTTATGAATATTTAAATGTTTGATCTCCACTTAGCTAAGCAGGGAGATGGATGGCCACTCACTGCATGGAGTAGGGGGACATGAGAGCCTTGGCACCTGGAGCCATCTCTCATCCCCAAAATTGAACGTGAGTGAAAGGGTTTGAAACTATGCAAAACTGAATTAATGTTTTACAGAAAATGCTGCAGCTCTGGGATTTGATTTTGGCAAGCATAGGCCCTCGAAAAATCCACAATACTGACATTTGGTGAAGGGCAGGAGGATAAGGAGCACACAGAACATCCAAGCCCATGTTTTTCATTTAAAAAATCATAATGTTTCATGTCTAAAATATCAAAATAAATTATTTCAATGCATCCAATATAACTGCAATGAAGAAACTGCTCCAACAGCACACCACTTCTCTGTGAGTGGACAGGACATGAATGCCCTTTTTGATCTGCATTGAAAATGGTGTCTTCTAGGACATGGGAGAGGAAGGGGGACGAAAAAGATTTTAGTCAGGCTGCATCTCAAGAGAAGAAAACTCCCTTTAATCTCCTTCTCAGCAAATAAGCATCCATTTGAGATCCAGCACAGGAAGATGAAGAGGCCATGAGAGTAAGAACAGCACAACCAGAAGAAAAGGACGTTCTCAAGAGCACCATCAGAACCCTGGCACTTTGCATTCCCATCCTGAGTTTTGATAGTTCCATGCTGGTATGTCTGATTTCTTTCCAGAAGAAACTGCTCTGCTGTGTTCCTGGTTTATGTGTTGGAGCAGTGAGGTCAGGATTCAGCTTTCATGCAAAGACCAAGAAATCAGGGGACTGAGCCATATTCACAGTCGTATGTAAAGAAAAGGCAGCAAACAGGCTGTTGCAGTAGAGTGGGTAAATTCCTCAAGGCAACAGACAGTGGTAAATCCCCCACACTCAGATTTGGCCTCTCCAAAATCAATTCGTGGTAATTTCCAATGGATTTTCAAATCAAATCCTTTTTTTTTTTTTAACCACCAGACTATTGCTGGGTATGGCAGGATGCAAAGACCTGGCAAGCTACCCCTTCTGTGTCCAGTGGAGGGAGGCTGGAAAGGTGCTAAAAAAGGGAAAGAACAGGCCAATGTCCTGTTGTGAAGAAGTCAATTAGCAGACAGACAAAACAGAGCTTCCAGTACCTTGCAGCTTGACTTCTGGGATTGAATGCAATATCAGCCCAGGTGAGCCCAAAATCACCCTACTAACCCCCTCCATCAGGCAGCAGAGGAAGGGTACCACTGTTTCTTGGATCTCCATGGGAGCCATATCAGAGAGAGGGGAAATGAAAGAAGAGAGCAAAGAACAGACCAGAGTAAACAGCAGGGAATGGGGAGAAGGTGGTTGGTGAGGTGACAGGCATGTGGAAACCATCCATGCACCAAGGTACCCTGCAGCAAGCAATAACAGGCTTACTGCAAAGCCTGCTGCACTGGGGAGGAAAACTGAGCAATGTATGGAGCCTCTGGTGGGGAAATGGTGTGTTTCCTCACAGTAGACTAAACTAGCAGTGATATTGGCAGAGGGAGTTTGTGAGGAAAAGCAGAAGCAGGCAGGAAGAGCTTGTCTTGTGGGGAGAAGGTGGTGAGCAAAGCAGGGAGACAGGATACTTCTGTATACCCATCCCCTTCTTCTCCTCCAGCCCCTAGAGGAACCTGCATTAGGAAAATACCCTCCTCCTCTTTTTCTCTAGCCATGGCCTGGGAATCCCCAGGCAGTGATGGCTGTCAGCCATGCTGGGGGGCGAGCAACCTGCGGTGCCAGTGCTTCCTCTTACAGGGCTGAGGGGTTCATCCCTTTGTTGGATGGCAAAGCAGCTGCCATAGGGCAGAAGGATGGGAGTTCATGGTGGTCCAGGAAAGGCCTGGCAGCATGTTGGCCAAGCAACACTCCACAGACATCAGCTCTGCACCTTTCAAATGCCTTTCTGGTGTCCCATGACAGCACCACATTCCTGCTGCCCAAATACAATGTGGGGTCACCCCCACAATGACAAAGGGAAGAGCTTGTGTTCTTCACGAAGGGTAGGCCCAATCTTCCAGAATATCTCCTTGCATACCTGACAATGGGAGCAAGCACAGAGACTTAGTCTTGGTCACTGCCTCTCTGTGCCTCTGCCCATCTCCGAGTTATCTTCCCCCCCATTCCAGGCTGTTCCTTTTTAGCTCAAGGAATGAAACCCATGGCTGAGTCAGTCAGTAAAGTGCCATTCTCTGGCCTGATGCCTTTTGAGGAGGCAGTTTTTCAGAAATAGTGTAGATCTTCCCAAGTGGGTGCTCCCCCCTCCTGAAAGCTCAGCGCTCTGCCTGCACAGGCTTTGCTGCTGCTCACACACCACCAGTGCTGCTTAGCTCATCTTCATATCAGCTCTGCTGAAGTGGTCCCAGAACACTTGGGGATGCCACTAGCTTCTTTATTAGGAAATAGTGGGAGAGGGCTGACAGCTGCGGGCCCTTTTCTTACCTGCATACATACAACTCCACACTCAAAGGTGTATTTTCTCATGTGTAGTTGGGGTTTCACCATCACACCTGACCATAGAGAAGTGGGAACAGCTCCTGGGGCTCCCCTGCAAGGGGTATTTGCACAGGACCAAACAAAGCAATTGCAAAGCTCCTTCATTCCAGCCTAAACTGCTGCATCTCCACAGATACTCCCTTGCTACCTGACTGCGGCAGGAGGACATGATGAAGTTCACTCCATAGCGTGTTGCTACAAACCTGGCAAACTGGTGGAGGCTTCAGCCATTTTTTTCAGACATCATTTTTCAACCAGCAGACTCCTGACAGCCTGGCACTTTTTAAATGTACAGTCTGTAGTGATTTTGACAGGAAAATTCCTATCCATCCCCTCCTTCTTCCAAGCAGCCCAAAGAGCTGTGTCATCATGGTGTCACATTGTCCTGATCCTGGCATTTTAATACAAGACCACTAAGAGATTTGGTGCATGAGGCACAGCCGATGCCACGCAGCACCTGGAGCTCATTGTCTCCTTTGCAAAAGGCAGAGAAGGAAATCACTGTCTGGTCATTCTGGCTGCTCTCTGCCGTGGTCTGCTCAGCAATGCAGCCTGCTTCAGCTGACAGACTTGTAGAAAGAATCAGAAATATCAAAATTACCTTCTGCTCCACAGCAGGTCTACCAGTGATTTGTTTTTCTCTAAGCCAGGCAGCTGCAGGATACACTGTTCTCTGCGGTTTTAGCTGTCATTCTCTCCTGATTTTAATTTTCAAATCCACAGTTCAAATGCATTCTCCATTCATAGAATGGGCAAATGGCACCGATATGGTCTTTTCTCCCCCGTGCACCTGTCTTCCCCACAGGATACTTAGAAATGTGGCCTATTCTTTCTTCTTCCCCAAGAAGCTCTCTGTATTTTGCAAAAAGGGGAAGCTGTAGTCAAAAATTATTATTGCTTCAGGAAAAAAGGCAGTGAAAATAAATGGGCTTTCTCCTACATCTAGCGGAGGTGGAGAGGCTGAACAGTAGAAGTTAGGACAGAGTGATACCAGCCCAAGCAAGCATTCTCTGGGGAAATGGGGCACTTTGTGCCCTTGGATAAAAGATCTCTTGTACCTTCACCTGGTGCTGCCTGCGCCACACAGCTCTCTGAGCTCACTCGCTGATGCTTTTCCTTGTCTCTTCAAACACTTAATGCACTACAAGAAAATAGTGCTGCAGCAGCCATGGCCTGTCACCTTTGCAGCAGGGGAAGTGGCAGCAGGGCCACTGCAGTGGGCAGCAGCTGAAAAAGGATTTTCTTTCCTGGGCATGTAAGCAATCGGTGCTTTACACTCCGTATTTTCCATTTGGGAAAACCAGGACATGCACTACAAAAGCAATCTGAAACCAAATTTAAGAGTTTTACATACTGCAGCAGAGCAGAGTTTCAAAGCGTGTTTAGGGGAGAGTGCTTGTAGCCAGCCACTTGGAGGGTACATTAAAAAAAAGGCAATAAAAAATACCAAACCCCCTTGTCTTTCTGCAGGCACAGCCTCAAGCAAAAGCACATGAAGCCACAGAGGACAGGAAGATGTGTCTGTCCCCAGCTAAAAGAAATATGCTCAGGGCAGTATGCACAAACAAAAGTAGGATGAATCAGAATTATGTAGCTGGACCCAAAACAAAGTTCTCAAGGAATAAAATTTGTGAGCATCTGGGCACTAGGTCCTGAAAATCCAAATAGTGCAAACAAAATGGACAATCAAAACCAGGGACATCTGACATTTCACTCATATTGACAGGACATTAAATAGGAGTTCAAATTTCAGAGAATGGCATTTAACCTGCATACCCTATTGGCTGGATGAATACTTTGACCACTGTTGAGATCATCTTCCCCCTCCTCTTCTGTTCCCTTCCTGCCTCCATCACCAAAACTACCCAGCAAATTCAGGATGAGCTTTCTACCAAGAAACATGATAAATAAACTGTCTAGCTATAAACTCTTCTAGTCCTACTTGTTCCTGTTTTCTTTTTAAGGGTGGAAAACATTGAGCCATAAAATTTCAGAGCAATTACACCAACTGATAAAAGAATCCTGACATTTGCTTGTTGCAGATTAGAAAAAGCCCCAGCAATTACTGAAAACCTGCAAGTTTTGGTTCTGTCAATGGCCATTTTTATCCCCTATAACTACAGTACACTAATGTTTAACATCAGCTATCAAACTTCTCATCCTCAGTAACTAGCAAAAAAAATCACATCCAAATATGGCATAATGAATAGCCAAAGACAGAAATCTACCCTGTCTACCACTGCTGATATAAAGAGGCAGCCTTTTGTAGCAGGAAGAATTTCTTGGATGCTTTCAGTTCCCAGCATCTGCTGAGGCTGTTGACAGAGGGCAAAATTTGATGCAGTGAGCAGGACACCAGGCCATTTGGCAGGGGAGATACAAACAGAACATTATGTAGTTTTCAAAGGAATGATTTTTGGCCAGTTGGACTTGAACTAGAAAGCCAACCAAGAATTAGTTTGCTTATATACTGCTTACTTTCAGCTTTCCACCCAATCTAGCACATGAATTTCCTGAGTTTACTTTCACTCAACACATGAAATAGCGTTCATGCTTTATGAACACCAACAAAAAGTAACATCCCACTTCTGTTTCCCAAAACTAAAGAGCTGGAATTGGAAAGTTAGTAAAAATTTCCTCTGCAGGGGAAGTGGTCTAGTCAAACTCAAGAGTAGAAGTAAGAGAGTAGATTCTAATGATGACACAACCCCTAATTGTATAGGTCATCAATTCAACTCTGCTGTAATAAAGCATGCCTACACAAAAAGCTATTTGCATAAACTACTCTTATCCAGGCCAAGTCCTGCACCCACTGCACTACACAATGGAGCTTAATACTGACCTCAGTGAACAAGGTGTTCTCAGTTGTGTGGGAGCAGGACTAAACTCACTGTCAAAAGCCTGGCACAGCAGAAAAGAACTGCCCAGGTAAAGAGTTAAGCTTAGCTTAAGTCCCTGATCTGCAGATAATTCTTCTCCCTCATGCTCCGACTGCCCACTTCTGAAGACAAGACAAAAAACATTGACAGGAAGCTCCAGCAAGACTTTATTTAATGGTATACAATAGGAAGAAATTATATTGAAAGAAAAATCATATACATTACTGACTTTCCAAGTCACTAAAACAAACCTATAGTGACAAGAATAACTGAGTTGGATGACATAACAAGAAGCGTGTGACCATCTCTCTAGTGTCCGTACCTGTAAATAGATAATACGTTAATACTTTTCTTAAAATTACAGTTCATAGGAGTGCTGGTTTCGGTGGATTTATTTTCATTCTACCACAGCATAATTAACATGTAATGGGATGAAGGTGAAATGCTGTTAAGGAAATCTTAGCAAGTTCTCCACATTTCACTTTCCCTAAAAGTCTACCCAGACACCAGTTAGAAGAGAGCACGAGCAATTCACAACACCATGTGCAAGAGATTTCAGTACCAGTTATCTTTTGCCCTGAATCCCACTTCAAATATATCTGGCATGAAACAAGGCCAAAGCTTGTTACACCCCCAGAAGTAACACTGAGCACACATCAGAAGATAATAATTCAGGTCTCTGTTTCTCATCATGCTGCCCATGCAATATGAAGTGATTAGCCAGGCAACATGGACTCAGTTTTCATTGTGTGTTCAGGAAAACATCTTCATATCAAAACTATGGTACTTCAGTTGTCATGTCAATGATGATTTGCACAACTGACTGTGTATCAGAGCCCAAACACAATCCTCAACAGTTATAATACCTGTTTTGTTTCAGTCTGGACTCTGACTAAATTTTTTTTAAGTGGGTGAGGAGCGGAATAATCCACAGTTAAGAAAATATTACTAGACCAGTGGTGCAGAATGAAGCAAGTGATAAGCAAACTTCCTAACTATTCTCAATGACAGTTACCTCTCAAAATATGATTATCTCTCAAAACCCCATTCTTGGATCTCCTACTACTGTTCTTAACATGAGACTTTAAAAAATCATTAAATAAAACAAATAATACAGCAACTATAAATAAATGGACCAAGGCTGCAGGAGTGGCTACCTGGACACTTCATTTCCAAATGCTATGGAATCAGCTGTGTTAATCTCTGAGGTTATCAGAGTTATAAAATAATCATCCAGATAACAGAGGGACCCAATAAGATGTCTGGCACCTCAGCAGAAACACTTTGGAACCCAAGCAGCTGAATTCAGGTCATCCTCTAAACCAAAACTGCTCATGCAGCGGCACAGTAGTCACCTGAGACTACACTTCTAGCTAATTCCATTTCTCTCCTGCTCTCCATTCTTTAGAGAGAATGTCAGTAGAAATCACTGCTTTTTAACAGCTTCCACATACCCCACAGCTGTTCAGAGCTCATTTAGAACCAGGTGACTAAGGGAAGAAGCTCTGAACAGCAACTAAGCCCTCAGACACACCAATCTGACACTGATCGTTTATATTTACAGGACAAGTGAACTTTTCATCTTGAATGTGTGCAGGATACGTACTTTTGGAACTCCCATTCCCTGTTGTCCAGTGGACATACTTGGCGAGTTTTGAGCCAGCGAGAGATGCAGTGGAAGTGGAAAGCATGCTGGAAGACAAAGTTCAGGTCACATAATTTCAGAATGTATGAATGCATCTCAATGTGAAAACTACCACTGAAAGCATCACAGTAAGAAGAGAGTAGCAAGAGTTTCCAGGCAAAAGTGGGGAAAACTGATCAGTCAGTTTAGCTGATAAACACCAAAGAACTGATCCACATTTTCAGAGAGGAGAAAACATTAGTGAAACAGCAGCAGGGAGCCTGTTCCACAGTGCATGCAGTGGCAACTGACTGACTTCTGATGAAGGAGGGAGTGAAAAGCTTAGCAGCTGCTAAAATTGGCAGAGCCGATGCTGATAAGAAGCATAATCAGAAAGAAAAGAGAGGATTTCAGAGTGAGTAGCAGGGATGATATGAATGTATACATGCTGAAGGAAGCTTTCTGTCAGTTTGCAGGAGATACCAGAGCCTGAATAAAAAGGAATTTGCAAAATTAGAAAGAAAAAAAAAATCTTATTTGTGTGTTTACTAAGGGCATCCTTACTCTTACCCCATACAGATACTTAAAACCAAGGTTCCAGTTTTGGTGACTCTCGTACACAACAACATAATTTTGACACTAGAATATCCTAACATGGTTAAAAATTTTGCTCTTGTCCTCTGCAAACAGAATTGCAACATTTATAGTCCTGTTCCAGCATTATCACATTGTAACTCAATCCCAGTAGAGACTGAGGATCAGGAAGTTATTCCACTGTGGAATAGTTTGTTTTCCAATGCAAGCCCAAGCTAGTGAAGTATTCAAGTTTGGAGTTCACATGCAAGTGGGACCAATTGATTTGATCTTCCCCCAAAACCGGAAGCAAAGCACCTGGTTGCCCTAGACTGACTCATTGAATTTACCTACACATAGAGGCAGGCTGACATCCAAGTGATCCTATTACTGGGGGAAAGGAAAAGGTATAACTCCTAGGCAAAGCATGATCAGGAAAATCATGCTCAGAATGAAAAAATTATTATTACTTAAAAAAAAAAAAATTAAGGCTTATCTTCCTCCCTTTGCTTCTGTGTCTTATTACATCTCTCCATCTTTCATTTTCTTCTCTTCTTTCTACATTCTAGTCAACATAGGGACTTTAAAATTCTTGTTTCTGGTGGATTATGTAAAACATGCTACACAACTTATTCTCTCCCACGCTTCAAAAAAGGAGGAGAGCATCACCCCACACATTAAAAGTTTTCCTTACATTGCAGACGCCCCATGCAACTGTGCACTCCTCAGAGGTAGCTGATGCTTGGTTGGCTTGACATTCTATGCCTGTGAAAATAAAGATTGAACAAATATATACATGAAGTTGAAGATGTACATGCAACACTAACTGGCAGATTCCTTCAAAATAGCAAATGCAGGCAGAGGAGGAGGAGCTCTTTTGTGGTATTTAACACAGTAGGAAGTATTAAGAGCTATGGTTTAATGAGTACTGTTTTTCCAAAGGTATCACATCAAAACATACTTAATCCTGATTTCCTCCTTCCTCTACTTTTTTAGTATTCCAGAGTTCCAGAGGGCAAAAGTACATAGCTAATCAGATGGCAACATGTGTCTTCTTCCCAGATTTCAAGGATAAATATTTTCATTTTTTCCTCTTGTGTTCACAGAGATGTCTTTTGACAAAGAGTTGACAGTACATTTAGTTAAACATTTTACCCAGGTTTTTCTCAATACAAATTCTTATATGTTGCTGTCAGACGTTATCAACTTTATTTGCAAATTAATTTGCACGTGATGCTGGAGTTTGCCTGTTTGTATATTATAGTCTTGTGATAGGTAACTACATCCCAAAAATCCACAATAGGAAATACAGTATAGTTTGGACTTTTTATACCTTGGAGCTGAGTACCCAGAAGGATCCCCAACCCTGACTATTTATGAGTTTGGGCTTTGGGCTATTTATGAGTTATGTTTTGAGCATTCGTGTCAGATGGTGTGGATGAAGGAGATGAAAAAGAGTGAAGAAAGAAGAACAACACTGAGAAAATAAATCCTACAAGGCAGTTCTCCATTCTAAGGCCTGAACAATTTACTTCTGCTCCAGTCAAGAAGAAACTTCAGAAGGAAAAAAGTATTTTCAACTCCTCCAATATCAGCAGCACAAACTTATAACACTAATATTTTACTTCTTGCTAAATGATGCCTTCTTTAAGAGTCAAACCCAAATAATTTAAAAAGATCTGCTGACAGATGATCAGCTTGGAATTCAATACATGGACTTGCTGCTTTCTTGTTTAGCAGGGTTTTTTTTTTTCCTGGCAAAGAAGATGTCTGAATGAGCTCCAGTTCTCAGTTCACTCTTTGTGTGCTCGAACATGCTTAGAGGAAAAAGAATTTGATTCACCAATTAAAGATTCAAAAACTTTCAAATCCCACAGGTTTGGCTGAAAAATGTGATCTCTGTTCTGTCCCATTCATCCCTTTCCCCATTTTTCACACTTTTCAGGTGTAGAGATGCACAAAATAAAAGAAAGGCCCATGTTTGCTGAGATGCAAGAGATGTCAATTCACCTTGGTCATGAGGAACTACTCAAAACAAGACTGATGTCTAAAGAAACTCAGTAGCAACAGCTGTTCTGTAAGATTTGAATGAACCTGTATTTATCATGGTTTACATCAAAGCTATGATATACCACAGCAGGAAGTCCAAAGCTCAATCCCTTGCCTGTCTATAAAAGAAAACAAAATCCGGTACTTCTGAAAGATCTGATGTCTTCATTCCTGAATCTCTCAGTACATACCACAATAAAACTAAATCTGATTAAAGATATGGAAGATTCTCAAGACCCTTGAAGAACTTGAATTACTTTGGATACTTGTATAAAATTCTATACTTGAGATAATTGCAACAATTTTACTGTTACTGCAGTATAGACTCATGGTCATGGGGCATAGTATATTAACTTTTAAATATCTGGCTAGAGTCTGTACAGTAACAGATAATGGTGAGAAGATGAGTACTGCAAAAATATGAGGAAATTCATCTGAAGGGAGAAAAGTCAAAGAGTAAGCAAAATTTAACTCAGAAAGCCTCTGCTGAAGGCAAGGAATACTCCAGAACACAATATACTTATTTTGTTTCTTCTCTTACCCTGCTGCAAGCAAAATATTGGGCATATTAGACATGAAGTCCATCAGTCCATTTTTATGTCTTTTTTTTTTNTTTTTTTTTTTTTTTTTTATTCCTCTCTAAGAGGCCCTAACATTAGAGCTGCATGAACACAATTTTTAATTTTTCAGGATTTAAAAGGGACTCTGTATTTTGCCTGCAAGGGAGAGGGAAGAGAGATGGTTTAGGTAAGGAGAAGAAGCAGCACTGACATTCATTTCAGTGTTACTGAAACTTTCACTGACAAACCTAAACTTTCACTGACAGTCTAAGCATGACAGTCCCAAAAGCTTAAGAAGACAGACAAACTTTTGTGGAAGTAGTTGGAGGAGTTCTCTGGTGGTGGTAGAAAGCCCTTCCAACGAGACACCAGGTTTAGCTCCCTCATCAAACATGCTGGAGAGTACTGCTAGCACTGCTACCTTTGGCTGCCAAAAAAGGGCCTCCCAAAAGCTGAAGCACTTTTTGGTCTCCTACTTGCTTCATTTCAGAAAAGGACAACATATCAACAAATTAAAAAAACAAATCAATAAAACACATGGACAATCTCCATCCTAGAATGAAAGCTGATGATCCTGTCTCTTGAAAGAAAGAGAAGCTATTTACCATCTGCTGACCTAAAAGAAGCCGTAAGAGTCAGATAGTAACAGCTACTGGAGGAATACTGAAGGACTCTTCTGTTGCCTTGCTTTTGACAGAGTATCTGCAGGTGAGGACAGAAAGATACAGCTAAAACCTGAAATACCTGTAAATAATTGTGAAAGATGCAATGGAAGCATTTAAACTCAGGGAGCTGCAGAAATGCATCTTATATAATGGCAGCTTCTGAATCTTGACATTGTAAGAACCAGCCCACTTGCTATGCATTTTCTATTGCAGAAATCACCTGTATATTTACACAACAAAAAAGAATTCCAAATCCATTCCATCTAATAAACATCCTGAAATTCTTTTCTGGATTCTATGCAGTATAGCTATCTTTGTGAAGCTGGATTCATGGTACTTGGCATGCTACTGTCAAAGTAAGGGGACAGTATTTTGATTGCACATTTCACACAATTCAAAGCTATACTGGTCATTTTACTACAAAAAGGCATTATATTTAGACCAGAAGATAATCCAATATACTAAACACACTGTTAACACTCCCCAACTTACCATGTTACAGTGACAGCACTAGAGAGCAAATCTTTGAGGAAAGACTAAAATAAAATCTAAACAGAACCGAGGTCTTTCCAGAGAAGAATGAAACCAAAATACTGAAAATCTATTAATTCCTTCTGTACACTGAATACAAACCTAACTGAGGCAGGGGAGATCCTTTGAATCACATAATAATGTCATAATGTCATAACCAAGTCATGAGGCATATGCATGGGGAGAACTGCATGACACTTTAACTTTGATGCCTGACTTTACAACATTAGCAAACTTTCATTACCGTGACTGGCATTATTTATCACTCTTCCCGTGTTTTCCCATTCTTGGTTTCTCTTCGTTGCTAGGAGTGGGAGACATTTGTATCCTGCATTTTATCAAATAGAATCTTACATTGTTCTTCCCTGCACATTCTATTAATTTTTTCTCAATTAGCCATCACTTCACATCTTATGTTTGAAAATCTAATTAAAGGAGTTTTTAACAGTATTAATTGTCTGTAACAAGGAAGTAAGCAAATCCAGAGCCAACACTGATCTCAGAATACCAATTTAGGTATCTCTTCTTCTCTGTCAATTTTAGTCCATCATTTGCAGTCCAGGCAACTCATAACATTGCTCATACAATATAATAACATTTAATGCTTGAATAACACAAAAAAAAGAAAAAAATTACCAATGCCTTTTTTCTTTACTGTTTTTCCTAATCTACGTATATACTCTCAACCCCCACCCACATGTTGGTAGGACTTTAAAAAATATTTTAAGAAGCAATAAACAAAATTTACTACTGAAAAATAGCATTTGTCCATTCTCCTTCCAGCTCCTCCACACCTCTTCTTCATCCCACATGTCCTGTTTGCTATTTAGCAAAAAAAAAAAAAAAAGTAAATATACGAGACTATATTTGGTCTGTCGTGGAAGGTATAATTAATTTTGAGATTGATAGAATGAAACACACCGGCATCTCGTATCTTAAAATACATCCCTCTTATCATGAGTAATTATCTTGAATTACAGGATTTTATATATTTATTCTATATGTTTGTAAATTCCATAAATGTAACTTATATTCTAATAAATCTTTGAAATTCCATTTGCCTGTCAGCAAAATGCTTTCCTTTTTAATACATTATAAACCTGAAAGATTAAGTAGTAGTCCAGTGTCCACCTTCTTTTGAAACTTCTTTCCAAGATGGTACAGGTTAGAGACACTTAAAAAGGAAATCTTTACATTAAAGGACCTCAACTTATTTCATAATCCCCGTTCTTTTTAGTGTTATCATTCCCTTTGGTCTAATAACCAAAAATAAACTAATACAGATAGGCAGTAGCTGGCTCAAAATACAAACATATCTGTACCCAAGAAGAGAAGTGAACCTGGCTTAACTCATTTTCAGACCAGTGTGTTATGGTGTGTTTTCTCTTTATTAAAAAAAAAAACCAAAAAAACACCAAAAAACACCAAACAAACAAACAAATCACAGAAAAACCCCCAAACAAAGCTTCTGAAAGTAATTTTGTAATTACTATTTAAATATGAAATAAAATAAGGTGCATCCCGCAGTACCTGTTCCTATAAACTTGAAGTCCCATTTTTCTGATGTGTTTTATTTCCATACAGCCTTATTGACAGGAGGTTGCCAACAGTAATGGTTCCAAGGGCAACCACATAAAACCAAAGTGCAACAAAACTATTCCAGTGGGATCAGGACAGGCCATGCCCAGGCCCTAGACTTGTTTTGAGGGGTTCCACCAGCCTCACATTCTAGGAATATAGGCAAATTTCTACCTGGGCTATGTTAAAAGGTT
>WEIU01018791.1:66181-86409 GCA_013389925.1 Aegithalos caudatus | reverse complement strand
TAAAAAGTCAAATATACCAATAATTTATGTACCTACTGGAATGTGCAAGGTCAGCATAAGAATGATATGAGTCCTATGGAAAGATTTGGAACCCTGTCTGTTACATTTCACATTAGCTCCTGGCATTCTGTATCATGTCTTATCTGTATTAAGCATAAATAATATAATATACAAGAGCGCCAGGCATGACTCAAAATGTAAGACAGCAGAACCACTGCATGCAGGTATCTCAATTAATTCCCAGATTCTTCCTCATTTCCAACAGCAAGAAAGTTGCTTGTCTGTTGTTGTGTACTTAAGTGGTTAAATGATTACTTGTTTATTTGTATTCACCGACAGAAATGATTCTTTAAAAAGGTGTGTATCTGCTTCCCCTGGGATCTCAAATCTAGGTAGTTGACTGGAAGAGCATCTCAATTTTTCTTATTGGGTTAACTCCTTCTATCAGCAGACTTATGTTTTTTTATATTTCTAAGCAGATAGAATCCATCTTTTATAACTGGCATGAGTGTAAGCCTTTACTGACTTCCCTGTCACCTCTGTTTGCACAGAGATTAGACCCATGCTTGCTTTATTTCAGGCTCTGCTAATTCAAGCAGAAGCAGATGCTTCATTTCACCTATCTAATCTCAGCTCACTATTATCTCTTCACAAAACCTTCTCTTGGGATGTAGAATGTTTCACTCCAGAAGCTTGGGATATTTCAGTCTATCTAAATTTTTTTGCAGTTAGTAAAGAACAGTATGTGGAATGAAAAATACTTATATACAATGAAGTTTTCTTGCAGAGCTCATTTTAATGTGGATTATTCTAACTGGATAGACAGAAAAAACCTCATGAGTGAGAGATGTGAGGAAAGACACTGCTGGGATTTGAAGTTAAAATTTCCAATTCTTTCACCAAAGCTTTGAACAAATCTGACCTGTGGCTCAAACACATAAGGAACATAAAAGTTTCGGGTTTAGCTGTAGCAGTTTTATTTATCCTGCAAACATCAGGCTGGGAAATAGGTCAAATCATTTTACTCTGTTCTCTTTCACCTCTGTTTCTCAGTTCTGAGTCAAGGGAGATTCTTCAACGAATAAGAGCAATCCTATCTTTTATCTTTCAATCCATGATATCCAGGCAGAGATTTAATAATGGATAACAATAACCAATCATTTTAATGATGGCATCTGAGTCTGCTAGAAGCTAAACTAAAAGCAACAGCTAATTTCAAAGATCCTGGATAGAGGAAGTAAACCTTTGAACTCAATATTTTGTCTCCTATTAGATAAAACAAAACAAAACAAAACAAAACAAAACAAAAAACCAAAAAAACAAAAAAAAACCACAAACAAACAAAAAAAAAACTCAGTAAAATAAATTAAAACCAAATTAGTAAAAATACACATTGAATTAATGATGACTCTTGAAGGACTCTTACCTGAATCATACTTAATTGACTTGAACCTATTGCGTGGCCCATACCTGGATATTTAAACCAGGGAAATTGAAAGGTTAATCTCCTTTTACTAAAATCCTGACTGTGGGAACTGAAAAAGCAGAAGACTTTCACGGAGTTGCAATAAGCTTACATAGATANAAGCTTACATAGATAGTGAATTGAAAGAGTTGAATTTTAGGCCTTGGAATAGTTGGAGCTCAAAGTTTTTGAGTTCCAAACAATATAAAACAAGCAACTGTTGTATGCTGTAAGATGTCTATTGATTGGCTTATTGAGGTGCTTGTAAGCTTTTAGCATTAGCCTATTGGCTAAAAACTTTTAAAAGACCTTGCAACAAAGAGAACTTTGGCCTCTGTTGATATGGCATGTTTAGCATCTTTCATGTCTCTGCCTTCACTGAGACTGATAATGAACTAAAAATCTCATGGATTGCCTCTCAGTCGCCCTGTCCTGTTGTGGTGGTTAGATCCAGCACCTGGCCAAAGACCCCTGGACAAGTATTTCAGTCTTTAATTAAAAAAAAAAAAAAAAAAAAAAAAAAAAAAAAAAAAAAAAAAAAAAAAAAAAAAAAAAAAAAAAAAAAAAAAAAAAAAACAAAAAANAAAAAAAAACTCAGTAAAATAAATTAAAACCAAATTAGTAAAAATACACATTGAATTAATGATGACTCTTGAAGGACTCTTACCTGAATCATACTTAATTGACTTGAACCTATTGCGTGGCCCATACCTGGATATTTAAACCAGGGAAATTGAAAGGTTAATCTCCTTTTACTAAAATCCTGACTGTGGGAACTGAAAAAGCAGAAGACTTTCACGGAGTTGCAATAAGCTTACATAGATAGTGAATTGAAAGAGTTGAATTTTAGGCCTTGGAATAGTTGGAGCTCAAAGTTTTTGAGTTCCAAACAATATAAAACAAGCAACTGTTGTATGCTGTAAGATGTCTATTGATTGGCTTATTGAGGTGCTTGTAAGCTTNAAAAAAGAATGAACAAACAAAAATAACCAAAATCCCTCTACCAAAACCCAAACCAAAAAAATGCAAAGCCTGTCTGCCTCTATAGGGTTGTGAGATTTTACTTCATCAGCAGCGTTCTGCTTCAGGGAGCACTGGACTCAATAAACTAAGTATATAGCTTAATGCATTTATTTTCAAGGTAATGATCAGTCCCATTCCTTGTTGTCTATTTGCAGTTATTGTATAGCATTAGGAATTTACATGCTTATGCAAGAGCAAGATTGCAATTTGCCTAATATACTTCAAATATATTCTACATAATGTATTTTTTGTTAAAAGTTTTTTAGACATTTTAACTCTAAAAATGTGCTTTTTAGTATCTTATGGTCAGACCACCATACATATACATTTTACTCCACGTATACTGAAACCAATGGAACCACTAATAAGCAAGAAACTGTGTAGGGCTGGCCTGATTGAGACCTTATAAAATCATACACACTGCTGAATTATTTGCTTTACTGAAAATAGATAGACAACAGCCTCTGCGTTCAACTTGGTCAGCCGTTTGTAATCTATCTGGATTCTTCTAGGCTGTATATGCCTCCTTTCACCATGTCTTCCCACTCCATTTCCATTCCTTTCTTCTGTTTATGAGTGGTTTAAAGACAGCACTGTAATTAAAACCATATTTTAAAAACCTGACTGTGGTTAAGATTTCAAATAATCTTTTTTTCATCCCATAAGGATAATTCTACCTTCCATCACCCTCAGAAACTTCTGGTTTCTTTTTCTTTATCTTGTAGTGTTTTCCTCTTCTAGTAATATTTTAGCGCTTTCATTTCCCCCTTTACAATAAATCTTCAAATTATACAGACACTGATTTCTTCGTTACTTTTTCCTTTGCTACAAAACATAATGTCATTGCAATTGCTGTGCACATAGTCCTGTCCAAATACTTACCATTCCCGATGAATTTGTGAATCCCAACACACAACATTGAGTATTGCATCAACTATGATAAGAAAACAAGTTTACCAGGACTGCTCTAAAATAAAGGGCATTATTTGTGCCCTGCATCTTCAGAATAGAAACCAGAATCAAAAAGTGTATTCAGAAAAAGGAATAGTTTTGTATGGTAAATTTAACCATTTCAGAGCAATATAATTATGTTGTAGTTTTGCTGATGGATTTCAGTGAAATCTTTTCAGGTAATCTGCCCACAGCCAAGTATTTTCAAAAAGAAGACATAACCTTGTGGCTCAGCTAGTCTCACTTCTCTGTGGGAACCAGCTGCTTATCTGCTCAAGCAGCCATGACTGTGATATCTCCTTATTATCATACCTCATCTAATATGAGCTAGACCAGTGGTTTTGTTCACTGATTTGGAAAGATATTTTGTTTGTCATGGAACTACTTATTCTTCTTAAACTGGCCACTGCTCTCGAGTTTGCCTCTGCATGTTTAAACTATTTGAGTGTAAATATGAGAAAGGCTTTAATGTTCACAGTTATTCACAGAAGAACAAGATTCATTCTTTCTCTTGGTGGTCTAAGCAGTACAGAGAAATTTATAGGAAAACATGATGTATTTTTTCATGTTTTCACTTTACTTAGAAGCTGAATCCTTCCAAGGGAAGTGTGAACTTCCAAAGGTTGCCAAGTAAACAACAGTTAGAAATCCTTCTAAGCTTCAGTAACCTATAACAAAAAATTTGTATTATGTTCCTTGCTTGAGCAAGGTCTCCTCCTAGACCAGTTCTACTTGCCTATGTTGCATGGCAGATGTTGAAAAATTGCACAGAATGTCTGATGCATATAACGATTTAGGTACAGGTTCTCAACATGGGCATGCAAAAGAAATTGAGATATTTCTAACTTATTGTAATGTTTCTAGGCCCTATGGCAGTAGATCTATGCATGTCCAAGTGATGTTTATTAACTTGTGGTGCCGTTGAAAGTTCCAGTGGCTTCTCTAGCACATTCCACACTCTTTAGGTTGGTGCTATGTATAAAGTATTCTGCTGAAACCCCACATTCTCACTCAAACAAATTACAGTAATCCAAAAGAGGGTTTTAGTCTGTCTTCATGTCTTTTGTGTCTGGCTGGGAATCAAAGTACAATTAGCTCTATTATCCTTTAACAATAGCAGTAATTAGATCTTTCATGTTGCTGAAGTACTTAAAGGAAAAGTTTATGAGGGAATAGTGATATAAACATAACTCAATATGTACTTCTTGTGGAGATATTCCCAAAATAATCATGACGATTCTTGATTTTTTAATGATATGTCTTAATCAACAGAAGTGTAAGCTAACCCTTACATCCTGAAGCTGACCTGCTGTTTCTCTTCTCTTGTTCTGGTGATACAGATGACTGGGCAAGTGGAAAGGGAACAATTGCAGCAGACATATTTTTTGTCTCTGTTTTTAGATATTGTAGTTTTACCCAAACAGTTTTATATGTATTGGAATTTAAACCTAGCATCAAAAATTGAATGGATATATAAGTCCTCAGGATTAACAATTTCACGCTTATTTTCCAGGACATTGATACGCTCTGCTCTGGGCGAAAAAATAGCTTGAAGAAAATTTTCTTCTATTATTTAGGTTGATTTCTTTTTCTACCCAATACAAATAGTGGAAACATTTTGAAGGTAACTATTTTAAGGTTCCCATAAAAAAGAACAATGAAAATGAACCTTTTAAAAACATCTTTTCATTGCAATAACACCCATGAATATTCAGTGTACTCATTTATTTTATGTAATGCATTGGTTTAACAAAATGCAATCCAACTATTTATTCAAAGACAAAATTACTTGTTCTAAAGAACAGGATTAATCAATAATCTTAGGATGTACATCAATAATCTTAGGATGTACATCAATAATCTTAGGATGATATTTTAATATTTTTCCTCATTTAGTCTGTGACACCTCAGGACTCCATCTTAATGCCTTTCTTGACCCTGTACCTGTGTTGTAAAAATCGCTGGTAAGAGGGAAAGGAAACTGGAAAAGCAGAGGAATAAGTGACCTCTGCTCTGCAAACAAATTACATGCCCTAAGGTGTGATTGTCCATGGCACAAGTTCTTGCTTAGAGTGAGTAGAAATAAAGAGAAAATCCAGCTAAGTTTCTTCTCTGATTCGAAACCATTATATAAGATAAAAAAACCCCAAACTTCTGATGTTCTTAAGCATATACTCACTGTTTCAGTATTGTCAATGATATAGTTTTGATTTGGACTGTAGAAAAGATCCAGTCTCTCAATAACATACTGCAGCACAATTGTTCTCATTTCACTAGGAACATCTCTTTTCATTTCTATCCACTCTAAGCAGGACCACCTGCTGTGGATCATGACATTGTGAATGGAAAACTACTTGTTTTTTAGTCCTCTGGTTTGTTTTATGTATTGGTGTAAAATACTTGGATCTATTTTCTTCATGTATAGTCCCCGCCACTTTATGAAATATGTCTCATGACATCAAAAGTGATTAAGTAAGTGTTCTGTCATGCACAAGTGTTAGTACTGTTCTGGCATGCAAAGGGAATAAGGTGAAGGAGGAAAGAAGCTGAAGTCTTCTTTCTTCCTGGTTTTTTTTTTTTTTTTCTTTGTGTTTTCCATTGCTAGCTATAGGTATACTTCAGCTCAAAGAGATTTGAAGTTAAAATTAATTTATTGGCATCCTTAGGACAGAATTCCTATCCAAAGCACCAAAGTTTTTGTCTTACTTTCTTTTTGTCTAAACCGAAATATTATCTGTGGCAATTCTGATTCCCAATCTGTTTTTTTCGTGCTGGCACTAGTCACGTCATAAATTCAAAGAAAGGATAGAAAAGATATACATATAACCCTAAATTACAAGGTAACTCTAAAAAGAAATTGCCAGAATCTTTAGAGCAACCTAGTCCACTAGAGCAAAAGGAGTTTTCTGAAACTAGGCAGCCTTAGACACAGGAGGTCTAAAATCACCTCCTCCGAAGCTTATCAAAGTAAACATTTAATAGTTCATTCAGGTTACACTACAGTATACATAAAAGAAAACAGAAACAAACTGAACTTCTGGATTCCTGCAAGTCTCTTCTAAGACAGCATAGGTACATAGAAAAATAATTCAAAATATCAGCCCAAATCTAAATTTCTGACAGAAACACAAAATCTTGAGATAGGTAATATAGGATCTCTCTATATATAATTTAGGACCTCTGAAAGTCATCTAGTCCAACCTTCCTGCTCAAGGCATCTCCTATGCAGCACATCATAAACATCACTCGGGATTGTGTCCAGACAGCTTGTGAATATCTGTGGGAACCTGACTCCACAACCTCTTGGGGCAGCCTGTTCCAGTGTTCTGTCACCCTCTCATTAAACAAGATTGACCTCAATTCAGCTGGAACTTCCTGCTCATCAGGTTCTGCCCATTGCCTCTCATTGCTCAGCAGCAGTGAGAAGAGCCCAGTTCCATCCTTTTGACACTTGCCTTTCCAATACTCACATGCATTGATGAGATCCCTCTCCATCTTCTCCAGGTTAAACAGTCCAGCTCCCTCAGCCTTTCTTCATAAGAGAGGGGCTCTAGTCACTTAATTATCTTTGTAGACCTCTGCTGGTCTTGCTCCAGGAGGTCCATGTCTCTCTTGTACTGTGGAACCCAGAACTGGACGCAGCACTCCAGACATGGCCTCACCTGGGCTCAAAAAAAGTGTAGGATCACCTCCCTCAGTCTGCTGGGAATGCTCCTTCTTAATGCACCCCAGGATACCCATTGATCTTCTTGGCCACCAGGACAACTTGTTGTCCATCAGGGCTCCCAGGGCTCCCAGCAGTTCTGCACGGAGCTGCTTTCCAGGAGGTCAGCCCCTAGCCTGTCCAGGTCCGCATGGTTATTCTTTCTGAGGGGAGGAACCCTGGGTTTATCCTTGTTGAATTTCAGAAGGTTGCACTTTGCCCATCTCTCCAACCTGTTGGGATCCCTCAGAGAGGCTGTACAGCTCTCTGGGGTATCAGGCACTGCTCCCAGGTTTGTGCCGTCAGTGGACTTGCTGAGGAGGCCTCTGCCTCTTTTTGCAAGTCATTGATGAAAAAGTTAAACAATGCTGGGCCCAGTACTGAACCTTGGGGGACACCACTAGTGACAGGTCTCCCACCAGACTCTGTGACACAGACCACAACTCTCTGAGGCATGACCATTCTGACAGTTCTCAATCCACTTCACTGTCCACTTATCCAGCCCACACTTTCTGAGTTTGCATATGAGGATATTGTGAGAGATGGTGTTGGAGGCCTTGATGAAGTTGTGGTAGACAATGATGAAATATCTGAGATACCTCTTGGGAACATTATTATTTTAAAGCATAATTTATCTTCCACCCTATGACACCCCATTTCTGCACAAATAATATCTTCCCCAAAGATTGTTTTAATGTTCACTGCTCCATTTCCCCACATCCATGCATCTAAAAGTAAGTGGGAAGGAAAGTCGTCATCAACACATATTTTTCTTTCTTGTATTTGAGATATACTCCAGATAGATTGTGTAAATACAGGATGCACAGAAGAAAAATAAAATCAGTTTTGAAATGCTGACAGAATCTGGGTCTTTAATGTTGTGACAGGATAATTCAAGAGAGAGAATGCTGACCGAAAATATTCCAATTCAAAGGTTCTGCTGGTAGAGATAAGTGAGCCAGCAAAACCAAAACACAGGAGGTGACCAAGTATGTCAAGTAGGACTTGCTTTATTCATTTAGTAGTCTTTCTGTTTAAATCAGTGATCATGAACTTTTGAATTAATAGCTTTTAGTTTGCTAAATTCAGTAACCAGTCTTTTATATTTCAGGTGTTTTGACCTGAAATGATATGAGAAAAATTTTAAATGGAACTTAATGACTCTATATTAATGAATTTTTAATAGAGCAGGAAAAAGTAGAAATTAATATTTCCATAAACACTAAGTGAAACAGCACCTACTAAGTTCTTTCTAAAATATTAAATTGGATAACAATTTAATTTTTTTAACCATAGGATAATATACTGAGTCAGGTGACAGAATGTATTAAAAAGATCTTTTAAAAGACAAAAAAAAACCACCGGTGTTATAACTTGTTCCTTAGCTGATAAAGTGTATTTAATGCCTAATTTCAATGACTCCTTGGTCACAGCCTGTCCTTCCCTGTACAGCTCTTGTTTTTCATATAGTCTTCTCAAAGACATAGTAGCCTATCATTGCATTGTATGTTCAATCCTTCACTGCACACTTGTGCACAAGTGGATGGCTACAGACTAATTTGAATTGCATGCTATCTCAAAATACAAGATCAAGTCCTATCTGATGGGTGAACCACAGAGCAGAACCTGGTACTTTGACCCCAGTGAGGGTTATCCTCTAGTAGTAATTTCACAGGACATCTGAGCTGATGAATCTTGCTTGAATTCAAATCCAGAGGTCACAGACTTAGTCCTTGCTACCTTCTAGGAGGCCATTCAATGCAATAACTAAGTAAGAACTATGACTGTCGGTCTTAGAAAGTAGGAGAAATTTGTTTGATCTCAACCTGTAACTCTATCCTCCTGTCTTCCAAACAAAATAGATATTAGCAACAATCTTGAAACCACACTGCAAAGCATCTAACTTGCAGAACAGAGCATCTGCCTTGGAAACTATTATGCATTAATAGAATATATCCAGACAACTTTTGTTTTCAGGGAAATAACCTGAGAATACACTTCACACCAATTTTTGAGTTAGGATGCTTTCCTCAGGTTATTCAGTCAACACCTTAAGGATGAAAGATAGAGGCTAAAAGAAGAGTCTTCATTCAAACAGTGGCAACTATGAGAATTGAAGTGTAATACTGTTTTTTTACATCAGAGTTTGTGATCTACTGCACTCAGCTGCTGACAAAGATGGAACATATATTAAAATGGAAGCATGCAAATACTCAGAGTAAACTTGGCTCTTCATGGTCACGGAAGTGACCCGATATACTTAGTGCATGCAGAAGCAGAATCTTAATCACTTACGTAAATCTTGAGACATAAATTTAATTTGTAACTTGATAATTCACAGATTTAGATTGACTTCTTTGGAAGGCAGGCAGGCAAAAATGGCTTATATCAGTTCACAGAGAGGTCAGCAGTATTGATTTTGGCATAGGTTGCAAAGTAGACTATACAAATATTTTATTGCCTATTATCCAGCAAAAAATCTTGGAATACAAACTGAGAGAACAGCTTGCTTACAAAGATAATCTTTCTTTCTTTACATAGTTAACTTGTGTGTTAGTACTTTCAATACAATTTGGATGTTTGTATAATAAACCATGAACAAATGAAATAGATATACAGAAATCTTCAGTCTACATAGCAGTGTAAATGTTTGGCTAGATGACCAAGATGGAAGGAAGAAATAACTTTATTAGTATATGTGTCTGCACACACAAAACCATTAATAGTTCAACACATCGTAAAACTTTTTGTTTTGATGCAATTTTTGGTGATACAATGTAATTCATTTGAAATGTACCAGTATATTAGAAACAAAAGGTAGAAATAAAAGCTATGCAAACCTGCATGATTTATAAAAAAAAATTACTAAGGTGAAATTTATTTATTTTATATTTGATTTAAAGTAAGTAAAACGAGCTGTTTAAGCTCACAAATTTACTAAATACTATCATATAGATCCTTTGGAAATTTTCCTTTGACTTAGGAAATATTCATGGTAAGGATTAGTTTCACAATGTAGACAAATTACCTGCTGTCCCTTAGATAACAAGATTAAGATCAAATCTGCTTTTCTAGTAACAATATATTGATTTTAACTACTGAAGACCAATATAAAAAGCTTTCCACGAACTTGCATTCTACTGATAACAGAAGACTATGTGAAGACCTTGTAAAACAGTGCAACCAGAAAACCCACTTGAAGTTGCAAATGTACCACAGTTAAAATTTCTAGCTAAATGAAAAGGTACCATTTAGTTCTCATAAAAATGTTAGTTGTGCTAAATAAGTTACACCTGCACAAAGCAGATTTTTTTTTGAAGATGCAGAGATTTGCACAGAGACACTATTGATGTGATTCTGCACCACAAGTACAAAGGAAGGTCAAGTCTTTATACTACAAAGAAGTTAATACAAAATTCATTGATTCAAATTAGCAAGTAGGAGAACAAGGCTGCTTTACTTTTCTTCACAATAAAAAAATCCTTTCTATATAGCCCCCTATGAAAAGAATGCAGGGAGTGGGTGTGTTAGCTGCACGTGATAAGGACAGATTTTACACTGTACCTACTGACACAATGATAAAGCTACAGCTGTTAGAACTTATTCAAAAATCAATTCCTTGTTACAGGCTTTTTACAGTTCTGCTAGAAGTGTCTTGAAGAGAATTGTTATTCTCACTACAGATGCAAAATTACTGGCAACTATTCATGTACTCTAGAAATGATAACCAATAAATCACTTATTACAGTAGCAACAATATCCTTTAATGTACTGAGACATAATAGTAATACTTACTAATAAGATAGAGGAACCTTAATCACTATAAACAAGAAGATCACTATAAACAAGAAGATATTTTATAGTATTCACTTTAACAGATTTTCAAATCTTTTTTAAAAATCAGCTCTTATTTTAAAGCTGAGTAAGAAACTCAAGAAAAGAACATGGCATGTGTTACATATTAAAAACAACCTGCTTTTTTTTAAAGCTTATTAAATATGTATATTATTTTGTGAAACCCCTAAGCTTGGTATATTTCTGTCTTAAGAAAGAATTTCAGCAATGATTATGTTACAAGAAAGCTCTAACTGTGAAGCCAATGCTAAGTTAAACTCATAGAATTAGAAGTGGAAATTAAAATCCTGCACATTTTGCATATTTACACAACTGTTTTTCTACTTCTTATGAATTCCAATATTTAGACATATTTAGAAAATACGTGGTTCCGTGACGTCTTCTATTTTTTTTCTTCCCCTCCCTTCTTTTTTTTTTTTTAGTAGAATAATAAAATCTCAGAATAGTTTGGCTTGGAAGGGACATATAAAAGTCATCTAGTCCAACTAGCCTGCAGTGAACAGGGACATCTTCAATTTTATGACGTTGCCTCAGAGCCCAATCCAACTGGACCTTGAATGTTTACAGGCACGGAGCATCTCTGGGTAACCTGTTCTTATGTTTCATAACCCTCATTGCAAAAAAAATTTCACTCATATTTAATCAACTCAAGTACATTTACCCTCTTTCAGATTAAAACTATTACCCCTTTTCCTGGATGGAGAACACTGTGACAATGGTATTAAGAAAGAAAGCAGGAGATAAAATAAACATAATAAAATTATAAATATATTGATTTGAAGTGAATAGTGTAAACTGCAGGAGCTACTACTTGAAAACCTCACAGAAGGTATCAGTGGAGAACCAAAGTTGCAACTGAAGGTTATGCTGCTTCTCAGGTGAAACTTTAGGAATGCAGTGTGGGAGAGATACCAAATAAATTCTGAATGCCAAATGAATTAAAAAGAAATCATCGCTTTGTGGGGTTGCAGCTGGGGGCAGGAGAAGAATTTATAAGACTGCTAAAATTTCAAAGCTGCACAACAGAAGATAAATCCCTTGAAAAAGGATGTGGCAATTGAAAAAGAAACACTAAGGAAAAGGATGTGATTCTGTCATTACGAGTGTAACTCTGTAAGAAATTTCAGCCAGCAAATTAACTCTAGGTCCAGTTGAAAACAATGATGAGGCAAAGGGAAACAACTCAAACAGCTGTTTGCCAGCACATTGAGTTCGGCGTTGTTAAACAACTTTTTTCAAAGATATATGTGAAAGATGTAAAACCATTTATTAAAGTCATAGTAGGAATGCAAAACAAGATTGTTTGTAATTGGGATAGAGCTGGATGAAAGAGTTATCAGTTTAGAAACGGAATTAAGGGGGGTGTTACAGTACTGAGTATTCACCAAAATGATTGATTAAATAAAGATAATATTACCCATAAATTAAAAATAAAAAAACAAAAACAAAAACAAAAACAAAAACAAAAAACAAAAGACAAACAAACAAAAAAAAACCAAAACCAAAACCAAAACCAAAACCAAAACCAAAACAAAAACAAAAACAAAAACAAAAACAAAAGCAAAAACAAAAACAAACCAACACTTTTTTAGGAAGGACTTGTCAGATATATGCTAATATTTCTCCTGCATCAGGGCTGGAAAATGGTTAATTTGGTTTTGTAAGTTTATGTGAGATATATAAAGTAATGTTACTTTTATGATTCCTACTGATTTCTTAACATTTCTCTTCCAAACTGTATCAATTCACAGTGGTAATTCTCAAGCATGTTTTGATATAAATAAGCAGTAAATTCCTAAGTCAATTCACCTGTTCTACTCTGGCAAACAGTCAAGATGCTGTGAAAAGAAACACTTTTGGTTGAGAGATCTCAAGATAATTCATTTTGTTTCAAATTAACACCAAAGAAAGAAACAGACAAAAGCCTTAGGAACTGGGTTTATTAGTATGGCAGACAGAAAAATTAGAAGGATGATAAATAAAGTCAACAGGAGAACAGAAAGTTTTGAATGTGGAGGTAGAAGTGCTGAATTTAAATAGAAGTAGAATATCTGGAGTCCTCACAAAGAAAAGAGAAAATCAGAAGGCAGACAGTCTGCTTGGATAAAAAAAAAAAAAAAAAACAAACAAACAAAAAAAAAAAAAAAAAAAAAAAAAAAAAAAAAAAAAAAAAAAAAAAAAAAAAAAAAAAAAAAAAAAAAAAAAGAAAAGCCAGAATTTTAAAAGTGAAAAAAGTTAAAATATCTATAAATATATGGATAAAGGATCAGTAAGGATCAATGAGTTACTCAAAACAAACTCAGACGTACAAATATCCGTAAGTAGGTATGAACTTCAGTTTTCTAAAGAATTTAAAATAAGATAAAATTCGTTATCGAGAGGTAAGGTAATGGAAATTACTGCATCAGTTCTAGAAACAAGTTTTCTTTGTTAAAACCGAAGGGAATTAAAATCCATAAACTGGGATATAATACTCAATTAATCATTCATCTAGAGGTTGTAACTTTGGAGTAAAAAATAGCTTAGTACTCTTCTTACTGTCAGATGTATGGGGGAAAAAAAGGAAAGAAAAATGCCTTCAGCTACTATAATCCTGCTTGACTACTGTTCAGAAAGAACTCAGAAAGGAAATTACAAAGTAAAGGTAATTGCACATGGAAGTTCATAAAAATCAACTATCTTTTCAGACATGAAAATGTGCTGTTTTCGTTTTATCACTATTCTCAGACAATAGAAATTTATCTTAATTAATAATTACATAATTAATTATGTTTTTTATCTAAATTTAAGTAGAATCTCTGATAGGAATGCCTCATGGGAAATTATTTTTTAATTCAGAAAAGATCAAGTTTTATAGAATAGACTTAGAGCAAGAAATTTTATATAAACAGAAAAATAGCAACAACAAAAGCCCCCAAATTCACCAAAAAACCCCCCAACAACAGAAAAAAAAAGGCTTACATTTAAAGGTAGGTTATCATATGAGGGATGCCAAAGATGTTCTTTAATAACAGACCTTGATACTGATCTCATTTATTATTTTCACTGGTGACGGTAATATGAGGAATTCTAGAAAGACAAATTTCAGAGGCACTTTCAGAGATCACTACTGAAGACTGAATAACTGTCTTTCAGGAGTAATTAGATTTCTCTGGAGATAAAACCAAACACACATACAAGCAAAAAAATCTCACACACAAAAAGCCCCAAACCTTCCAACAGAAAATTTCTTGCACTTGGAGATTAAGAAGAATCCATGTCCTAAAATGAGAAAGGCAGTATTGGTTTGATTCTACTACTGCAGGTGATTATTATGACTTGACTGAAAAAGATCCAAATTAATTTCTAACAAAAATTTTCTATGCAAAACCTGATAGGCATTCAGCCATGGGGAACTAAGTGTACTTATCTACAAAGCAGAGAAAATGCCTTCTGAATAATCCTTTATAGACATCTGATTTAAAAAATAAAACAAGACTTATTTAAAGTAGGTTGGTGTGGAGAAGAGTTTCTAGACTTGGTTGAGTAAAAAGATGATGTTAAAACAGGCTCATTATTTGTGTTAGTAATACAAAAGCTGTAACAAAATATCATTTAGTTACTGACCAGGATATGAGGTCTATTTAAGTTACTTAGGAGTACTAAGCTTTTTTGTATTCAGTAAGAGCCAGCTTCCCCTACTCACTATAGGTGTAATTATTCTATGGTTCAAAGAGTTGTACCAAGAATCCTCTTGGGTGATAATGTAGCATCCTATGGTTAGTGTGGTTAGATGAGGTATCAGTAGTTTTATGACCATCAGAGGTTCAAGCTTCTTGAAAAGCTCATTGTCTCAGAGGTTAGTAATTTTGAGATTGGACTTTACAAGTTAATGAACTGTTAGAAGGGTAAGGGGAAAATATGAGGCTAAATAAGTAAACTTCTGGCATGAAATTTTAAGAAAATGAATCACTGGTGTATTTAAGATGTCAGTGGATTGCTGTGCATTATGGATTTGTATTTAGTAGGCTTTAAGCCTACTAAATGTGGTTACCAAGCAATCCTGAGAAGTTCTTGACATGAAAGATAAATATATAGAAAAGGAGAAACCATGCAGGTACAAAAGTTGGTTAAGATTCCAAGGCCTTATGTCTCCTTTCAGATCAGCAGCAGCATTGCAGTGGGAAGTACACATGTATGTGATTGTCTAGTTCACATGCAAGCTGATACATTGGAATGGTTCTTAGTGCAGATGGAGGAGTCTGTGTCTGTACACAGCTGCTGACGTACACACAGAAAAAAATGTTTCAGTAGAACTAAAGATGTATGCATGTCTGGAAGACATGGGAGAAATTTCAAATCCTGTATCAATGCAATAATACCAGTCATTTGATACAAGGCAGAAAATCCATATCAAACTCAGGATAGATGTCTGATTCTTTGCAAAGACATAATTTGCAGTTAAAAAGGCAGAATCTCCTTTTACCAATACCTTCAGTATTTCCTCTCATGCATTGCCTTCTATCATTTATTTAAAATAAACTTACATATATAATACAATTCATAGCAGTATCAAAGTAAGAAAAGGTCATTCTGAATTCTTCACTTACTGTCATTACATGGCTCAGAATCTGTTTCACATTAGTACAATACTGTCCATGCTATAATTTTAGGGTCACTTTTAATGATTTTTCTAGACACTCAGGCACTGAAGTCGTGAGACAATGATCATAAAATATAAGGATGACAGATAAAACTCCTTTAATTTTTAATAGTGATCTTATGCATCTACAAGTCATTATTTGTGCTGGTTGCTCACCTGATCTTGAAAAATACAGGCATGCAAAATATAACCACCTGGTCTACATAACAAGATGAAAAAAAGTAGCTAAATTAAAATCCTTATTTAGTTTATCCTTAATGTATCTCTAAATCACTCAATAGTTCACATTAGAAAAAAGGAAATTAAAAAAAAATTGTATTAATCATCTTAAAAGTAACAGTGAAACAGAACCGACCTTAATTCTGCCACAGATGCTTGACTACAGTCACTACTGAAAGGCAATGAAAACAAAGGTTTTTATAGTGAAAACTGAAATACACCCCAAAATTTAGAAATGCACAGATACAGGACACATACAAATCATGTGTTCAAAGGTCAAATTTTAAGCATCAGAAGATAGAAGCCTATGGATTTCTTCATAGTTACATATGACCTATATGCCCATTAGTGGCTGAATATATGCTGGACCTCAAGTTTCACGAGCATTTTTAGGAAATATCTTCACACAGGATTCAGGAACTAATTCTTATTCAGGAGAACAGCCCCATTTATTTTAGGTTCCAATTTTACATTTAGCAAAAGCAGAAGGTACAAAGTCTCAAAATAATTTTAATGGTGTAATTATTTTAAAATATTAGGTTCATCAAGACATCTGCTGCTGCTCTAAAGAACTATAGCAGTGAATTTCATAAGGCTAAAGTGTTTTGTCAGTGAGTAGTCTAGATAGTTTTACACCTTCTCTGCACTTTTTACTCTAACTGTAAAAACAGCTATAAAAAACCCTGAACATCAAACACCTCCAAAAATAAGATATTGATACTTCTAACACAACAGCAGAATAAAAATAAGCTTAGGACAAGCTCTGAGGTGTGTTTGTAGGAAAAATATTAATGCTTATTGGTATCACAGAATCACAAAATTTGTGAGGGTGGAAGGGAACCCTTGAGGTCATCTGGTGCAACCCCTGTGTTCAAGGAGGGACACCTAGATCTGGCTGACCAGGATCATATCCAGGTGGATTTTCAATGCCTCCAGGGAGAGAGACCCCCACTACCTCTCTGGGTAACCTGTGCAGTGCTCACTGACCATCAGTGTAAAAATGTTTTCTGATGCTCAGGGGAAACCTCCAGTGTTTCAGTTTGTGCCCACTTCCTCTGGTCCTGTCACTGTCACTTCAGAAAAGAGCCAGCACAGTCTTCTTTGTGCCTTCCCTTCAAGTATTTGTACACATTAATAAGAGCCCCCTAAGCCTTCTCTTCTCTTGGAAGTACAGTCCCAGATCTGACTTTGCTCATGGGAGAGATGCTGCAGTCATTTTATCATCTTTGCAGCCTTTTGCTGGACTTTCTCCAGTATTTCCATGCTATCCCTGGTCTGAAGAGCCCAGAACTGGACACAGATGTCCAGATGTGATCTTTCCAGTGTTGAGTAGAAGGGAAGGATCTTCTCCCTCAGCCTTCTGGCAATATTTTTCTAGTAAAGTGCAGAATACCATTGACGTTTTATGTCAAGGGCACATTGTTGGCTCATGTTCAACTTGGGTGATTACCAGGACCCCCAGGTCCTTCTCGCTGACAAGACGCTTTACATATGGGTTGTCCCCAGTATGTACTGATGTGCAACATTGTTCTTCCCCAGGTACATGACATGTTGAACTTCATGTGGTTCCTTCCACCACAGTTGTCTAGTTTGTCCAGGTCTGCCTGGATGCGATCACAACCTGTAGCCTGTTAGCCACACCTCCCAACAAACAAACTGGCTGAGGATATACTCTGCACCATCATCTAGATCAGTAACAAAGATGTTAAACAGGACTGGACAGAGTTTTGACTTCTGGTGTCCCTCTGGCCTGTCCTTCCCAAAGACCTTGTATCCCTCCATTCAACACTCTAGTTGAGGGAGTCATCCCACCACACCACCATGATCCCATCAAGATTGTTGCCTTGCTGCTGGCATTACCAGGATTCCTTGCGTGTAGATCATGTTTGTTACTGTCAGGCATTGAACACAGTCTACTGGATGAGCTGTTCACTTGAGGGAACAGAAAAATGGAAAGTTGGGGTAAATTAAAAAAAAAATCAGCAAAACCATTACTGTGTCTCATGATTGTTTCTTTCAGAAAGGGTAGCTATAAGTGGCATCTCAAAGTGGGAAAACTTGCACCTAAGTGAAGAAAATCTGAGTACACAAATTCTTCCTTCTCATTGTAGAGGCTTTGTCCAAAAACACTGTCCATAAACCAGCCAGCCTTTAGGAAATGGCTACCATGGAACTTTAAAATCATCATCTTCATTGCAGCATTAAGCTCTGAATTCATATGTGTGTCAGAAACCCGTAATTTCATTTTGCAGTAACTCAGAGCTTATTTCAGCCTCTTCTTACACCTACTAATAGTTTATGATTTATGCTTTATGGTCCACCCTTTTATACCACAATCAAAGATGATAAAATGATTATAATGAACATTTGCAGATGCTTCTCTGTCTAGAAATATTTCTCCTTGAACAGATTTTTATAACACCTCTCGTCCTTTTCCAAGCATTTAGAAATCAGAGCTGGGTTAAAGTCTGAGTCTCATTTTTATCCTTTGGGAACTTTACAGAATAATAAATCTGTAATTCCCATTTTGGTCGCAGACTATGAAATGAAAAAAGCTCAGAAGGAGCCTTTAGGCTTCTATTTTCCCTTTCCCTTCCCTTCCCTGCAATTACTTTTATTTGATTAACAACTTAAATCAGAATATGAAAAAAGAGAAAACACCATGGTTAATGTTTATCAACAAAAGAACTGAATTTTGTGTAAATCATTACTGTATTACATCATTCTCTAAAAGAGAATGTGATATCAACAAATATCCAGAAGACTTCCTGATGTAAACTTATGGTGTATGATTTACTTTCTTAATTACCATTAAAAAATTAAAGCTCTTAAGACACCATTATTTAAAACCAGTAATGTCTGTGTTCCAGTTTATCCATCCCAAGTAATTTAAAGGTCATTGTGACTGGAATCAGATTGCCAGCCTATCTTTTTTTTTTTGTTGTTTCTTTTTCTTTTCCTTTCTGAATATGATATTGAATAAGCAAACACCAGTATTTTGGAGAAGTCTATTGAGAGGCCTTTTGTGGGAAAATAACTGGGGGTAAAAAGAGGGTGGTACAACAATTATAGGGGAAACTACAGTGCTACTCCCTGGATGGAATGTGGTCAATGTATCTGACACACAATACAATCTGAGGACTAAACAGAGGGTAGAATGGAGCAGAAACACCATGACCAGACTCTCTTGAAACTCTTGCAGAGAAGGGAACTCAGTGGTACCCTTTAACTGATAGGCTGCACAGCAGCTGAAAACCAAGGGAGATAAAGGAAAATGTCTTGCTGTTGAATCAGCAACCATGGTAAAATCATTCTCCTTGGAGGGATGCATGTCCCCATCCCAGGGTTATCTCAGATACCATACTGAGATACCCACCCCCACGGTAAGGCCATCCCTCACTGAGTAAAATGTATGACTGAAGTAGCTCAAGCTCTCCCTAAACACAGAGTATAAAAGCAAGTTAAGAATGGGCTGAACCTGCCTTTTTCCCCATGGGAACAAGAACTGTATTGCGTCTGTGCTGAATGATTATCTTGTGTTAGCTTTCTTTAGGGATTACATCTTGTTTCTACTTCACTTGGAATACATTTTTGCAGTCAGATGCTATCACCAGGAGTCTTTGAACCTTAACCTGTCACAATTTTATTAATTAGGAGCATTATTCTGTAAACTGCTGTCCTTCAAGAGCACTGACAGTCTCTGGCAGTGGGTAAAGGTGTGCACACTCAGGAAGGGGTCTCTCTGTTTGAGGAGGAGTGTGACCTGAACAAGTCAGTGCAGCCACCCTCCAATGCAGTGAACTGCTCAGTGAAGGGTCCCCATAGCAGGGCATTGACAGACTGGTAGGGGACAAGGGTCTCAGCCCTCTAGGGGCTCTGACAAACTAAGGGTTTAAGTAAATCTCCCAACTTCACATGATAGTTTTGGAAAAAAAAATTAAACCAAAAATTAATGTTAGATTTTTACTCCCCAACTTCTGTAAAATTTTGGCAATTTGCTTAGGTGCTTGTTGATTTATTAGATACTTCTGAGCTTATGGGGAATCATGAATCTGTTATTATTGGTTCTTTAAAGCACTGAGCATCATTTTTCATGCCTTTTGTGACAATAGATCAAAATCAAAAGAAACTATGTAACTCTGCGATTTAATTACTTACCAATATAAACGAAAGTCTTTTACAATTGTTTAGTTTTCATTTATTTTGAAGAAAAAGATTACAATTAGCCATAAATTCTTGCGAACCCATGAAGTCATCTTTTATTTTTGTCAGGAAACGCTATTCTCTCACGCAAATTTTCTACACCCCAATTATGTGTTCAATATCTTTCAGGATTTGATGCTTCATTTTTTTTTTTTTTTTTTTCCCCA
>WEIU01018791.1:39177-57198 GCA_013389925.1 Aegithalos caudatus | reverse complement strand
AAAAAAAAAAAAAAAGAGCAAGTGGTATGCTTCTGATGCAGTATTTGGATTGCTAAATAAATAGGGTATTAAAATGGCTACATATTTTGATTATCTATTTTAAAGCAATTCTATCATGACCATCGTCTGAAGAAAACTTCTAGACAATAATTCAGTTAGACTTTACAATAGCCAACATTTTTCATGGTTGTAGATAACAGATATAAAGAATATAAAGCAGATATTAACAAAGTAAATAGTAATTGATATTATGTTTCTGCCATATTTATTTTGAATAGCTACAGAGGTAGATAAAGATCAGACCTAGCTGCTAATCATTATATTGCTTTAGGTTGAATGCCACCACTGAGCATGTGCATACACACCCCAGGCAGACACACACAGAGCAATGTTATTTAAGTTTCAGGTAATTATAGCCTGAAACAGTCTAAGAAACAGCAACTACATACAGGTAATTAAATCTTCAAAAGAGTACCATTGCAAATGTAGGTGGTTTAGTACAGGTACCCTGGGCTGCAGGAAGTAGAAAGAAAATAATTAGATCAACACACAGGCAGATGCAGACATAATACACACACACTTGTGTACAAGAAATACATATGTTGTCTATCTCTTCAGAGTGAAACACGGGGAATGAGAATCCACCTATATACAAAATAAATTTCAGAACTGCTAGTTAAAATGCATGAAAGTCAGCTGCTTTTTACTTCTATTTTGTACTTTTTTATACCTTCAACCATTCTATTAACAACAAAGAGCATCTAGTTGAGTCTACTCATATAAATTATTTGTTTCAATGCTAAAAAGAAGGGCTAAGAACTTTAAAAATAAAGTTCTGATGTCATTGTTATGCATAGAAAGGCTGATAGATGTTCAGGGGGTCTTTTCGTTTGTTTGTTTTAATTATAGTAGTAAATGAGGAAGGTAGAAGAAAACCAATTAAATACATACATACATACATACATATATATATATATATATATATGAAACATAGGGAAACATAATTGTACAGTGATACACCATAACACATATCAGAAAATATAGGAACAAAAATATTACAGAATATTGAAAATACGTACTTTTTTCAAAACTGCAAATTAAAGTCTTACTGTTCTTCATTGTAAATAGTAATTGTGGGCAAGAGTTTCTCTATTTTCTCTATTACTGGTTATGTTAACAGTTTCTTTTAAAAGCTGTCTTATTGACAGAAGTAGCTTCTTTATATTAAAAAGGTCTTACTAAACTGAGAATATCAATTAGTAGTCAAGAATATGTTGATCCTTTTCTAAAGATACTCAGTGTCCTATTTTTATCTTACTATGAAAATAGCTACTTATATACTTATGGCCCCTTAACAATATGGCACACCTCTCTGGAGCTTGCACAACACATAAAATGGGCCATGGTATTTTTATTGATAAAATGTGATACTGTCAAACTCTGTTCATATACTAGTTTTATCTTTCTCAGTAGCTGTCTGAAATACCAATCACAAGAATAGAGAAGATGTATACTTACAATTCAGTCTGACATCATAGCAAGACAAAAAAAACTAACAAATGAATTTTGGTAGCTGAGCTCTGCAGAGTTTGTGTGCATGTTGCCCAGTGTCATTCAGGCCCTGGTTAACATAAAAAGGAGTAATCTGTGCTGGCTTCTCTTTCTGGAAAGGACAGTAATTTGATTTGTCTTCAGTTGTACAATAAAATTTGATCCAACTTCTGTGAAAGTTTTTTAAGAATCAGACAGCAAATGGCAGATTCCTTGCTTTTAATAATAAATTTTCTGGTCTAAAATCCTGACAAAGGACATGGTATGTCAAATCAAGGGATGGCAGGATACAGCATTGGTAGGATGTAACTGTGTGGTTAGAAAAGCTGCTGTACTTGTCACTGATTTCTCTGGGGGTCAAGATTTCATTCTTAGCAGGGAACAGTAGTATGGAATGGCATGGTAATTTACACAGACAGTGTAAGTGAAGAAGTATAAAAAGCATGGTCATAATTAGCAAAGAAATCTAAATCACAAGCAATAGTGGTTAGCTGGAACAAATGTGAAAAGAAAGGCAGCAAACACTTATGATTTTAGACATGTAATTAAAGGCCTATCTTCAAATGGTTGAGAGCAGGAGGAAGAAAATAAAGATCAATTATCAGTGTTGAAGCATAACACTGAGCCTCAGCTTCTTTACAGTAAATGCTGTTGTTCAGTTTAGACAATTTAAGCAAGAATGAGAAAAATGCTATCTTCATCTTACTGAAAATTTAATAAAATGGATTTCTTTAAAGAAATGCCTCAAACTAACATTAAACTCTAAGAGTGTCTGTGGGAACTGCAGGTCATAGATAACAGTAAGTCCATGAAAAATGAACCTTGTTTGTTTATTAAACATATAATACCCCACATTATTTACATAATCTATTGTTTAAACACCTACAAAATATACTTTTAAAGTAGATATAAATAAAACCTTCTAGAAACCTGTCAAAAGAAACACAGGGCTATTGAACATTATGATGCTTAAAAAGGAAGGGTTCTTGCAATAAAAATAAGAGTCAGATAATGAGTCATCTGATCTCCTCAAATGAAAATTAGTGATATCTGTGTAAAGAAAAAGACATTTGAGTGATAACATAGGTAACACCCACTCCCTTCTCCCCCCCCAAAAAAAAAAAAAAAATTCCAAAACACTAGCAAAAGTGCCAAGAGATTCTTGATAGAGCTAGGAAGTCAGAAATATTATTATTTTATACTTATTACCAAAGAAGTAACAAAACTGAAAAAGATGAGATACATACTAGAAACTGGTAATGATTGTTAATGGGTTGTTCACAACAGACAAACATAAAATCTGACTGCCAGTGCATCTGCAAGTGTGGAGTGTGACTTTCTGAGAGACTGCTAACATGCCTTCCTTAAATAATATTTACAAATCTGCAGTGTGTTCTCCTCAGTTTACACTCTGTTGCATTCTAATTTTGTTACTGCTTCCTATATGTGTTCAATCTACTTCAATCTTACTTCTTATGAAAAGAGATGTAAAAAAGTTATATGATTTTTTTCTAAAAGCTAATCTAAGCAGAAAGCTAATTTTTTTCAGCTTGCTCACATGGCAACAAATCCAACTACCAATGAGCTGGTTGGAAGCCAATGATACCAGAACCAGGGTTTTCACACAGCTGGCCATTTAGGGATAGTAACATCAAATCTTTAAAACAAGGAGTCAGTTACAGTCTGCTTCCCTTGGCCTTATTACCTGGACTGAAAGGAAATTGGGGAGCTGAAAGTCCTTGTGTTTTGGATACCTAACTGAAAGGAAGATGAAGGACAGGGGCTGCTTCCCAAATTCCCTAAACTAGGTAAATGTAAGTTGCAAAATTCTTTGTCAGTTGAATGAAATAAACACGCCAGCAAATAGTAAATTGCTTAACAGATTAAGCTCATCAACAAATCTGGTAAGTCTGTCATTGCTTGTACACAACACACAGTCTGATAGGAACAAAAATTTTGCCTGCTTCAGAGAGCAGCTGTTTGTCTTCCTTGTTTACAACTCTACTGCAGCATGCCAGATTAATCCAAACTTCCATTTCTGTATCTCTAATTTTGCAAGAAAACTCCTGGGTGGACAGGTATTTATGTGCCTGATTTGCAGACTCCTGTAACACACATATAAGCCCTTCTGCTGACAACAGTATCAGCAAGATTTATGTAGGTAGCTACCATACAGATTTAGGAGTCCGCCTGCACACATTGCACAATATAATCAATGCCAGGCATATTTAGACAACATATTGGTCATACAGATAAGTGGGGAAAAGTATATTATTTCAGAAAGTTTGATCCTGAATGTCAATATTGGAAGGTGCAATATCACAGAATATTAACACACAGCTACAGAATTTTCATTATGATAAAAACCCAAATCTCCATATCATTATTATTTTTATTATTATAAAACATTCATACGACCTATTAACTTTGCATGATCCTTGAATGAGGTTGCAGAAGGACAAAGTCCCTTCTTGAAATATTTTAAAATCCAAATAAGTCAAAGATGAGTAAGAATATGCATAGAACAGGGAAAAAAATAAAAAAAAAGAAAAAGAAGGGAAAAAGAGGGATTAAAAAAGAATATTAATACAAACTATGAATATTTTAGGGACAAAAAGCTTGTTAATATATTTCATTGCACAGAGCAACTTATGATAAGGCATGAGATACGGCACAGGAGGAGAAAATCATGACTGTAACTAAGCAGAAAGTAGTAGATTGGAGACCAAAAAAAGACTCTTAGAAAAGTATTTCAGAAGGGAGTAGCAAAAATACTAAAAGATATACTCTGAAGACACAAATCAATCAGAAAAACCAAAAAATCAATATAGCCTCAAAAGTTTGCACAGAAAACAAAAAGCAATTAAGGTACTAAGAATTTTCAATGCCTCTTCCACTGCTACAAGTACCTGTGTTAAGAAGGCTGTTTTTTTCCACCATAGATATTATCCTGAATTTACCATTCCCAAAAGGAGGAAACTGCACCATGTATATCATGTGATATACATGACAGACACTTCCTTCATTGAGAAAACACCTTCTCAGACAGTGCTGGTACCGCATCCTCTGCTTTTTACTGACTTAATTTTCACTGGAAATGTCATTCTGTGATTCTCCCAGGCATCTGACTTGATCCAGAGGTTTGGGAAGAAACTGTACAGAACTTTTCTTGTGTCAAGTCTGGGAAGTAAAAATGAGAGAAGCCATCCAGTACAATCACAAAAAGAAGATATTTTGAGCAAGAATATTTGCTGTGCTACCTTCATTCTTCAGAAGAATATAAAAGAAAATAGATTTACCTCTCTAACCTGTCACAATGGAGCAAGTTACTCAAAAATCATATACCACAAAGGATAAAGGATGTTATGGTCTGACTAAGATTTATTGTAGAGAACAAAGGCATTAGAAATCTCTTGATTTTTGGCTAATGTAACCTTTTGCAGGTCTGTCTGGTTTATCATGGTACATGATTAAAAATTAAATACCAAGGTTGTCCACAAAGAGAACATGTCTCAGTAGAGAAGACATTGGAATAGTCCTGGAGGAGCAGAGATGACACACATGAATACAAGTTCAGGTTTGTTGCAATGAATCACATTTCTACCTTAGTGCACAAATGTGCCCTTAAGGACACACTCATAAAGAGGTGACATAGCTGAATGACTCTCAGGTTAGCACCAGTATTTTCTGCAAGTTATCAGTCAGCGTAAGGACAAATACTTTACACACAGGTGTGGAATGAAATTCAAATGAAATACACACTGCAGTGTCCAAAGTAGCTATTCCCAGGCAAAGCTGAAGCTAAATGCTTTGACATATGTTCTTTTCAATGTAATAAAGATTTCACCTACCACTCAAAAAGAATATAGAAAACAGTTTTACAATAACTACCCGAAAAACCTTCCTGTCATTCATTTTTGTGGGTTTTTTAAAAAAACTTCCATTGCTTAGCAGGACTGTTACTAATAGAAACATCCCAGTGGTTTAAGGTTTTGTAAAATTTTCTGAAGGTAGAGGGGAAGCACAATTTCAAATATCCTCTAGAACTCAGCATGTTTCTTAAACCTCATTGTAGCATGTGCTCGCTTCCATTTTCTGCTGTCCTTCATTTGTGTTTGTTTCAGTCTGCCCTCCCCACACAACGTGTTTTCATTTGAAGGCTTAATGTTATGTCCTGTAGCAAATACCATCAGATGGATAATGAGGATCTTAATTTATACAAATGCAGGGGGTTTTGAGGATCCCAGTGAACTTGCTGACTAACCCTGTGAACGATAAGCCCTTCAGAAGCATGAAGAGCTAAGGACAAGCCCACTGCACTGTACAGCACATTCAGTTGAGGTGTCTAGCTGGAATCATATACTGCTGTAAAGAGAAAGTTCTCCAAGTATATCAGTCTTGTCTCAGACACCTCAATTTCCAACCTGACATTTGTTACATATTGTCAGAAAGGGTCCATTCCCACAGTGGTGCTTTTGTGGTCATGGAGAGTTCAGAGAAAACTGGAACAGAGCAGTGTGTTATGGGCCTCACATGCTAAAATACCATGATGAATCCCAATTTGAACACTAGCTATAGGGGAAAAGAGAAAGGCTTTTACAAGGACCACATCTAATACACAAATAAAGAAAGAGTAAAAGCAATATATGTGTGCTTTTTTCTGGTATGTGGCAAAAATAGCCGATGAAAAGTTGATTTCTCTTCTATCAGAATGGAAGACATATAGTTGTTGGTTTAAGGCATCAGAAAAAGATTCTCCCTTCAAAAGATGAGCTACATTTTCAACAGAGATAATAAATATTTTTGGTAGTCATGGACATTGATTTTTCCTGATTTCTCAAAATGTACAATTGCCCAAATTTGGATCTCAAGGAAATATCTTGTTTATGTGGCTTCTTCAGAGTTCTATACTTACAAAGGCTTATACATACTACTATGCACCAAACTGAAGACTTCTAAACTTTTGTCTTTAAAACACTGCACAGACTGCATAGAGTCCACATGTAATGTTCAAACACCAGAAACCAGTGATTTGTACGTGGATTTCTCTGATTCTGGACTTGCCCTCACCCCCACTAGAGGGAGAAACTGTCATGCAAGGCCTTCTGAAACATAATTGTCATTTCAGCAGACTGAGCATGAAGAGGCTGATAAATCTGCTCATGGGACAACTGCACGTGCATCTAATTGCCCTGTAGAATACGACAGAATTAGAGTAACATTCCTTAGTCATCAACTTCAATAGATTTTGAGGAAGTGGCTTACCTAATATATTTTAAGATATGCATGTTTCATCTTGACATGCAGCAAAAAGGTGGTGTGAAGTTTTTTTTTCTTATTTTAAAAATGAAAATAATTAACATATAAAGAATCTGTTTTCAATTAAACAAGATGAAAATTGCTGAGAAGCAGCAGAATTTTTTCTCTTACTTAAGACCCAAAAAAATCACAGTTCATTTGTTCTTTCTTGAACATATATTTATTAGTGCCACATGTAGGTGGAATATTATGCCAAGAATTCTATAGTTGCAGTGAAGATACAAGTGAAGATACCTCTTAAAAGTGAATATACTTGCAGGCTATTTTTAGCATGTTACATACTCTTAATTTCACAAAAGAAAGTTTATACAGGTAGTCCAGAACTCTGAGCAGCCAAAATACAAAAATAGCAGGGTAATGGACTGTAGTAGAATATTATTTAGAATTTCCAGAAAACAATTTAGACAGTACATTAATTTACTTAGTTACATTAAAAGGTATTTATATATATATATATTTTTTTTTTTTTGTAAGGACGGTTTGTAATTTATTTTAATAACTTCTCTGTAATTTTAAAAATTTAAAAATGGCAGATATGCATAAAACAGGGAAAAGCTTGATTAGCATGTAACGTACAACCCTCATGGTCCACAATAGTCTAAGCATTTAATACAAAGTTCTAGCCTATTAACAGCAGGAATTATGGCTCCTAACACCAAGGACTTTGAGATTTATCTTGAATGACCTTCTGCAAAGAAGAATGTAATCCCCAAATTTCTGCATTTACTGTCTAGTGTGTATCTACTACTTTCCAAGACCATTCAAAAAATGTGAAGATTTCTTATATGCCTCTATGTTTTCTTTTTGTTCAGATGACACAATTTGCTCGTAATACACATAATACAGAGGTGACATAAATTCAAGGCTCCAAATTTAGCCATTCAGTTACCTTCACAGCATTTCATTTGGAGTAAAAAAATAAAACAATCTTCTCCATTGTAAGTAGTGATGTATTACCAGCAAGTCAATAATCTATAGCAGTCCTTAGCATAAGAATCCATCAGTTAGTAAATTTATTTTGAAGTATGCATAATATATAAATAAGTCAAAAGAAAAATAATCCTTAGTGTTTACACCATGCTATTCTATACATCCCTGGTGGATCCTTACCCATAACACATATTCTACAGTACTCAACTGTGCTGCCTGCTAATAAAATATGTGTGCCTTGCTGTTCCTGATAGATGTATCTCAAATCCCCTAGACATATAGAGAAAAAGCCATTTCTTACATCCAACGATACCCTGTGACTCTTTCAGGCTTCCTACAACTCATAGGATTTTGACATATTTCCCTGTGCCCTGCCAAACTCCACAAAGCCCTGAGCTATCATCAGCAGCTGCTGGATCACATTCCTGCTGCCCCTGGACCCTGAACCTCCATCCAGTTCATATGGCAGAAGCCACAGTGGGCATCTGGAGCTAGTGTAGTTCCTTCAAGCAGCACCTACAGAAATTCATCACTTCTTTAAATGGGCAATACTTTGCTTTTATCCAAATAATAATCAACTTAAAAATAACTAATATAAAATGTAACAAGCATTTTCCTATGAAATCCACGTCAAATAAAAGATATAAACATGCATAAAAGATACAAGTGAAGGAATGAAAGCAGAACTATACCTAAAATATTTATACCTCAGCTACCTCAAAACAGCCTTCCTGTTCCTCATTCAGCTACCTTGCTGTCTTCCCTGTTTCTCCTCCTTTCATCTGAAAATGTGGTAAAAAGTTTCAAGCTTTGTATTAGCTATAGGTGCTATAAAGCCTGTTAGAAAGCTCAGCCACAGGAAAAAACAACCATCTCTTGGAGCATCACTATTCTATTAGAGGACACCTACAGTAATACTGATATCATTCAATTGAGTCATGGTGAAGAATGTTAGTTCTTGTGGTAAATATTCCCTTCAAGATTAGTGTCCTTTGAGACAGTCCTTGCAGGCTTCATCTTTCATCTGCAATTCTTTTTCAGCCTCATGCTTATTCAAGGAGAGTTCGGTCAACCCTTTATTAAAAAAAGACAGTTTCTTATCCTTAAGAAAGAGTGTTTGTTGAGGACTGAAGTACAAAAAAAAATTCACAACACCGTTCTTCAGCTTCAAGAAGCCTGAAGCAGTATGCTGAGGAGTGAAGAGGCCTATTTCTGAAAATTAGGCAAGGAAAAGAAAGCTAAGCTGGAAGGATCAAGGAGCAAGCATAAAGCATAATTGATTTACATGTCATGTAATATTTGAGAGGCATTTTGTTTAGAAGGAGTGTACAAAAGTTCTGAGTTTACAGTAATATACAGTTCTAATATACAGGAATATCTAGAATAATTGTTACAGAAATCCTTGTTAATAGTTTACAACATTGCAATAGAAAGGCTAAAAACAAAGGAAGAGAAAGAAAATTCTGACTTTAACCTTAAGAATTGCTTGTCAAGTAAGATCTATAGTGCTAGGTCATGGGGTGATGCTCTTTAGGCTTGGGAGAGAGCTGATGACTATTTTAGGTGTTACCAAACAGCATCCAGGGCACCTGTTTATCATTCTGTGGCACCCCCAACCTCACACCCACAGGCTGAGAGTGGGCAAGAGTCTGAGAGGGGACACTGCTGGGAAAAGTGACTGAACTGAACACAGACACCTGCATCACACCATGTGTTATCAAGCTCACCAATAACTGGGAGAGTTATTCCAAAGGAGCCACTGCTCAGAGCATAGCTGGGCATTCTTGTGCTGGTGATGACAGATTACATTAACATCACTTGGAGTTTGATTTGGGGTTTTCTTCCCTTTTTTTTTTTTTTCTCCACACCCCCACTCCCTTCTTCACTTATTGAACTGTAGTGACTCACAAGGTTTTCTTGATGATCTTCAAATTTTCTCTCTTGCTTTGTGGTGGGGTGAATGCTGGGTGCTTAGTTGCTGGCTGAGGTCAAACCACAGGTAGAGGTCAAGCTCTGAAATTGATTAGAATGGCTGGAACAGTGTATAAAATGAAGTGAGAAAATAGCACCGTGAAGCACATAGAAGGCAGAGATAGAGAGAGCAAGGGCAGAGGAGAAGTTGTTTGAAGCATGTCTAAAGGGATGAGAAGCCAGAGCAATGGGTTGTGCAGAACAGCAAGAACAGGGGCTGGCAGCATGAGACACAACAAAATCAGAACCAGGAGAGATCAATGCACCAACTCAGCTTAAATGCAGCCTTACCCCCCATCAAGGCCTCAGAAACCTTGAACAGTGAGTGCCAATTATTACAGGAGAGAAAAAGCAACAAGCCGACCTAGCAGCTGACTCCTCTGAAGAAAACCCAGTAAAATACTATTGATCTAGTTTTACCTTAAGTACTGTGTTTACTTACCACTTCTGAGCTTTTTATTTCTATTTAATAAAAAATCTCCTTGTTAGCCATTTGATTTACATTTCATAGCTGCTTGGTGTACTTCACTGCAGAAAGCATTTTTTGCTGCAACTTGCATCCTATATCAATCTTTCATCAAAATATATGCAGGACTCAAACACCTAAATGAAATAATTCTGTGCAGTTCTTTAAAGATGAAGAAAAGATACCACAGTAATTACAATTTAATTTTTTTTTTTCTTTTTGTGATTGGTCTCCAACCTCTTCCATTTTGGTATACCATGAAAGTTGCCTTTATAGAAAAATTAGATTTCTAGTTATATCTTCACCCCTCCTTGTCAATATGCTAAGTTGCAAGGACCAATCAACTTAATGCATTTCACATTATGACTTGTGGGATGGTTTTTACAACAATGGCATGTCCATACACAGAAACTGTATCTTCTTTTCCAATTATAAAATTAAGAAATCTTTCAGTACAGTAAAAGAATTATTCTTAGCTTAAAGTAACACAATGAAGCAGAAAAATTTGGAAAACCTGTGGAAAAACATAATATTTTTTTTTCTCCTAGGGCTGTTGCAAGACACCTAGATTCAGACAGTTTGGTATGGGAACATTCAAGAATCTCATTAAATGTTTCTATATATGAGGATGACCATATAGGTCATGCTTTCTGAAATGACTGTCACACCAAAAAGTCAGAAAAGTATTCAATTGTGATCCAAGCAGGAACAGCACTATAATATTCCAAGCAGGAGCAGCACCTTAATATAAAAGACCAAAGTACTTTTTTTTTTTTTCTTTTTTTTTTTTTTTTTTCCCCAGGACCAACAGACATTTTCCAGAATTGAACAACATCCTTAAGAAGTAACAAGGTTTTTTTAAAAACCAAGCTCCACAAAAAGAGAAAACTCTTGTATGTTGTTAAACACAAATGCATTTCATCTCAAGATTTGTTTAGAATTTAGGCAAAAAAAAAAAAGTGGCAAAATTAACAGAAAGCCATTCCTTTTTATATGTTGTAACATTTTGGTGTCCAAGGGAATTGCTTACTTTATTTATTTCAGTCCTGAAAACTGTGATTTAGTTATGCAAAAAGAAAAAAAATAAAATGTTGTATCTGTATAGCAAAGCTCTTCTAGAAGACCTATACCTGCCAAGAGCATATGACTGCAAGAGGAAAAATCCTATTTAGAATGTTGAGTGCAATTCTGCTACACATGTTAATCTTTCTCGAATTTATATTGACATAAATGAATTAAAGAAACTTGGCTTGATTAACTATACCAAAGGCTAAGAGTGAATGGAAGCATTCCCTGCAAATAAATCAGGATGCAAATACTGGGGAGAAAGAGATAATTCAGCTAAACAAAGAGGCTGGCAGATGAACAAGGTCTGAATAAAACAAGCCAGTGACTAAAATAAAGCTCCCAATCATTTATGGTGTGAGGGTCTGAAACAGCTTCTCAAGAGGCACAGCAGAACACAGGCCAACCAGTGCTGACAAGCCTGGTCATTTATTGAATTGCAGTACATGAACCCTACACAATGTGCCTGTGCACTTCACAGGGCAGGTCCATCTTGCTCCATGCTCATACGGGTTGGATTAAATCTTTGTCTGAGAATATCCAGATTTTCTCTTGTCTGATGTACTTATTTTGGCTGAGATAAAGGTAATTTTATTTACAGCACTGGCTATGGTGTTACTCTTTGGACTTATTTTGATAACACAGGGATGTTTTAGCCATTGCTGAGCAGTACCCACACAGTGCCAAGATCTCTTCTGCTTCACATACTCTGCCAGTGAGCAAACTGGAGTTTCAAGAAATCAGGAGAGAACACAGCCAGGACAGCTGACTCCAACTGACCAAAGGGGGAGGCTCCCTACATATGGCATCATGCTCAGCACATAAAGCTGGGGGAAGGAAGAAGTGTGGGATCTTTGGAGCAATGGCAGTCATTTGTCCAAGTCGCTGTCACGTGTGGTGGAGCACTGCTTGCCACATCCCCCGCTGTTGGGAAGTAATGGATGAATTTCCTTATTTTGCTCTGCTTGCAAGCACATTTTTTTTTTTTCTTTTTTTTTTTTTTTTTTCCTTCCCTCTATTAAAGGATAATTATCAACCCACTTTACTCCTCCAATTCTCTCCCCCATCCTGGTCAGGGAAAGAAAAGGGCCTATGCAGTGCGTAGTTTCCTTCAGGAGTCAACTCAGATCCTCTACTCAAGTGGCTGTCTTTGTCATATATTCCTAAATACTGTACTGTAGGACTGGCTTGGGAGGGAAAGGATTAAAAAAAACACAAAAATTAAATACAATAAATAAACATCTAAGTATGCCTTCCACAAGCAAATCAACAATGCTTTAGCATCCACTACCATTATGATAAAATTTTTGAGATTTAATATTATAACAACTTCTCACTGGTTTGCCACTGCACAACTTCTCATTCACTCAATTATAACTCCTATATTTACTGTGAAGAATGATGCCCCAGGCTACTTTCACCATTAAGGAAACTACCAGAAACAATAGGGAATCCAGCAACAGACCCCCAGTTTTTAAGAGAAACTTCCAAAGAGACTCAAGAAGGTTAATAAATAACAGCACCTACCATCTCCCCATGTAGTAATCTTGGTAGGGAAAATTCCCAGAAAAGGCCAAGGTGTTCTATTGTAGCTATTTTTGTTGTGTGGACTTACTGTTTGTCATTATTTACAGAATAAAGGCCATATCCCAGTGCCTCATTCAAAACCCATGTGGGCATTCTCCTTCCACCTGACAGCTCTTGCTTTAGCTGGTATATCACATGTAAACTACTTAATAAGATAGAACTGATTTTAGCTCACAATACCAAAAAGAAAAGGGAAACATAATTTTTCATTGATATTACAAGCCCTGTACAGAAAGAAATAGCCCAAACTACCTATTTTGGAGTGTTTTAGTCTGTACTACTTCTGAGCACAACTTGAAAAATGGTTCTGTTTATTTTATCTTATCACATTAGCCTGGTATTACTTTTTGCTCATAACCATTCAGACATGTTTGGCATTTAACATATGCTATTTTGGAAAAGATTCTAATCTGTTAAATAAGTTTTAGGCTTATCTGAAAAGGCATTTTTCTTACATAGTGCTATCTGCAGATAGTGTGATGAAAGATTAAAAAAAAGTCAGTATCTCTTCCTTCTCTACAAGCAGCTCCCCCTCCACTAATCTTGGTTGTTACAAGCAAGGATGTCAGAGACCTGGCATACAGGTTTTTAGAACAAATTGACAATTTTCTTGTAGTGCTTTTAGGTAATTATATTTTAAATTTACATGAGAATACTGATATATGAGCAACTGAACTGTAAATTACAGTTCTAACAAGCTTTTTTTTTTTTTTTTAGAAGAGGGAAGCTCTTCCTTTGAAGGGGAAAGGAAAAAAGAAGTGAAAGAAAAAAGCCTGGGGATATTGTGACCATCTTCAGCAGCAGGCAGCCCCAATACTTTTAGCAATTAAGCTTGTCAGAATTCCTTCTCACAAACTCCTGCTGCTCTAGCAACAGCAAGTGCCAGCAGGCAGCTGTGTTCCCAGAGACTGAGAACACAAACCTAGCAGAAGACAACTTGGTAGTTCTTTGTGGAAGATGAAGAAAGCCAGACAGATGAACTCCCTAATAAACTTCTTCTGTGAAGTAAGAGCTGCAGGGAGTTTAAGCTTTTATGTTTTTATTTGAATAATTACCAGCGTAAGTTCTCATGTCACAGAAGGAAATGGACTTTCCTGCCTGAGGCCACTACACTGCATCAATCACTCCATCACTTAAGCAGCACAGCCTGATAAAATCATCTTGCCTTTATAAAATAAATGCCCTGTAAGGAGTACAGGAGAATTCAGCATTAAGAGCAAGGGGACTGTTGCTCTTATAGGTTATTAGGACTCTAATACAGGTTAGCAAGAAATCTGCTAAGGTGTGAATCAAACTGGTGAGGTTCTTTAGTAATTAGATATTAAAGCATTAAAGTCACCTGAGCTCTATTTATCCAGCAACTTATTTAACTCTTCCAAAGCACAACCAGCTTAAGACCAACATCTCCAACCAAACTAACAACATGGGCACAGAAAAATGGTTGTGGCCAGCATATTAGAATCGTAGAATGGTTTGGGCTGGATGGGACACCAAAAACCAACTAGTTCCAACCCCCTGCCATGGCCAGGGACTATTTCCAGTAGATCAGGTTGCTCAGGGTCCCATCCAACCTAGTCTTGAACTCTTCCAGGAATGATGTGACTACAACTTCCTTGAGTGACCTTTTCCAGTGCCCTACCACCCTCACTGCAAAGATTTTTTCTGAAATTGAGTCTAAACCTACTCTCAGTTTAAAGTCATTCCATCTTGTCCTATCATCACATGTCCTTATAAAAAAGTCCATCTTCAGCCTTCTTGTAGACCCCTTTAGGAACTGGAAAGCTGCTGTAATGTTTCCTCAGAGCCTTCTTTCCTCCAGGCTGAGAAACCCCAGCTCTCTCAGCCTGTCTTCACAAGAGAGGTGCTCCAGCCCTCTGATCATATTTATGACCCTTCTCTGGACTCAATCCCTAAGTTTCTTGTCCTTCCTGTGTTGGGGGCTCCAGACATGGGCCCAATACTCCAGGTGGGATCTCACTAGGGCAGAGTAGAGGAACAGAATCCTCTAATTTGGTCATGCCTCTTTTGATGCAGCAGCTAAGGATAAAGATTGTCCTTCTGGGCTGGAAAGTATTAACCTAAAAAGAAAACTATTTCAAATCAGTGCCAGCTGCCATACTCTGAATTTTTGAGGTTTTGGTTTGGTCTGGTTTGTTTGATTGTTTTCCAGTTGTTTTTTCATCTTTTTAAATTTGAAGTGTGATTTTTTTTTTTGTGTTCACCAAAAAGACAGAACCCACCTATGTAATTCAGTCCTACATACACAAGGACCAAGGTTGTTACTTCTTATTCCCAGTTCAAAATTCAGTGCTTCCTTTGGTGCAAAGGATGAAGCAAGTTCTGTGCATGGACCTTAGCTGACACAAAATGAGTCTTATGTTATTTTTTTTTTCCAAATTACACCTTCAGGGTCCTGATATACTTCATTCCTATTCTTAAGATATAGTGAAATTTCTTTGCTGATTTTTACTTTGCAATCAGAAATATATCATGGCAAACTCACTGCTTCAGTACAGTCTGTTCTCAACAGAGCTCTACAGTCAAGTATAATACATTACTAAGATTACCATTTTTCATGTCAATGCCACTGACATTTATTACTTCATGGTAGTAATAACATGAACCACCACCTGATGCCAAAGGATAGCAGAAAACGGGAAGATATTATAGTAAACACATGAGACTATTTGGACACAAGGTGAAAAATGCACCCAATGTATTGATAAGGAAAATTACTTTCAAATACCAATTTACAGATTTGAAAAAAAAACCAAAACATTAACTAATTATTTTAGGTTGCTTCTTGTGTGACTGTTAATAAAATAATTTTCTGGGAAAATATGATGCTTCAGTTCGATCTGGGAATGTGGGGAGAAGCAGTACTGAAAGTATATATGGTAGGAACATTCTTCCAAGATGAAAAGTTAAGCTGCATTCAAGGCTTATTGTTGGGAGGTAGTTTTTTTGTTGTTGTTGTTGTTTTGTTGTGGTTTTTTTTTTTTTTTTTGTTTTGTTTTTTTTTTTTTGGGGGTTTTTTTTTTTTTTGTTTTGTTTTTTTTTTTTTGGGGGTTTTTTTTTTTTTTGTTTTGTTTTTTTTTTTTTGGGGGTTTTTTTTTTTTTTGTTTTGTTTTTTTTTTTTGTGGGTTTTTTGGTGGTTTTTTTTGGTTTTGTTTTGTTTTGGTTTGGTTGGGTTTGGTTTGGTTTGGTTTGTTTGTTTTGTTTTGTTTCATAAAAACCTATCCAGAAGTCATCCTCAGGTAGCAGTGTAGCTGCTTTAATTTGCTGTACCAATGCCTAATATAAGTGAAGCAAACCTCCTCCCAAGGTGTCTAACTTCACCTAAACAGGCAGGAAACATATTAGAAGAGGAAAAAAAAAAACTATCCAACACTGAAAGCACTACATGTTTTGAGAGGGTATCCCTTTCTAGCCTAGGAGGAGTTTCTGGTTGGAGTAATTTCCCCCTAGTATTTTACCTTCAGTAGGTGATGAAACTGCCAACCAGACCTAAGGACTTGCCACAGAGCCTTGAGGCCCATTGTGAGAGGTAGAGAAAAAATGATAAAAACAAGACTGAAGCCCTACTAGGTCCAAGATCACAGCATGAAACTGTCACCAAACATTCAGTTTCAGAAAAAATAATAGAATTCCTGGATTCTGATCTGAATCTAAAGGGCATCACAACAATGAACTGTGAATGACAGATAAGAGATAAACACAGACAGCTTTGCACTTATCTTCATTTTTCCTCCAAAAGGGTCCATGTTACTACAATTTGCAAATGCAGGAGGTCACCAAACTAAAGTCCCAAATTATTCTTGTTGAGACAACAGTCATAACACATAAACTTGTCATGTTCCAGGTGTCTGATGGTAGACAGGGAAAAAAGCCTGAGGTTTTGTTTATGCTCTGCATATATTGGTACAAGAGAGGATTATCGCCCCCCCTCACACCTCCATTCCTCTGGCTCCTTTAATTCTTTTTTCTGTAATTAGAATTTGACAGATAGAATTAAAGAGAGGCAGCACAGTTGATTTTCAAAATAAGCATTATAAATTCCTGTCTCATAACCATCATCCTTCTTCATGTTACGTTAACCTGCATATCATCTGGTAAATGTATAAATTTAATCTGTTTCAGTTTAAGTAGTATGATTTTCAACATGCTACTTAACAGTGTGACTGAAGCAATTTTATTTTTTTCTCCCAGAGGGGTGAAGGATGCATTGCTTTGTTTTCTTTTAAAACTTTTATTTTAAGTCAAGTGATATGGCTCTCTCAGCCTTTGGGGGAGGAGGTGTTAGTCACTCCCTCTTCCATTGAGATCAACTGTTCCTAAGCTTCCTATTTGTCATCAAGAAGAAAGAGAAAATTTCATTTTACTTCCCATGAATCATGCTAATGAAAGCCAGTGAATAGCTATGTTAAATATCCTTGAGGTGGAAGGGATGAACACTCCTTGACAAACTTAGAGTGTACTACAGATGTGTAGGAGCATAAACATGGGAGGTAACAATGCAACCCAAGGCACTGGCCAAGGAAAACAACTCCCTTACCTATAATAAGACTAGTTGTTCCTTTAAGGATAGGAAAAGTGCTTGCAGTCCCTTCAAGATGGAGGGCTCATAGCCAAGTCTGCTCACTGTTCAATCAGCAAGCACAAATCAGAAATTCTGTACTATCAGAATAGCCAAGTATTTACAATGTATGAGTCTTGGCAAAACATCCTGTGCTCAAGCTGAAAGAAAACAAATACTTGTTCTTCTGGAAACTGCAGTTAATTAACCAGAGAACCATTCCACCTTGCTTACATTATTCATGGCACTTACACAGAAGATCAGTCTATGAAATTAAATCAACTAAAGTGGATTTAAGCTTTTAAATATTTTTTTCTTAATCTTCAAGCATAAGTCCTATGCCTCTCCTTTGATTTCAGAATGGATTTTGTTTGATGTCACAAAATTTGGATGCACATGTTCCCAGAAGTCAGCAAGGAAGAGCATTATTTTCTGTTTATAAGGCAGAAGTAATTTCCTGAATGAGGGAAAAATTGAGAGTGTGGAGGGAGGTGAGTTACTTAAAGGAAGACTGAAAATCAAATGGAGAGTAAATGTGTTAGTTATTGAGGAAAAA
>WEIU01018791.1:4084-26226 GCA_013389925.1 Aegithalos caudatus | reverse complement strand
TTTCTATTGTTTTTTTTTTTTTTTTTTTTTTTTTTACTCTCTGTCATCTTCCCACACCCTCCAAGAGAAAATTTAGGTAAGGTATAGAGGATAGTTCCATTGCTAGACTGAGAGCCACCAGCAGGGTACAACAAAGATCTGGTTCCTACAGCATCTATTTAGCTCTACCATGGTGTTCTAGCAGGTTTTACAAACCCCAAACTCCCTGTTTGGGCCATATGTGGAATCTAGAAGATATTGACACACTGTACTCCTAATTATTCATCATTTTTCTCTCTCTCAGAAACACTTTTTTAGAGAGTAAGGTGGAAATTTGGTTTATTTTCTGTCCAAAAAAGATTATTTTGGTTTTTTGCCTTCTGGAATTTTATATGTTATTCTTATAAAGTCCACTAACAGTAAAAATGAGATTGAATAATACCTTTGTTGCTATTACTCATTTCATACATTAATAAATACTGACATATATTTCCAAAAGCCAAATTGTATTGTATTTGAAATAAAAACTGTTAGTTTAGGAGGAATAAGCACAATTATTTACCAAGGATAGAATTATGAGAACAAAATTTCCATTAGAGGTTCTTAATAAAACACCAAAAATAGCTACCTTACCCGCCCCACAACCTCAAAAAGACAAAGAGTAAAAGGGTTGTGGTTTTTTTTGGGGGGGGGATTTTTTTTGGTTTTTTTTTTTGTTTTGTTTTGTTTTTGGTTTTTTTGGGGTTTTTTGTGGGTTTTTTGGGTTTTTTTTTGTTTGTTTGTTTTTGTTTTTGTTTACAGCCAATTACAACATAATTGTTTAAAGGGCAACATTAAAGAGTTAAGGCCTTAACATAAATGTACAAGTAAACATCCATTTTCTATTGTTGCTACTATTTCTAAACCAAATTAAAAAAAAAAAAAAATTGTGGAAGATTTTGGCATAGTATGAACTTATATTTCCCTCGAGTTCCCAACATAAAAAACATACTGTATTTTTCTGTGTGGTTTCAAGGATGAGCTCTGTTCAGCCCTAGGGTAACCTCTGCTTTACACTGAAGGAGAAAAAGATTTATCCCATTTCTTCTCTATCATGCTCTCCACTAGCAAAGGCAAGAGAGAGTTGATTATCCCTCAGTATCATTTTCCTCTTTGAAATTGAAAAAGGAGAACACAATAAAAAGGAGACAACTGTGATATATTAATCGAAGGAAGGTGGAAAAGGGGTATTTAGGGAGAAGAAAATAGCTATGAACAAAATCAACAGAGACATAATGAGCTACACATAAAAAAAAATTTAAAAAATATTAAAAAAAAATTGAGAAAACAACTGACAGACATTACCGTATAATAAGCATACATTTATATAGTAAACTTTCACACTCACTGTCTCACAGTCCATCTGTAGTCATAGAATAGTCAAGAATATACATTTTTTTTCCCCAGAGTCAGTATAGTCCACATGGGCAGAGTTAAGTAGAATCAGAAAGAAATAGCCGCAGAAAAATTGGCATCCTTACACTTGGGAATGCACCAGGCATCCTAGGGAAGCATATTTAAATGCATAAGACTAATAGAAGGCAAACCTACCTGGACATCAATTGGTATGTTTCTTTATCCCACTCCCTCAGAATTTCGAGGGTTTTTTTGATTTGGTCAAATGCATCCACTTATTCATTCTTTATATGAAATAAATATTTTTTTCCAAAGAAACGCCACTTGTGTAAAGCCAACAAATCAATTTTCCAAAATTCAAGAGCATGCAGTTTTCTTGTATGAAACTCAAATATTTCTGTTTGAAAATGACAGCACTGTACTCCATGGAAGTTCCAGTTTGCATACTCTGTGTTATATGACAAAATCTTTACAGGTGCTTTCAGGGATCCTGATGCATGGAAAGTAGATGTATGGTACAGGGTTTGTACAAGTATTCTTAGAAAATGCCTAGACAGACATGATGGATCAGGAAGGTGTTTTCTTCCTTTTTTAATGAAGTTTTATGCTGGATATAAGATGGCATCTGATATCTCTTCATTATAATACTGCTTGTAGATTAATGGAAAAAAAAACAAAAACAAAAAACAAAAAAAACCAAAAAAAACCCAAAAAAAAAAAAAAAAAAAAAAAAAAAAAAAAAAAAAAAAAAACAAAAAAAAAAAAAAAAAAAAAAAAAAAAAAAAAAAAAAAAAAAAAAAAAAAAAAAAACAAAACAAAAAAAAAAACAAAAAACCCACCACCCACACCAAAACAAAACCAAACACCCAAAGTACCATAAAATGAACAAGTAGCTCAGATTTCCTCCTACTAATACTAATGGCCACCATGTACACCAGCTGGCACAGTAGTGTGGTCATTAGTAAGTTGAAACAATTTTCAAAACGTGAACTTTATAAATGACCTTGTTATCCAGACTGGTAATTTAAAGTTGATAGGCATATTTAGGGTTCCTGGAGAATTATACTATTAGATGTGTGAAGCCTTCCCATTTTACCAACCATTCTCTCTCTACTGTTTATTAAAAAAAAAAAAAAAAAAAAAAAAAAAAAGCTAGGCCATTTCACCTGCCTCCAAGTAGTNAAAAAAGAGTATTCCTGGCTTTATATTAGCAGACTATAAGTTTTTTTCCTGCATGACAGCATTACAGAAACCTATTTATCTATGCACCCCAGAGAAAACCAGCTTGCCACAAACGGTGGTTTAAAGGATTACATAACAGTACTTGCTATAGGCTGTTTAATAGCTTTAAAACCCACTATGAAGTCTTTTGAATTTTACAGGGTGCCTTTATTTAAAGAGAGAGAATTTTCCCCTTCGGAAACAGCTGCATTATTTAGCAACATAAATCACAACTTTTGAAAACACTTAATATCTTTGTTTACTATCTCTAAAACCTGGTGTCTTGTGGAAATAATGGCAAAAATAATTGGAGAGGGAGAGGGATTAGTATTGCCTTTTTGAGTTAAATTCATTGCATGTGAAGATGTACCTGAGATTCATGCAGAGAAATATCAATTAGGTCTCCCCTTTGTGGATTTTATAAAAATAACCCACTGTATTATTTGTCTACTAGGTCCTGAAAATGAACAAGCTAACATCACTGTATATTTTAGAAATATTTCTTTTTGATCCTTTCTTTACACAATGTTATCCAGGCATCAGAAGCAAGTTAGAGAAGCATAAACACTGTTTTCTACTTAAGCAAAGAAAATCATCTATATTGATACCTTAAATGCCAGAGACTAACCCTTAAGGACTTCAGATTCTTGTTTTAATATACAAAAACATGGGTCTGTTTAGAGGCCAAATTTGTGAACACCCTTCCCTCTCTATAACTTTATTACATCTTGCTGAAATCAATTACTTCTGCACAAAATGTGTTCTTGAATGCAGTAATGATGATGTTGAAAACAAGGATGTACTTACTCTCTTGAAACACATTCAGCAACTAACATTGTGGGATGGAAATGTTAGAGACTGCAACTTACTTAGACAAATTTCTGAGTTCAGATGAAGAAAAGGTTCATGAGATAAAATAAAGGATTCCTATGTCAAAAAATCCATAAGCTGTCACAGGATGAATGACTAAAGAAATACAACCTGTATGCCTTCGAAAAATATCATTTAGTGAGTTTGCTAATCATATGGCTGTAAAAACCAACATAAAATCTAATCTTTTCACCTCTGTTTAAAGAGAGCTTTTCTTATCAATGTTCTTTCATATAATAAACATGGCATTATGATATATATTATAATGTACTCAATGTATATGTAAGATATATGTAAAATGTAGCATAATATTTACATCATTACACTATGAATATTGCACTATATGGTAAAATTTACAATTAGTGATTGTCAAGTATTTTTAACTTTTCTGAGAAACATCTTCTTTTCCCCTACTTTCTACAGTTTTTACCTTTTTCACTCATCTCTGAGGATGTCAAGTCCTCTGATAGACTGATAAGCAGCAAGACCGATTCCTTCTTTTTTTCTTAAACAGAGAAGACAAATGAATACACCTTTTTTTTTCTTTTTTTCTTTTTTTTTCCCTGAAACAAGAATGTAATATTTTGCACACATTTTATTGACCAGTGACTCCAAAGAAGTCAACTGTATATCATTCTCAGAAGTAATAAATTTGGAGTACGCTGTCTTGCACCATGTTTTTCTTAAATACAATTCTAGTTAGACAAAAATTATTTTTTAGAAGTAATTCCATTAACTTTGAAGCTGCTGAAAGTTTTAGTTGCTGCATAATCTGTCAAGCAAACTATATTAAAAAAGCATACATACTTCAGTTCTTATCCTGAACAGGGTAAAGGTTTGATAGAAAGTTTAAAATCTGTTTTAGACTTTATTTGCATTACCTTCTAATGTCAAGTTAACCCCTAAAGTAACTGACCATCTGATTGTAATATTGTGAGAAAGTTTCACCCACAGATATAATTCTTCTAATTAAATATTCTAGCTGAACATCATTGCTATTTGAGGAGAAGGCTTGCCTGTCCAAATGTAAGGACGTTTGGGAATATGAGCCTCTGCCTAGAGCCATCCACCTACATGTCAGGAGCAAGTTCCTGTTCCAAGAAAAGAAGCCTGACAGCAATCTTTCTGCTATCAAATAGTTTTCAAACTGGATCACAGGTCATCTGCAGCTTTCTGAGAGTTTTTAATATTTGTATTTTCAACTGAAACGTTATCTGTATTGCATTAAACATCACTTTGAAAGGAAGCTACAGACAGGGCAACAAGCTTCTCCTTCAGATTTTTATTTTCATGATAAGCAGTTAGAATTAAAAGCTATTGCCTTTGTCATTGTAAGAATGGACATTTCCACTATTTTTTCCAGCTTTTAATTTCAATGGTATTTTCTCATAGGGTAATAACTCTTATCCTATTTCCTTAAAATAGCAAAGCTCATGTTTCCTTTATTATCAGGAGGCCTTTCAAGGAACTTCTACTAATGTAATTTTTCTATTACACATGCATTATTTCTTATTTCCTTTCTGCTCTTATTTCATCATACAGAAAACTCCCTATATTGACAAAAGTAATGGCTTATATAGGCTCAGGTTAAACCGGATTTTTTTTCTATTGGGTCTAATATCCTATTCTATTATATGTGAAAAAAATTGTACAATAACTGACCACACTTATCATTATGAGAGGATAGCCCTTATATCTTATCATTCTCATTAGGGATATGCTTGGTAAGACTTATATTGTTCTTTTCAGTTAATTTGTGGAATTTCATTAACTGTATTTGTGCTGATCACATAAAACTGAGGGAGAGGTTCATATACCAGAAGATTGTGCTGCCATCCAGAAGGACATAGTCAGGCTGGAGAAATGGGCTGACAGAAAGCACATGAAATTCAGCAAAGGGGAGTGTGGACTCTGTACCTGGAAAGAAACAAACTCATGCACCAGTATATGGTAAGGGATATCTAGCTAGAAAGCATCTTGGCAGAAAAGTCCTGTTGGACACTCAAGTTGAATGTAAGTCAGTAATATGCTTTCGTGAGAAAGAAGGCTTATGGTATCATCAGCTGCACAAATGGAAGATTGAGGGATGGGATAATTTCCTTCTACTCAGCACTGTGTGGCAGTGCCCAGTCCTGGGCACATCAGTACTGGAGGGACATGGACACACTGATACAGCAAAGAGCCAGGAAGGTGATGGTCTGAAATTCTTCTCATATGAGGAGAGCCTGAAAGAGTTGGGACTGTCCAGCCTGAAGAAGAGAGGTCTCTAGAGGGATCTTTTCACTGTACTTAAATACCTGAAGGGAGGGCAGAAATGGGACAGAATCAGGCTATTTTCAGTGGTGCCCAGTGACAGGATCTGAGTCAGTGGAAATAAACTGAAACAGAGGTTCCTTATGAACATCAAGAGACATCTTGTTATTGTGCAGATAAGCAAACACTGGCACAGTTTTCCCAGGCAGGTTGTGGAGTCTCCATCCTTGAGGAGTGACTGGACTGCTAGTTTAAAGGCACCTGGACATGATCCTGGGTATCCAGATATATGTAACTCTGCTTGAGCAGGAAGGGATTGGACCAGAAAATCTCTAGAGTTACCTTTTCAAAAACAACTATTCTACAGTTTCATTTGGAAATAGGAGATAAGTAAATTAATCTGTCTAGATTTTGAGAGCAAATATATTAGTCCTAAAGGATTTAGCATTTATAAGTGATTATTAGTTGCTAGTGACTAGAAACTACCAGCTTATTAAAAGGTGTCACCGGTCAATAAATTAGTACATCAGCATTATCATATTTATTTTTTTTTAAATACCTATCAGCTTTCACTAAATATTACCTTGAACTTTGTTCACTATTATAAATGAAAAAGTATTAATAGTGATATCTGTAAGATTTGTTGCATATAACAGATTAGATTCTTAAGTAAACATTTACTTGGGTTTCTTTTGTGTAAAGATGGACAGTTCAACTACATGGAAGCATCTTCGTTTGGTCAAATGTATGACTAGATTACAAATTAGGTAAGCAAGAATATATTCACTACAGACTTTGATTTTAGTCTTAAAACTCCCTTATTATTACCTGTTAACAACCTTATTAAATGCTTATTTGACCTTAGGCACACTGGATTTCAGCTATTTGTATGAACTTGCAGCTCCTTTGTCCTTTAGTTTAGCCCAGAATCTGTCTTCAGAAAAAAAAGAGATGCATTGATTGCTACAACACCGTCCATTCCAAAGCAAGACATTTTCTTACATTTGACTCAGCTGCACAGGAACAAATCCCAGAGCACAAAGGCACAAAGCAGCAGGGCTTTGCTCTCCTGGGCACACATGAGTTCAGCAGCACACAGAAGGCATTGCAGTGGGAATACTTTATAGTCAGGTTAGGCTAACTGGAACACTCTGATCCCAGCACTAATTAGCTCAGATGAGCCTTCACTGGAGATATTCCCTTTGTAGGTGTTCACACCATCAATGCCTTCCAAGCAGTTTTTATATTTCCTCTCTGGGTCTAATGGGTATTGGATGGCCGATGGTCACAAAACTAATTCTGACTGCTGAGAAAGAAACAGTACAGAACATAAAAATGTGAATGGAATTGCATGAGGGAACAGAGTTTGAATGGAAAAAATAATGACAAAAATATTAGCTGTTCACCTCTGGCTACCAAGGACAGAATACATGTACAGAGGAAGCAGAAAATTCACTTCAAAGAATGGAGGGAACAGAAAATGCCTGCCCAGAGCATTCAAAAAGATAACAGGCAGTAGAGAAAAAATTGCTTTCTGTCTTAAGATAGGGCAAGAATATTCTAAGGAAGCTACAATGTCTGTTACCTATGTGATCTTTTAGGATTGAAACTCTTATGCTGTTCTTTGAGCTGTACCGACAATTTGAAGTACAAACCCACAGCACTGAAGTTATCAGTTCAGTATAAATTTTCTATCAGATTTTTTCTTTTCCCTTAAAAAAAAAAAAAAAAAAAAAAAAAAAAAAACAAAAAAAACCCAAACTGACAGCATGAGAGCTATTATGGACTCTGCTTTTCTTTCTGAGGCATCCTATTTTGCTCTATGGTTTTGGTCTCCATTTATCACATGAATTGGAGATAGGATAGGACTCCTATCTAGAGATACATTTACCTAGAGAACATTGTGTCATATTGTATCGGGTGGCACTGACTAGAGGCCAGGTACCCTCCAAAACACCTCTATCGCTCTGCTTCTCAGCTGAGCAGGGAATCAAAAATATAACAAAAAGCTCATAGGTCAAGATACACAGAGAGAGATCACTCAAAACGTACTGTGACTGGCAAAACAGACTCAACTTGAGGAAATTAGTTTAACTTATCACCAATCAAATCAGAGTAGAATAATGAGAAATAAAACCACGTCTTAAAAGTGTCCCTTTCCCACTGCTCTTTCCTTTCTGGGCTTAACGTCTCTCCAGAATTCTCTACCTCCTCCCCCTGTAGCAGGTATCAGAGAATGGGCATTGCAGTCAGTTCAACATGCATTGTCTCAGCCTGTCCTTAATTCTCAGAAGGACACCTCTGCACACCTTCCCCCTGGCTCCACCTTGGGCTGTCTCCTATGGGAGCTCTCCACAAACTTCTGGAAAGTGAGTGCTTCCTGTGGGCTGCAATTCTTCGCAGAATGCTCCAGCCTGTCCTTTCACAGGGTGCAGTCTCTCAGGGATAGGTTGCTCCAGACTGGGATACTCTCTCTACAGAGCCTCAGGGCATGCCAAAAGCCTTCTTTGTCTTCTTTGGTTGCAGTATCGCCTTCTCATGGGATCACAGCCTACCCGGACATATCAACCTGCTACAGTGTGGGGACCACCATGGGCTGAACTATGGACTTCCATGAGTTGTAGCAGGACAGTTTTCCTCCCCATGAACTGCAGGGCCATTCTGCTTTAGCATTTGGAGCACCTCCTCCCCCTCTTTCTTCACTGACCTTCGTGCCTGCAGGGCTATTTCTCTTACTACTCTCTCCCAGATGCTGATGTGTAGTATATTTCTTTTCCCCCTTCTCAAATGCCTTATCGCAGAGGTGCTACCAGTCTCTGATGGGCTTGCCTTTGGTCAGCAGAGGACCTGTCTTGGAGCCACCTGGCATAGGTTTTGTGGGACATGGGGCAAGTTTCCAGCAGCTTCTCACAGAAGTCACACCTGTAGTCCTCACCACTACCAAAACCTGGCCATGCAAACCCAATACACAGACACATATGGCAGTCAGTCGCAAACACAATCTCCTCTCATTACCTAATTTCCATGCAGGTAAAAACCTGTACAGACTCTGCTCAATAAGAAATGTATTCAGTCGAGTGCACTTGGACTCTTCAGCCAGGAGTCTCAGATGTGCTAAAGAAACAAGATCTGTACTAAATCTCACTCTACATAAAAGCTGTTGTGTGGAAAATGAACTTGATTGTGCAGGCCAAGCATATATCATTTACATTATAAACATTAAAATTTGTTGCTGTCTGACACCAAATATTTTCTTGGTAGCTTGTACTTTCCTTTACCTTTTCTGATTATTTATTCTTATAAAAACAGGTATTTCCTCATCTTTCGTTTCAAGCTCTAGAATGATGTTGTCTTTTCTGTTCACATCTTGCTTGCAGATACCTTGTAAAAAAAAAATCAGTCATGTCATATTCAATTTTTAGTACTATTTGTTTTCTGCTTTCTTACTTTTCTACCATGTACTGACCTTGATGACTTTTCAGATTTAAAGGTGCTATGGCAGGATTCTTTGCAATTACAGAATAAGATCTGTGACTTCTTTGGTCAACATGCTATGAGGTGAGATGCTGTAATGATACAATACATTTCAATGAGGGTGATAGAAATTTAAGGAAACAGTCATGAAAATGTTAATCTAAAACACAGATCCAGGCTTATATTTCTTCTGTTTTAATTTACTACTTCAAGCTAGTTTGTTTGTTTGTTTTTCTTTCTCTGCATTCTATACTCACTATTAGAACACTAATTCAGAAAGAAAAAAAAAACAACAAATAACAAAACAGTATTTATTTTGAAGATATGAACACCTGCTTTAAAATCAGTCTCACACATCTAAATTGTCTGGAATGACATCACTTTTGATTAGTACATGTAGTCAAGGATGAGTCAGTTTAAGCTTTATTATGAGCATTCCATTAGCTAATAGAGAAATGAGACTAATTCTCTATTTTGAAGGACAGATTTTACTTCCACAACACTCAGATGCAAAAACAGATTGCTATTTGATGAACATAGCTAGATTGGTTAAGAATGAGAATATAACTTGAATATGAGAAAAGATACCATGATTTCACACTGCAATACTGAGTCTTTGAAAGATCATGCAGTCATCCTGAACCTACTGAAAGGTGAACCTGCATGTTGTCACTGAAGAACGGTATTACCCTACTGAACAAGAATGTATTACTGTTCTAATTTAATGGAGAAGTGAAAAGAATAAAAGCCTTAGCACATTGCACTGTTTTATAGATTGTGATCTGCTTCCTGGATTTTATTATTTTGGTATAACACAGAATCTGATTTTGGTAGACTCTGAATTACTGGAGGCTTATACCTCTATTAGTAATAGCAATAGGAATTGCTCAGGCAAAGTTCTGAACTGATGGAGGAGGTACGACTGACACCGAAGAAGGCTTCAAGGATCAGCACCTTGTCATCTGAAAGTCCCTCATACCTTGTCTAGGTAGTCTCCCATGGAGAGCTCCACACAGTTCTGGCTCTTTCTCTCCTTCTCTTCTCCTTCTGTAGTTCTGGCTAGGTCTTTCTTGTCCCTAGCATAGCCACCTAACCCTGTCTGTCACTCACACAACCTCCTGCCCCTTCCTCCTCACAGCACAGCCAGCAGATTCCAACTGACTCCTTACCAGCTCACTCACTCTTTATCACACCCATGGCTGCGAGGGCAAGGCTATTCCCACTCTTTGGTAATTAAAACAGCTACAATAGATCAGGGGCAAGATTACCTTCAGTACTATCTCTGTCTTCCCACATTGCATTGCTGAGGCTAATGGAAATTCTGTCCCTGTATTTAACAGGATTAGGATCGCACTGTCAGAATTAAAGCCAAAAATAAAAGGTCTTTCTCCAATCACAATTGTTGTAATGAATATCCTTGTTATGTATTTGGCATCAGAGCATTGATGAAGCCATTCTTCAAATTGTCAATGGCTGCTAAAAGTTTTACTCCAAAATATTTTAGAGACTAGGGGTTTTTCTTTTCAGGAAGGTACACAAATGAATCAGAAAAAACAAGGAAGTTGAGCAGTCTGTTTTACTGCAGAATTCCAATTACGCTTTCAGGAAAGAACTCCAAGAAGAGAAACAGTCTGTACTGCCCTTTTTTATTCAATATCAGGCATAGTTTAGCTCCTACACAAATAAATGCAAAAATAAAATGCAGTCAATATGGCAGAGAACATGACTTGTTTTTCACTCTTCCTTAAAGTAGGACTGGATTCCTGAGAAGAAACTCTGGAGTACAAATGCAAATTTAGAAATTTCAGATCAGACCTGGAAATACTGCCTGATGGTTCTCAAAGGGCAACACAGTTTCTTGCATCTGACCACAATTCAGCTGGGTATGGGATTTGTAGGGGGTAAGCATTTTACATCTGCAAATACAGCTCCAATTTGTCCTTCTGCTGATTATTTCTCTGAGGGAAAAACGTGACCACTGCTGGAGTAAGCATTAAAGCCAATGTTAATAGTATAATTTCCGTACTGCTCAGGATCCAGAGGCAGTTACTGATTTGAGTGTTATCACCAACTGCGCAATTCTATTAACCTTTACACCCAGATTTCTGCATAAAGTAATACCAACACAGTAGAGGGTACAATAAGAGAAGTTAAATTTATACAACACTGTCAGAAAAAAATTCTCAGCACTTAAAAATTTTCAGCAAGAAAAGTGTATTTTACCATCATATGCACTTTGTTCTGTTTTCCTGTGTTTGTGGATTTTGCTTTGGTGTCTGCCCTGCTTTCTCCAACACTTATCATTAAAAAAGGAAGGTCTTTACTTAACTAGAGATTTAAACATATAGAGAAATAGGAATGCTTTGCTTGTTTTGTTTTCTACAAAGATTTGTTTAACAAGATATTCAGTTTCATCAGTAGTGAACAAATTTCACATCTAAATCTTTCTAGTACTCCTGTCTCACACTCAAGTCAGAAGAAAAGTGAATGACAAGAGCCCAATAGTTAATCTGCAAACCTTTACTCAAAAATAAACTCCTGTCCACTTTGAAGTAGTGAGAAAATTGCAGGGAATTTTCCACATTTAAGCAAATTAAAAGCCTAAATGTGCTATAGAAAGGTTGAGAAAGGGGCAATCCTTTATTAATAACTGTGTAAAAAATCCGACCATTTTATACCCTTCTGTCATGTTAATCCTGGTGAGAAAGATGTATGCATATTACAAATCACAACTGTATTCTTATGTATATTTATATAGATAGATTTTTCTTTATTTTCATGCCGAGAACTGTTGTGAGCTAACCCCAACAGGCCATTGAGCTCCACTCTGCTGCTCACTCACTCCTGACCAAGCTGGATGAGGAAGAGAATGGGAAACATAACAGTAAGAAACTTGTAAATTAAGATTGAAACAGTTTTATAGCCAAAGCTGCACACAGAAGCAAAGCACAATAAGGAATTAATCCACTAATTCCTGCTGGCTGGCAAGTGTTTGGTCATCTCCACAAAAACAGGGATTCATCACGAATCATGGTTACTTGGGGAAAACACATGCTGTAATTCTGTGAGTGTGTCATGCTCCTCTTTTCCACTCAATTTTATTTCTGAGTGTGACATCATATGATGTGAAATATCCCTTCATTCAGCTGAGGTCAGTGGTCCTGCTCATGTCCTTTCACAGCTTCTCATGCACCCCCTAATTGGTGTGGGGCACCACAAGAAACAGAAAAAGGCCTTGACACCATTTAAACATTTTCATAGTATTTGCATTCCTTTGTTACTCTTTTAGTCACAAATCCAAAACATAGCACAATTGAAGCTACTATGAAGTAAATTGAAGTAATATAACTCTTTTCCAGGCAAGCCTAGCACAAATCCCTGGGCTGTTAGAGGGAATTTTAAAATTTCCACCAAATATTTGCAGAGTAGTTAAAAAGACAGTACTGACAGAGGAACCATGTAAAAGGTTAAAAGATAGATCCTGGCAGTTTAATTGGTTAGTAATTCAATTTGCTTTCATTGTAGCCATTAGCAACCAGGATACTTCAGGGCACTGTCAGACTATCCCACTCCTACCACTGTGGAATTGCCTCAGGGATGGAGATCAACAGCAAAGCAGCTCAATCCTTTAGTCTAACTACCTACAAAGCCACACTGCTGCCTCCCTGGCTACATGCAATTATTTGGTTCTTAATTCTCTGCTGACCATAATAATGTGACTTTGAAAAGGAGGGGCGGATAGTTTGTTTGTTAGACCTGTAGGAAGAACAGATACTATTAATAGTTCCCTTCTGAGTGGCTGGAAATGCTGTCTGCAGGAGAGGAAGGAAACATGGAAAGGAACAGTTTTCGCTATTGTACTGTCTGGCATCATTCAGCTCATTCTTTCTTTACACAATGTTTTTGCCCCTCAAAACAAAAGAATAAAAGATACCTGGCTAGACATTGAAGTGCACACCTAAGGGAAGAAAAGCACATTTCTAGGATTATTTCACTTAGAGGAATATAATTATTGCTTTCCTACATTTGATGCAATGCAGTTGGAAGGCAGCAATTAATTTACAATGTGAAATGCATATAATGTATATTCTGATCAACAGTAGTAACAAGTTCTCTGTAGAATAAACTAATCTGTGATCTGAGAAATAAAAATACAGCATGAAGGATGGGATGACAGCAGAGACTTTGAAAGACAGGTAAAAAGAGCCGGGGCTGTACACAAACCTCCAATAACAAATTACCAGGCCCTAAAGGCATGAACCCTTGAGAGCTCGCACTTGTTTGGGGTATAAAAATAGAACAAAGTGATAACCATGGAAGGAAAGCACTATGTATTCATTCATTCTTTCTAACATGAGAATTGAATCAGCTCAACTAAAAAGGGGGACTTGTTACCTGACCCAAGATTTAAACCACTGTGAATTGAGATTTAAACCACTGGAGATTAGTACTGTGCCAGTGGACCTCCCCATTCCATACCCAGGCACACAGTCACCAAGGGCTGTGCAGGGATTTGTGGCTCCTTCACACTGAGCTACTGCTGCCTATATCCATACCACAGCTTCCCCAAAGCAGGAAACAACCATTAGGAAAAAGGATAGGACTGAGTAGAATTCTCTATCCTCCAAAGGGTCGAACATTTCCTTTAAACCCAGTCTGGGTCTGAGATGCAAAAAAGTGGCAACACTTTTCTCTTGTACTTCACAAGAGCACAGGTGACCCTAAAGGTCACTTCTCTTGTATTGATTAACCAGCAATCCCTCTAAAAAGGATGGTTAGGAGACAGCACTTCTCTCTCCAAGCCATCAACGTCCAGATAAATGGTTTCACATGTACTTGTTAAGATTTCAAAATATAAATAACACTATACAAATAACTGTGGCTTAATTTGCTGCAAGAGGTAGTCTAGTACTAAACAACAGATGTAACTTCATCCTGTAACACTTAGCACCAGGTCATTATTAAGTGAAGGGAGAAAAGTGGATTTCTTCAACCCTACAGCCAAGGATTACTAAATAAACAAGCAGAAGAAAAAGTAGAAATGCCACCAGTGAAAACTCATTAGCATTCACACTATATTCTATAAATTTATTTCAGCTGTGACTTTGTACAACACCTGGCAGCTCTCATGTTGCTACATAAACATGGTGAACAATAGAAGTGTGTTGGGAAAAAAATAGAAATACAGTTTATTTTCTTGTACTGCTGTGGAAAGCCTGTATTGATAGCTGTTTAAAGACAGCTTGACAGCTGATTTCCTGGATTTCCCACACTCCACCATTATTTTTGCTCTTCCTTCTACACATATTTAAACAAGCAGTGCTTTCATCCAGAGCTTTGATTGAGCACACAGGACAGAAGTGCATCTCTCAAGCTCACGGCCCAGGAGTGTCAATTTCTGTCTTGACAACTACATTCAAACTGCCTCTCAATTTTTTTACTTCCATATGCCAATTAAAATACTGTATTTGCTTAAAAACTAGTTGTAGTGCTGGGTTACAGATTTCATATTTTTTAGTATTGCAGAATTTTCCAGCTGATTTTTTTTTTTTTGAAACAAGGGTTTTAAAAAAGTATCTTTCACAAAGAACACCTGAAGTTTTAAATAGACTTGATAACCAATTTTTAACAAAACACATAAAAGAGAATTACAATTATTAAATAAAGTGCTTAAAATATTATTACATAAAAAAATGAGAGAGTGGAATGAAAAGACTAAACGAATAGATTTGATTCCAGCAGATTTCACATTTATGAAAAAATTCCAGTATTTTAGTACAACAATGTGAGATATTCATAGAAACATGTGCATGCTCAGTGCATGCTCCAAGTGTTGCTATAGTACTTTAATATACAAAACATGCAGAAACCCATAAATGTGGGATTTTTTTCCTTGTTTGGACTTATTCCCATGCTTATGATGATTTCAAAAGATAACTAGCCATTTAAATTAGCAATATAAATAACAAAAAATCTGAAAGCAAAGGAAAATCACAACCATTTTGATGGAATTTCTTCCAGCTTTTACTTCATTCCTTGTTTTCCTTGCTTTAAGAAAATGAATCTCACTTCATACATCTGTTTTAAAGCATCTCATCACCTAGGCATAACTTAAAAGGGTAAGTTAATGAAACAAATTTAAAGAATAGTAAAGTAGCTAAAGAATTTTTGGATTTATTATATCACTTGCATTTTGTCTGTTCTATCTTTATTATATTTGCTGGTTTATTGTGTAGTACAAATATGCAATCCTTGGTATCACAATAAATTGTAACATTGTGGCAAGTTGTGTAGCTAGGATATCCTTCACAACTTGCTCCCAATCTTATCCTATTCCAAACTAGTCAAAGAAAAGTGGAGCTAAAAATAAGAAAGAAGTCTACCTTTTTAACCATACAGAACTATACAACTGAAATATCTGTTCAACATATTCAAATCCAACTGTACTCTTCAATTTGTAGATGTCATTATTACAGTTGTTCAAAAGTACGTGACACTCAGAATTTGAGGGTTTGGGGATCATGGGTTTCAAGGTGGTGAGTTTTTTGCAAGTGAAATCACTGTGTCCCTGTCATGCTTTGCAAATCTTTACCACTCTAACTCTCTCTTGAAGTCACACAACACGAACATAAATCAAGTGAATTATCACAGCTACATACCTCCTGCAAATAACCATTATAGGAAAGGATTGCCTCTTGCTGCTTTGTTTTCTTACTTCAAAGTCACTGCCTATGGTTATTTTAGTTGCTGCAAGAGCAAAGGAGGGAAGATTCACAATTCTATAGAGAAAAATAATAGAAAAATCAGCTTAGATGACAAGTATCCAACTCTAAATTTGGTGTTGAAGATTTCTTTATTGAAATGTTAGTAAACAAACAAACATATGCAGATGGGACTCTATTTATTTTGAAAAAAAGTTTTTGCTTTTGCTTATCTTAGAAACTATTTCCAGAGTTCAATTTTAGATTATCAAGTTACCATCACAATTCTTTTCTATAGGAAATATAAAAGTTAATAATTTCTCTACAAAAAAGTATTCATCAGCAGGAATAATAGGTGTGAACTACAACCCTGACATGGACAACCCATGAGCAATGACATGATTACTTAGCACAGTACCACTGACTAGTAATTCTCAAAGCCAGAAGAATTTGCTTGCAATCATTTGACATGGTCCAATTTGGGGTACTGCCGTATGAATGCATCCACATTCTAACAGATGGAATGATACTCCATTTCTAAGAGCATAAACTCCTTGATGAAAAGAATGGTGTCAGCTGTTGTGTGTGTCTGTAGAGGAGTATAATCTCCAAGGTTTTTTTTTTGGTTTGAGTTTTTGTTTAAGCATTTTAAAAATAACTACGTAATGCTTTGGAATTTTCTTGTAAAAGTCTCATTTTTACAAAATACAAACCTCTCATTAAAAATTGTCACAGCAGTGTTTTCCAAACCTTAGGTTAGTGTTTGCTAGAAATGGCTAATAAGGATACTTTAATCAACATCAAAAATTCAAACTGCAGACTTAAAAAGATTAATTAAAATAATGGGGCTATACAGTTTAGTGATCACATAATATGGATATCTCACTAGTGATCTGATGATTCTCACTCTACATATTTTAAGTATTAACTCAGAATAACCTTATAGGTGTTCAGAAAAACCTCGGTATTATCTTTAAACAGACCAACAAGTTTGAAGGCAAAGTGTAATACTTGAATCTATAAATGTCAGAATCTCAAGTAAAAGTTGATGTCCAAGTTCATCAATTACTACCTACAGAATTTTTGTGATTTTTATTTGCAAAGTGTTAAAAAAACCCTGGATTAGTTTCAGAAGCAAGCTGAAAGTATTAATTATTTGAAATAGTTAATCTTTGGTAAGACAAAAATAAAAATCTGTTTGTTTTAGTAAAGATGTTTTCCCAGCCCAAATTTGCACAAGATTACTTCAATAGAGAACTAAATAATTGAACAGCTAAAGACATAATGAGGCACAACAATAGAAAAATGGGGAGATGCTATTACATAAAAGTAAATAAATTTCACACAGAATCACCAGGGTAGAAGAGACCTTTAAGATCATCGAGTCCAACCCATGCCCTAACACCTCAATTAAACCATGGCACTGAGTGACATACCCAATTGTTTTTTTAAATGTATCCAGGGATGGTGACTCCACCTCCTTCCCGAACAGACAATTCCAGTACTTTATCATCCCTTCCCTAAAAATTTTTTCCTAACATCCAGCCTAAATTTCCCTTGGTGCAGCTTAAGACTGTGTCCTCTCTGTCAATTGCTGCCTGGAGAAAGAGACCAGCCCCCAGGTGGCTACAAGCTCTTTTCAGGGAGTTGTAGAGTGATAGTTGTAGAGACTCACCTCTGAGTCTCCTTTTCTCCAGGCTAAGCACCCCCAGCTCCCTCAGCTGTTCCTCAGAGGGTTTGTGTTCCAAGCCCCTCTCCAGCCTCATTGCCTCCTCTGGATGTGCTCAAGCATCTCCATGTCCTTCCTAAACTGAAGAGTCCAGAACTGGACACAGCATTCAAGGTGTGGCCTCACCAGTGCACTGTACAGGACAAGAATGACCTCCCTGCTCCTGCTGGCCACACCATTCCTGGTACAGGCCAGGTACCATTGGCTCCAGGGCCACCAGGGCACACTGCTGGCTCATGTTCAGCTGCTGTCATCAGTACCCCCAGGTCCCTTTCCTCCTGGGCACTGTCCAGCCACACCATCCCCAGTCTATGGCATTGCAGGGGGTTATTGTGTCCAAAGTGCAGGACTCAGCACTTGGACTTGTTAAACTTCATCTTTTGGACTCTGCCCATCCATACAACCATTTCAGATCTCCCTGTAGAGCCCTCCTCCCTTCCAACAGATCAACACACACTCCCAGATTAGGGTTGTCCACAAATTTACTAATGATGATGCCCTCACCCATGTCATCTTTTTGTCTTTACAGGTTACAGTAAATCCTTGGAGCTATTTACCTGGAGTTTTGTAGATTCTCTGGTACTGCAAGTGTAAGTCTGAAAATGGTTCAGAAACACAGGCCCAACCTTCATGTAGCCACAAACCATTTATAAGCCAGAGGCTACTCTATGCTCCAGCATTTTGTAGACTATTCAGTCTCTTTTTCTTCAAAATTTAAGAACTAAGTCATTTCAACTGGACAAGCAGTCTTTTGAGGACATGTTTATTTGTGAGTTTCCTATTGCTTTTTGTTTGCAATAAATGGCATGAAGTCATATTATTCCTAAACATGTTTAGGTATTTGCTGAATCTTATGTGTATTTTCTTTTCAAATGAAGTGTTATCCTCTGAAGCTCCAAACAGACTAGGTAATATTCACTTTAAACCTTAGACTTTCTTCATCAGAAGTGCAATCAAAACATGGATTTTAACACCATTCAGAATCTGCACAAGAAAGAAGTGAGGATTTTTTTTTCTCTTTAAGAGGAAGATTCAATTATGCCATTTAAGACATTGGTATTTAAAATGCTTTTAGAAATATGATGATCTGGAGGAATCTTGTTCCTTTCCTCCTCCCACTCACCCCACAAAAGGAAGCAGCAGTGAATTCTAAGCAGTCAATTTAGTACTGTCATATCCAAATCCTTCAGACACCTCAAAATGAAAATAAAACAGAAGATCAAAATGTCTGAAATTAGCTCATTTATAAAAGGTCTTGCATACTCTTCTGCTAGAGTCTAAATTATATATAAATTTGAAAATGTCGGCCTTAAGACATTTTAATTTTACTACATTTGGAGGCTTACAGAGTTCAGTAACTTAAAGTGATTTGAAAGAAAACCAGATCCAATTGTACATTTCTGATTATTTTTAATCCATGTTTTAGAAATCTGGGTCTCTTTAAAAACAGTCACAGCATGCTCTTCAGTTGGTCAGCTGAATGTGTTTAAATTAAATTATAGGTGTTAAAAAGGTTAGAATAGGCTAGAAGAATTGGATAACTAAATACTTGTGTAATAGGAATCATGGCTGAATGTAATATTTTTTCAGAATAACTACAGAAAACTTGTGTAGTCCTAGTATATACTGGGTAAATATATATTATGCAGAGAAGAGATATGCTGCCATATCTCAAGAGATATGGAAATAATTCTGAAAGTAATTATTGAAAGGAGAAGAGAAATAATTTTAAAATATCATTTGCTATATACACTCCTTCAAATGCTGATTGAGTGATCTGTATGATATCAACTGAAGTAACTACAAAAAGCCCCATATAATAGCCCTAAGTTTAAGTTTTGTCTCAAGCCTTGTTACCCTTTAGTAAGAGCTGCAAATACTCCATTTTCCCTGTTTCAAGGTGAAGTGCCAAAAAATAATCCTAATAAGGAAATGCTCATAAGCCCACAGCTTACTGTGGTGTTTCATCTTTCAGAAACATGAGGAGCTGTAAGTGGCATCTGTAACCATCTAACATCTAATTAAACAAATATAAGTCTGTTAGAACTTATGTGAGATGCTAATTTATTAGAAAATTAATAGAAGCAGCTCTAGTAAGCTGTGGCCAGATATATCACTGATTTGACTAAAAATCTACATGAAGTGCCTTTTACACTGGAATTAGACACACATTGCCATAAAAATAAATAAATAAAATAATGATATTATGGTGGAAAGTAGCTCTTACTTACTTGAACAGCAGAGACTAAAGGGAAAAACATAATAATAAAAAAGATGTGTAAGAAAACATACAAAAAAATTCTTCCCTTGACTATATATAGATTGAAATCTATTCCTTGAATATTTTCCAATAAACCAATATGCAATTTCTGCAAACATATTTGACATGAAAGTTCTCAACAGCATAAACTTTTCAATAGCAAGATGTCTTCATTGAAACAAAACACTGAGAAATACTAAAACAAAATCAGTTCTTATCACACCACTAGCTCCATATAAACCTAAAATTTTGATTTTATCCAGCATAAGAACATATGAACTCTAAATAGTAGAGGTAAAAATTGCATGTAAATTGATATCCTCTAAAATAAAGTCCTGTGAGAAGTAAAGTGTTAATGTCAATATTTCCATTTATTTTTGCATCCTTTGAGAAATTTTAAGAGAAGTGTTAGTATTATGATGGTGGAGTTTCTATTGCAACATGGAATTTATAGTTGCTAGGCAGTAGGACTATGTGAACTAATGCAGTAACAGTAATGAATGATAAAAATGATAAAAGTTTCTGAAAAAAAACAGTTTTCTGATATTTAGATTTATAACTGTACTGGCAGTTACTTTCATAAGTATTTATAAGTTATTGTAACAAAAGAAAATTATCACAGTCCCTGAATCAGTGTTTTATATTCACTGCAAAAGACTGCATAACAAGCCATGAATATCACCAGCAATTTGACCGTGTTTTAACCCTGCTGATTAAGGCACCGAGAACCAAATTTTACTGACTCACCAGCAAAAATGCAAAACTCTTTGCTGATGTATGCCCTAAGCCCAAAGAGAACACTGGTAGTGTTTTAGGCACAGTGCTTTAACCCTATCCATGCACATGATACGAATTCCTTGCACCACAGACTATAATAATTATTTATACACAATAAGAACTGAATCCACAACACTTAGACATTCCATATTCAGTCTTAGACATTCCATACTCCAGATTCAGATTTCTTGTTTTAAACAGCAGTAGAAGTAACACAGTCCTGTAGATAGTGCAGGAACATAAGTGAACAAAAATACATATATGAGATATATTGTCCCCAGGAAGTACGGTTGTTTGCACCTGTACCATAAAAAGAACTTTCTTTTCTATGGAATTGTTGCCTTTTTCCCAACCTGGAAATAAAACTTAAGATAAGTAAGGAGGTAAAATAAAAGTGGATTTTTATTTGTAGGTCTTCAAGGACAGTTATGGAAAGATGTCCACAAAAGCCCACCCCCTCCAGTGGCAAGTAGATTTTTTACAGGTTTTAGGAAATTAGCATAATTGATAAAAAGCACCAATTAGATGCACAAGTGGTGATGCAATTCTCCCCCAGGTCAAACCTCCTCTCAGGAACTAAAGCACTAGCTCTACTTTTTCCACAAGAATGTATCTCAAAGAATTGACCTTGGCCTTGGTTCCCAAGAAAAACCAAGATAGCACAGGGGCCCTGCACCTCCCAGAGCTTGGAGCTGTGGAATTTATTTTGTATTTCTGCCTAGGGAAAGGCCATGGAAAATTACCGGGAAAGCTAGCTACTAATACAATAGGCTACAGAGCTACAAATATAAATGCAAAGACAGAGATCATATAACAGAAAAATTAGCAGAACCCAAAGCAGCATCAGCATGGCTTAAGGCCATGAAGTTGATTAAAGTTTTGGAGCATCTGTTATACAGGGAAAGGCTGAGAGATCTGGGACTGCATAGCATTTGAAAGAAAAAGCTCAAAAATTATCTCTGTTTATTTATGCACTTCAGAAGGGAGAGAGCCTGATTTGTCTCACTGGTACCCAGTGAAAGGACAAGACGTAACAGTCACAAACTGAAATAACAGAGAACTGCATCTGAAAAAAAAAAAAAAAAAAAAAAAAAAAAAAAAAAAAAAAAAAAAAAAAAAAAAAAAAAAAAAAAAAAAAAAAAAAAAAAAAAAAAAAACAGCTTTTGTCATGATGATGATGATCAAATACTGGAATAAATTGCCAAGAGAATTTGTGGCATCACCATCCTTAGAGATATTAAAAACCTGACTAGAAAAAGTTCTGAACAACTGACTCTAGCTGACCCTGCCTTGGAGCAGGGGCAAGAATTAGATCAGGTGTCCTCCAAAGATCCCTGCCTACCTCAGCTATTTTGTGACTTCACAAAATGTGTCTGAAGGTGCTCCCAGAGGAGCAACTTATAAATGAAAAACAAACTAAATAAATTTAGTTGCAGCAGCCCTCTTTTTAGAAGGCAAAAATGAGCCAAGGCACAGATCTCTT
>WEIU01018786.1:43608-65253 GCA_013389925.1 Aegithalos caudatus | reverse complement strand
CAGGTGACAATGGCAGGGCAGGGCCAGCAGGGCCGGGTGACAGCAGCCGGGATCACCCACCGGGATTCCCCCCCGCACAAGCACCGGGAAGTTTCCAGGGAGGCAATAAATGAAAACTGCCCAGCGGCTGCTTTGTTTCCCTTTCCTTTCCTTCTCTTCCCATCAGCTGTGCTCGGCCCGGGGGGGCGGGGGCTCGTGTTAATGAAGTGCTGTCGGTTTGGGGATCCAGGTTTTATATTCATACACAGAAAGTAGACAACCACATCACCCTCCATAGAAACTAGTGCATGCAAATAACTCTTCCATATGGGAAAGGCCGGGGCTAGCAGGAGGAGGGAATGGCTAGTGAAGGACACTAGGGGGGTTAGTAGGAATCTCAATGGGTTTTTTTTACCTCGGAAGCTAAATCAGTGCTTTGTATTAAATTTTTTGGCAAACACACCGCGTTGCCATCCTTTCCATTAACACATCACACCATGGAGAAATGCAAATCAAAGCGGCATGCAGGCAAAAAAAAACAAAACAAAAAAAAAAAAAAGAAAGAAAAATAAAAAGGAAAGAGTGGCAAAGTGAGGGAAAAAAACCAAAAAATGGCAGCAGGAAGAGTTGGGGATTGCCAAGAGGAGACACAGCAGGTTACATGGAGTTTGCTTTTGTTTTGCACCACCCTTTGTCCTCGATGCATGACACCAACGTTACAGAAAGCAACCACTACAGAGGTCAGGACTCAATGGCACGGGGGGATGGGATGTCTCCTGCACATGCTTCCACCAGAAAGGAGAAAAGAAAAGTGAAAATAAAAGTTCCTTTTTCCACATAAGGCACAGGACAAAGAAACCCCACTCACGGACTCGAGGCGAAAATGAGTTTTTTTCCTGGCTCTTGCCTGATGCAATCTAGAGAATGTGGTGACTCAAGCACATGATCCATGACAGAAAATTCCACTGTTGTACAAAATCAATTGTTAATTCTAACCTTTATTCTTATACAATTTGCAGAGAAGAGAGTGGAGTATGATTGCTCTGGGGTTTAATGGCAGGAGGGACTATAATACAACCCAAACGTGGCGCTGACTTGAGCGGGGACGTGGAAATGAAAGTCACGGAGATGAATTTTCCCTATACACGTGTTGAGAAAACTTGGGAGTAGGCAAAGCTGTCCTAAGCCAGAAAAACCGAGGGGGAGGCAAGGAGCTGGTTAAGATGAGGAACAAAAACATTAAATTCAGGTTAAAAAAAACAAACAAACAAAAACAAAAAAACCCAAACAAAAAACCCAAACCAAAAGGGGCAGAGTGGTTTGTTTTGCAGCGAGGATGGCGATTGGTGAGAGAGGAGAAGGTTCAGCAGCACTTGCTCTTCCAGCCCGTCACCCCACCGCCACTGCTGATATCTACATTTTCACTGTTGGGCTCTTTTACAGGGGTCTGCAAGGAAATAAGGGAACACACACACGGTTAGGAGGCTCCAGAGACCCCCAGGAAAAACCTCAGAGCTGGCATCGAGGAATGACAGCAGCAGATGGGATTGGGAATGGACCGTGCACAAAGAGCTCCACAGAAAGGCAGGGAATCCTCCCCCCAACTCCAGCAAAAGCACTGAACGATTTTTATTGTTGTTGTTGTTGTTTCTGGGGTTTTTTTTTATGGTTTGGTTTGGTTTCAATAAACAACTGGAAAGCTGGGGAAAAACCCCAGTGTTTGAAGTGGGATCAGCCCAAAGGGGGCTGGAATTATTTTAGGTCCTGCAAGCAGAGCAGATGCTGGGTTTGGTGGAGTAAGGAAATCCCAGCCTACAAACAACACAAACTGAACCCAGATTATGTGACCTAATGAGCTCCTGGACTAACTTTTTATCCACAAAAACCCCACAGGTTTTTATGGATAAACTGGGCTTGTTCCCAGCTCTGCTCCCTGCTCCTGGCAGCTCCTGAGGAAGAGGACACACAGGCTGGAACTTGGTGACACCAAAGCCAAACCCTCACTCCAGTGGGTTGGATCCAACACCAACATCCACTTTCCAGCTGGCTGGAAAGGAACCCAAACCCTCACCACATTTCAGTCTCCACATTCCCTTTTTAGCTCTCCTTGGCACAGCCTTGCAGAAGAACCTCAGGGATAATGACAGAGGCCAAAAAATGAAGATTTCAGGCCCAAAGGTTGGTGTGGTTTGTAGCCTGACCTCCTGTTCACCAAAGTCCCGGGGTTTTCACCCAGTTTATCACACAAAGCTTGTCAAAAACTGATTAAGGCATGGCTGGCAACTGCAGTGACAAGTGGGTGACATTATCCACAGCATGCACACAGGCTGGGCCAGGAGGGTTTAGGTTGGATTTTGGGAACAATTCCTTCCTGGAGAAGTTGTGGCACAGCTCTGGCACAGCTGTGTGGATTAAATCCCTGGAGGGATTTAAAAGCCCTGTGGATGTGGCACTTGGGGACAGGGGTGGCTCTGGCAGTGCTGGGGCATGATTTGACTCTCAGGGAGATTTTCCAACCTCACTGATTCCATGGTTCCATGGTGACTGCACCTTTCAGGAAGGGGAGCCAAGATGTTGGGGTACAACAGAACCCCCCCCAAAAAAATCCCATGGCTGGGAGCTGGATCCTGGGAGCACAGCTGGGAGTGCAGAGCTCCTTCCCATCCCACCCTCACACCTGAACTCTGCCCAGGAGCATCCAGAGATGGTGGCAGGAAAGGACAATTCCCATGCCAATGGAAATGGTTTAACACAACCACCACGAGGGTAAGGGCCAAACAAACAGGAATTTCAGTTCCTTGGCTCTGATGGATGTTATTCCCTGTAGGCAAGCCCCCTACAACAACAAAACATCAAACAAGCTTCACAAGTTCAGCCCTGCTCCTTTCCTTTGCCTCAGCACAGCAAAGTCAAACACTGCAACAACTCAGGTGAACATCACAACAAAGGAGAGGTGGAATTTCAGGATGTTTGTCCCAAAGGAAAGCTGTCAGCACCTACCTTTCGAAGAATGTCTTCTGCTAATGTGAGGAATGCCTTCTCAATGTTTATATTTGCTTTTGCACTAGTTTCAAAAAACCTAATACCGTGCTCCCTGGCAATCTGCAGCAAACAGAGAGAGGGAGGTTAGAGATCCTGGGGTGTCCCAGCAGTGCCACCACCACTTTGGGATCAGCAGAGTTTATAAAGCAGGGAATATTGGACTGGAGAGGAGCCCAGGGGGGGAAATGGCCTCAGGCTGGGCCAGGGCAGGCTCAGCTTGGCCAGCAGCAGGAATTTCCCCATGGAAAGGGGGCTCAGGCCTGGGAAGTGCCCAGGGAGCTTGGCAGTGCCCATCCCTGCAGCTGTGCCAGGAATTCCTGGGGGTGGCACTCAGAGCTCTTGGGGACAAGCTGGGGATGGGGCACAGCTTGGATTCAATGCCCTGGGAGCTCTTTCCCAACCTCAGGGATTCTGGAATTCTGTGCCTCCCTCAGCCCCAACAGCCACCAGCAGCACCAGCCAGGTGAGGGGGCTCACAAGATTCAGAACTTCACAATTCAGAACAATTAAAATCTACTAAATAATCCCAGGGTTTGTGGGATTAAAAGTCTGTGTCTGTGCCTAAGAGGACAGGCACCACACACTGTCACACAGTGGGGAACTCCAGGGATGTCTGGGAATTTTGATTTATCAAAGGAAGCAGAAACTGCAGCTGAACTCATCCCATTTGTGGCAGTTTCTGAGAAAACACTCCCAGGATTCACATCATTCCCTGGCACATCCCACTGGGGCATCCCAACCCCCTGGAGCAGGCAGAAGTCTTGGCAGTGATTTGCTGACTTGAACAAAGAAGTTTTTGTCTGACACTCACCTGTTCACCTTTTGCTTTAGGGACAACTCTTTTATCTTCCATGTCACACTTGTTTCCTAGCAGCATCCTCTCCACATCCTCGTTGGCATGCTGCAAGGACACAGGACAGGGTTCCAGGGTCACACATCTCCCCAAAATCCCTGCTCCCCCCCTTGGTGTGGCCACCACCTGCAGCTGCAATTTGGGGACGTTTGCAGCTGCCCACAATGGAGCTTCCAGTGGCAGAGGAACAAGCTGTTAATTAACCCCAGCCTGCTAATGACTTCCTAGGGCTGGTTAATGGTTTTCTCCTCCCCATTCTGCCACAGCACAATGAGCCAGGGGAAAAGAGGGAGTGGGGAGGAAAACAGGACAGAGAAATGAGGGAGAGAAGGGAAGCAGAAGCCAGAGAGTGGGGCAGGGTCTCCAAAAGGAGCAGGGAGGGTTGGGTCAGTGTTTCCTGCACGGTGTGGGGGCAGGAGGATGCAGGAAGGAGGAATTCCAGATCCAGCCCATTCCCTGCAGCCTCTCTGGAGGGGGAATCTGGATCATTTCTCAGCAGTCCTGCTGAGCTGGGATGCTCCTGTCTCACTGGAGCTTGGCCAGTACTCCAAGAGGATCCAGGAGGTGCAGGCCTGCCAGGCTGACCTTGGAGCTGGGGAAAATCCTGGAGCAGATCAGCTGGGATGTGATCACAGGGCACAGGACAGGCAGGAGGTCAGGCCTGGCCTTGGGACAGGTCCTGCTTGAGCAACCTCATCTCCTTCTAGGCCAGCACGACCTTCATGGATGAGGGAAAGGCCCTGGATGCATCTGCCTGGGCTCTGATGGAGCCTTGGGCACCTTTTCCCATGGCATTCTCCTGGAGAAACCTCCTGGTCCTGGGCTTGGATGGGTGCACCCTGCTGGGATAAACCTGGGAGAGCTGGGGATGAGGCAAATCCAGCTGGGAATGGCCCCAGGGGCTCAGGGCTCTCTCCTGTCCCACACCTTCATGGGGTAGCCCTGGGATAGCCCTGGGATAATTCTGGGATAACCCTGGGATAGCCCTGGGATAACCCTGGGATAGCCCTGGGATAACCCTGGGATAACCCTGGGATAGCCCTGGGATAACCCTGGGATAGCCCTGGGATAAACCTGGGATAACCCTGGGATAACCCTGGGATAACTCTGGGATAACCCTGGGATAACTCTGGGATAGCCCTGGGATAACCCTGGGATAACTCTGGGATAACCCTGGGATAACTCTGGGATAACCCTGGGATAGCCCTGGGATAACTCTGGGATAACCCTGGGATAACCCTGGGCTGGAGGCCCCAGGCTGGCTGAGCTCAGGGCCAGCCCCAGGGGGGTGGGATTGGATCTGCTGGGAACAGGGAGCTCTGCAGGGGGATCAGGATCAGCCTGGGGGATCCATGGGCTGGGGGGCACCAAGGCCAAGAGCTGGGTGCTGCACTGGGGTCACACCAGCCCCATGGAATGCTCCAGAGGGGCTGGAAAGCTTCCAGGCATGGAGTTTTTCATTCCCCACAGCTGCCCTGGGGGGATTTAAAAGCCCTGTGGATGTGGCACTGCTGGCAGTGATGGACTCCATGAGCTCCCAAGGCTTTTCCAACCTCAGTGACTGTGATTCCTGCACTCACACTCCACTACTGAGCTCTTCCCAGAACAAAACCAGCTCCCTAAGGTGTCAGAAGTCCCTTTTGCAGCCTCCACAGTGCCCCTGGAATCAGCTGCCCAGACTGGGAACAGGAGGGCACCCAAATCCCTGCTGGCACCAGGGACATCCCTCACTCCCCTGGGACACTCTGGGGTTTTGAACAAAGCACAACCCAAAGGTTATTATTTAAGTTTATTCCAGCTCATTGCTGGGTTTCTTCCTGTGCTCCCCTCTGCTGTTCCCAGCACACAGGCACTTCTCCATAACCACAATTGTGTTTTTCCACTTGGAAATGCAATTCCCAACATCCCATTTTTGCTGTGCTGCTTTGTCCAGCCTCAGGGCTCCACTGAGCAGTGCCTGACAGCCCTCACCTGTGCTCAGCTCTCTGTGCTTTCTAGGAAAATCCAAACATTTATTCCACAAAACCAAGGAACTACTGGTCCTGCTGCTCTCTTGCCATCTCTGAACTCCTGCAGGATGAACTCCTGGGGATCCAGGCACTTAAAATGCTTCCACATCATTTTCTTCTGCTTCACTTGACCTTGCCTGGAATTTCCCAGCCTCCCTGTCCTGGTTCTCCTCTGCCAAGGACAAGGATCAGCTACACAAAGCCAGCCAGCAGCAGGAGCCAAGCTACCTGCAGCAGCCATCAGAAATAAATATATTCCAAATATATTCCAAATATTTCCTGTCAGGGTGAGGAGGGAGTGGAGGTGGTGATGTTTAATTCCCTCTGAGGATTTCCACTCTCACACTCAGGAGACAGCTGCTGTGAGCAGGAACACAAAGTGTGGCTGCTCTGTGAGCTCTGAGCTGCTCCCAAACCTGCCCTCCTCCAGAACAGACACAAAGCTTATTCATGCTCAAATTCAGTATTTTATGCTCCTTGGGGGTGTTCAGCCTGGAGAAAAGGAGGCTCAGAGGTGATTTTAGCACTCTACAACCTCCTGACAGGCTGTGGGCAGCTTGGGGTTGGTTTCTCTCTCCAGGCAGCATTGACAGAAGGAGAGGACACAGCCTTCAGCTGTGCCAAGGGAAATTTAGGTTGGATATCAGAGAAAGAATAATATTCTTTCACAGAAAGAATAATAAATCTGCCTGGGGAGGAGGTGGAATCACCATCCCTGGGTGTGTTGTTTAAAACCAGCCTGGATGTGGGTTTGGTTCAGGGCTTGGGGCTGGAGATCTCTTCCAGCCTGGGGATTCTGTGATTCCCCTGTTTAATGGGGATTCTGTGATTCCCCTGTTTAATGGGGATTCTGTGATTCCCCTGTTTAATGGGGATTCTGTGATTCCCCTGTTTAATGGGGATTCTGTGATTCCCCTGTTTAATGGGGATTCTGTGATTCCCCTGTTTAATGGGGATTCTGTGATTCTCCTGTTTAATGTCACAACTCTCCTGGCACAGCTGAAGGGAGAGCTGAGTTCTGGGGGTGTTGGAACCCTGGGCTCTGAGAATTTCAGGTTTTATGTTCTAACAGGCACTGCCCCTCGAGGAAACTCTGCTTTTGACCAAGGTTGTGGAAAAGGCCTTGGTCAAAAGAGAAATGGGTTTTTTTTAAATGTAGAACAGCTGAATTTTTGTTTATATTTGTAGGTATATGTGGTAGTTTAGCAGAGATATTATCTCTCTGTTCAAAATTGAGTGACAGCACTGGGATTGTGGGTGTGGAGTTTGGATAGAAGTGTGTGACATCACAGGGTGCAAAACTCAGAGTTTAAGGGTTTGGTATATGGCAATATATATAAAGCAAGATGGAGTTCTTAGGGTGTTGGCTGAATCCTGCTTTTTCATCTTCTTCTCCATGGGTTTGGATGGGTTTTTGCAACTGGGTAGAAAAATCTGCACTGTGAGCCAAGGGTGTTTGGTTATTTGTCACCCACATTTTTACAGCCTTCTGAGAGTTTCTAAAATCTTCTGATTTTTCTGAGGTTCTTTTTATATGTCTATATGTTGGAGTCCTTTCAAGGACTCTGCAGGAAAACAATCCATGCTTAAATTCCTTTCTCAAGGAGAGACATTTGATGGATTTTTGTCCCCACCAGTGTGGATGGAGAGGTGAGAACTTCTCCATCCAATCCAGAGGTAATCCCTGGAAAACTCTAAACCCCAAGTTGTAAATAAACTTTGTCTCTTTTTCCTGCCTTTGAGCTCACTGGGTTCTGTGCCTTCATTTCTGCATCGTATGGTGACGGTTATTATTGAATTAAAAATAAAAATAATCCATTGTGTCCTTTCATAACTGGACAATTAGTGCTTAAAGGACTTTGTAGGGAGATAGAAACAGAGCCATTTTTCCCTTTGTTAGCAGATTTTCCCTCTGTTACCAGAACTCACACCCTGTGAGACGTACCAGAGGTAAGAACTAATAAATATCTGAGTCCAAACACAAACCCACATCTCCTGAGAGTTCAATCCCAGCTCCAGGAGGAGGAAAGGAGGCAAATCCTGAGCTGGGAGCTGAGCTGTGGCCCTCACCTCATCGATGTTCCTGAGCCACTTGCTGATGTTCTCGAAGCTCTTGGCGTTGGTGATGTCGTACACCAGCATGATGCCCATGGCCCCTCGGTAGTAGGAGGTGGTGATGGTGTGGAAACGCTCCTGCCCCGCTGTGTCCCTGGAAAAAAACATCATTTTCAGAGAAATTGGGGGGTTTTTTAATGCAGAACAGTTGAGTTTTTGTTTGTGTTTGTAGGTGTGTGTGGTGGTTTAGCAGAGGTGTTATCTGGCTCTGTTGAAATAAAATCAATCCCACTCAGTCCATCACAAACAGCTTTGCTTATTTTTATGATTTAAACACTTTCATCACTTCCCTAAATGCAGAAATTTTTTTTTTGTGCTTTAAAGGGATAACTTAGTCCATTCTCCATGGTTTACATTCAGAGAAATCCACTTCCTCAAGCCCTTCTCCCAAAATCTTTATCAATTCTTTCACTGACTCTGCATCATGCTGTCTCTCTGTGCTGTGGTGGGAGCTGAACATTACTGGGGAGGGAAAGGAGTTTTCAAAGTTTCATTTTCTTTTTTGTTTCGAAATTTTAGTGTCTGTGAATAAACTATCTATGTAACTTTCAAAGCCTGATTTTGTTTTTTGTTTCCTCCCAGTCATATCCCACATAAAAAAGCAAACATTAATGCCATCACATTATACTGGAAGGCATTGTGTTGGAATTTCATTGCTTAGTGATTTATTGAATTATTCATTGGTTAGTGATTTATTGAAACTTACTTTGTTATTAGGGTATATGCTTATTAAACCTTTTTTTTAGACCATTTACATATTTTGGTTTTTTTTGGGAAGTGAGTTTGNACTTTGTTATTAGGGTATATGCTTATTAAACCTTTTTTTTAGACCATTTACATATTTTGGTTTTTTTGGGAAGTGAGTGTTTTATAGCACTTATATGGGTAAGTCCACTCTATATGGATATATATATGGATATATATGCACTTTATATGGATAGAATTTTCTTTTTTGTATGTGTGATTTTTTTAAAATAACAATAGATTGCTATGTAAATTGTTTTTATTTTTATGATTTTAATGGGAATTTTTTAGGTTAGTCATTAATTTAGTTGAAATAGGCTTGATTTATGCTTATTAAACTTTTTTAAAAGACTGTTTATACATATTTTGGTTTTTTTGTGAAGTGTTTTATATGGATAGAATTTTCTTTTTTGTAGGTGTGAATTTTTTTTTAAATAACAATAGATTGTTATGTAAATTGATTTTTATTTTTATGACTTTTTAATGGGAACTTTTTATGTTAGTTGTTAGTTTAGTTGAAATAGTTGGTTTTATAATTGTTCTGGTTTAGGACTCTGGAACTCAGACGAATTTTGTTCTCAGATCAGTTTTATAAAGCTTTAATTTGATGTTGTAAATGAATATTCCTGACATTTCTGACCAAACAGGACAGGATGGAACATCAACCAAGCTGTGCTGTTAAATGTTGGTGAAAACTGATGCCAAACCATCAAGGACAGCCTGGATTTTCCCATCTCCTCCTGGGATCTCTGGTGGGAGGGATGAGATGTGGTGACACAAAGCAGAATGGCACCAAGGTGGGAATTGGCTGTACATTAACTGAGAATCAATCTGAAAATCAGAAATGAAGAATTAATTCTGCAGTGCCTTTCAGAGGCCACAAACCCCAGAGATTTTAGGTTTACAGATTTCAGTGACATTGTTCAAGGAAGGACACAGAGCCCTGGAGCTGCTCCAGGGCTGGAGCCAGGCTGGGAGAGCTGGGAGTGCTCACCTGGAGAGGAGAAGGATCCAGGGAGAGCTGAGAGCCCCTGGCAGGGCCTGGAGGGGCTCCAGGAGAGCTGCAGAGGGGCTGGGGACAAGGGACACAGGGACAGGACACAGGGAAGGGCTTGAGGGTGGAGATTGGGGTGGGATTTGGGGCAGGAATTGTTCCCTGGCTGGGCTGGAATTGCCAGATTTGCTGTCCCTGGATCCCTGGCAGTGCCCAAGGCCAGGCTGGACACTGGGGACACTGGGAGGTGTCCCTGCCATGGCACTGGGGTGGCACTGGGGGGGCTCTGAGCTCCCTTCCCACCCAAACCCCTCTGGGATTCAGTGATTCCATGCCAAGGTAGAACCCAAGGTGTCCCCAGATTTAAACTGGACCCAGCTCACACACTCCCTGAGCCCCCCCAGCCTGGCTCAGTGCCCCCCTGTCCCCAGGCTCACAATCCAGCACAGCCAGCACTGATCTCCACCTGCTCCTGGAGCTGCTGGCACCAGGATGAGGGCAGGGAGCAGAGGAGGAGCCAGGCAGCTCCCAAACCTGAGCACCCCCTGCCAGGGATGCCCTGCCAGGCCTGGATTTCTGGCTGTGGCCTCAGGGGGGAACTGACCCCATTCCCAGCTCCATAAATCACTCAGGGATCCCCTCAGTATTCCTGAAAATCTCTGCTGTGCTGCTGGAATCCTTCCTCCTTTGGGCTCAGGTACAGCCTCAGCTCCTGTTGCCTCTGGATTTTTCCCAAAGTCTCAGAAAAAGCCAGCACACTGCAGCTGGAGCCTCAGCAGCCCCACACTGGGACATTTCCAGGCATTCCTGTTTATTTATCCCACTCCCTGGCCTCACCAGCAGCAGCCTGCTCTGACATCCCACACTCACCTCCAGGATTTGGCATTTGGCTGCACTGGATTGCACAGGACTTTTTCCCAGTGACATTTCTCCAGCCAGCTGGAATTATAACCCATCCCTGGATTGGATTGAAGCTTTACAGCTTCACCTTTTCTGGCTTCTTTTCCATGCAAGATCCACACTCTGTGCCCTTTTCCCTGTCCTGGGAGGGTGGGCAGGCCCTGGCTGCCCCTGCATCCCTGGAAGTGTCCAAGGATCCAGGCTGGACTGGGTTTGGAGAAATCTGGGATAGTGGGAGGTGTCCCTGACCATGGCAGGGGTGGGAATGGGATGGGCTTTAAGGTTCCTTCCCACCCAAACCATTCTGGGATTCTATGAAGTGATTTGGGGGAGTTTAATCCTTTAATTGATGATTTTAGCATATCCCAGAGAGAGAGGGATGCTTTCCTTCCCTCAGGACAGACTCCTACAAATATCTCCCAGGATCTCCACTCACACCCTCATTATTTTCCCTCTCCCCAAGTTCTGGACCCATTTGCCAGCACCTTCCCCCAGATTATTCCCTCCCCCTGGCCCCTACCAAGCAGGACAGTGCTGGAAAAGCTTTCCCAAGCCCAGCAGACATTTAGGGATGTGTGATTCCTCCCTGCTGCCAGGGCCAGCAGCTGGCACAGGAACAATTCTGAGTGGTTTTTACACAACTTGGGTGTTGGAGCTGCTACTCCCTGCTTGTCACATCCCACAGCTGAGTGCCTGCTTAACTCCTCCACTGTTTTTTTCTGGCAATTGGAGCTCAGCTAATGGAAGAGAAGAAAGCTGGGGAGGGAAGGAGAGAAGAACCCAGAGTGTTTCCCTTTTTTTTTTTAAATAAATCCTACAGCTGGCCTTTCCCTTGGTTAATGGATTCTCCATTCATTATTCAGAGATAACTCCTAATGGATGGGAGATTAGAGCTGGCTGAGGCAAACAGAGGAAATGAGTTATGGCTGGATCCACCCTGGGCAAACTGCAGGACACAGAGCAGGCAGCTCCTGTTTGCTGCCCTTTGGATCAAATCCCTGGGAGGCAGGCACAAAAAAATAAACCCCCAAAGCTCTGGGGGTGGGTACAGACATGTGCTGGCTCTCCCAGCTCACATTAACGTGGGCAAGGGTTGCTGGAAGGGCCAAGGAAAATGAAATGCATCAGGAAAAGGGGGAGAGCTGGGATGTGAAGACAAAGGAGGTCGTCCTGTGGGACTGGGGAAAGGAGATGCTCAAGGGAAAGTGAAAAATCTATTTGAATTATTCTCATGCCAACATTAAAATATGCATAAGCTGTATTGTATTAGAGGTTTAACCTGGAGAGGAAGGAATTTCTGGGACAGCTTTCCAGCTGACCTGGCAGAGACTAAAGAAACCTTAAAATGTATTATGATTTATTGATGAAAGATTGACATGGCTGCAGCAAGAAGAGATTAGATCTGCTGATCTGTGAGCATCCTCCCATGCTACGTGGCTCAGAATGAAGGTTTTAAGCACATTAAACCAAGCCATTCCTAGCAAAATAATCCCAAGAAGTTTATTACTTATTAAATGTTGTTGGAGAGACTGGGGAACACCAGGAGCTGCAGTGACAAAGGTGTCCCTGTGTCCAGCCCAGGGCTCAGAATTCCTGATAATAAACTGAATTTAATAATAATATCCTGGCTCTGCACAGGGATCTGGACAGGCTGGATCCATGGGAAGGGGGGGCAGGCATTGGAAGGAGCTGCCCCCATCCCTGGAGGTGTCCAAGGAATTCCTGGAGGTGGCACTCAGTGCTCTGGGTTGGGGACAAGGCACAGCTTGCAGGGATTTTCCCACCTCAGTGATCCTGGCATTCTGGGCCCTGTCACAGAATTCTGCAAATTTCAGCTGTTCTGAATAAGCCAGGAAAAAAAAATATTCCATAAATGATCCAACTGTTTTACAGGAGTGCCATGCCAGGGGAACATCTTCCACCTCAAAAGCCCTGAGCAAACAGAATTAATTTCTAGACATTCCTGGGGTGGTTGCAGGAATTAATGAGGGTGAATTAATGAGCTCTGGCTGGTCACTGAATGCCACATCCTGCACATCACAGGGAATTTCCACACCTGGAATTATCCAGGATGCCCACAGCACATTGCTGCCACCTGCACAGTCATTCCAGGAGAATAATCCAGGGGATTATTGCTGACATGAGCTCGTTGCTGAATTAACCAAGATCCTTCTCTGGCCATGTGCTGTCAGCAGAGAGGCACTGAGAGAAAAAAAAAATGTTATTTTCTAGTCCTCCACACAGCTAGGAGATGCAAACTAAAAACATAAAGCTGTCCCTAAAATTTGGAATCAGTCAGGAAGACTGCAGGAAAACAGGCTGACACACAAATGTCATTAAAGACAGGAGAGCTGGAGGAGCAGCTAAGTAGGGAAAAAAAATAAAAATTAGATTTTTAGCTGGCAGTTACATTCCTTTGAGCCTGTGCTTTGCCTGGATGACAAAGCCAGCTCTGCTTTTTGTGTCTCCTGACAAACACCTCAGAGCTGTGCCTGGGCAGCCCAGAGGTTTTCCAGCCTCCATTTCCCAGGGGTTAAGGAATTCTGGAACCAGGGATCCCCCGTGTGGATTTAAGAGTCCAAACCTGACTCTGATCTTGTGAAATCCCTTGTGAACCTGTCCTGCAGCTACCACTACATCCCATCAGGAGTTTCCCAGCAAAAACTTCATCTCCTGGTGTTCTCCACGTGCCACTTTCCAGCCTCAGGCCAGAGCTGATGTCCTGGTGTTGGGAAAAGGCAGCAAAGCTCCATCAGAGCAGTTCAGGATTTCCCAGATGTGCTCTGACATCCTGAGGAACCCCCATCTCTGCAGCTGCTGTTCCTCAGAGCCCCTTTCTGCCCAGGCAGAGCTGAGCAAAGCTGGGCTCTGTGGGAACTGCCACACTCAGGAAAATCCCATTTCATTTCCCCATGGCTCCACTTTGGCAGGGAGTTCTGGGAACCTGAGGATGCCAAAGCCTTTTGGTTCCCATTTCCAAGCAACTCTGAGTTCCTGACTGTGGGTATCACACTCAGTTTTTAGCTCTACCACCCTTTGAAGGCTTTCAGAATCTTCCCAAAGCCAGCACCATCTTTCCCTGCATCTCTTAACTCTGGTCCTTCATTCTTTCTCTGCACCACCTGTCTTAGGTTGCAAAGAAAGATGTAATCAAAAGTTTATATTCTATTATCAGCTGCTAAACCAGCTGGGCCAGGGTTTCTTTATCCCTTCCAGGACCCATCCCTCACCATTCCAGGGGATCTCTGCTGTTCAATCCAGCTGGGCCAGGGTTTCTTTATCCCTTCCAGGACCCATCCCTCACCATTCCAGGGGATCTCTGCTGTCCAGGGCCCAGCCAGGCTCCCTGAGACAATTCCAGCATCCCAGGGGAGGAGCCCAGCATTCCCAGCTGGATCCAAGCTGGGATCAGAGCCCAGCCCAGCCTGGGTGCTCTGCATTCCCAGAGGGATCCAGAGCCATCCCAGCACCACTGGAGCTTCTCCAGGATCAGCTCTGCTCCAGCAGAACCACCCCTGGCACTGCAGGAGGATTTATCTGGGCTGCTCCCAACTCCCTGACCAACAGGGGCTCAGGCTCTCTGCTGAATCTGTCAGGGTTTTATTTTTATTTGTTTGCTTTTTATTTTGTACTACTACACTTTTATTTTAATTTTCCTAGTAGAGAATTGTTATTCCTATTTCCATATCTTTGCCTGAGATCCCTTTAATTTAAAAATTATAATAACTGGGAGGGGGTTTCCATCTCCAAGGGAGGCTCCTGCCCTCCTCAGCAGACACCTGTCATTCCAAACCAAGACAATTTCCAAACAATGTTAACATCCTTCCAGACATTGAGCACTGCAAACCCCTCCAGGCCCCACCCTTTGTAAGTGTTTGCACTCCCAAATGTGTATGAAATTCCTTTTTTTCCCAGATCCTGGACCAGACCCATCACCACTGATCGTCCCAGCAGCAAAGAGGAGCTGGGCAAGAAGGAGCCAAGGAGATCCTGAGCTCCTGGAGGTGCTTCCAGCCAGCTCCTGATGGATCTGCCCTGGATAATTCATTCCTTTGGAAGGGCCTGCCCCATCCTGCTCCTGTCCCATCCAACATTGGAATTCCTGGAGGTGGCACTCGGCTCTAATCCTCACAGAGCCTGAACAGCATGGAGCTCCTCCTGAGCCCAGGCAGGGTTTTTAATTCAGCCTGACCTTTGTGTGCCTGCTTTAGCCCTAAATATGAATTTCAGAGGTCAGGGCATGGCTGTGACACTGTCAGGAGGGCACTTTTCCCATACCCAGGAAGAGGGAAGGAGCTGTGCTGTGGTTGTCACACCTGAAAGTCCAGAGGGACATGGACAAGCTCCAGAAGTGGCCCATGGGAATGTCCTGAGGTTTAATAAAAGCAAGTGCAGATCCACACTCTGGAGCAGGGAAAGCTCCCAGAGCAGCCTCAGGTTTGCACAGGGAATGTTCTCCTAAATCCATGCCCTGCTCACTCAGCTGCTGCCTTGGATTGTTCTGGGAATGTTCCACAGCTCCTGCAAGCGTGGAGTGAGTTCAAAGGCAAGGAGCAGTGGGGAAATAGAGATGCACTGCACAGAACAAATCCACAAGACACCAAAGCTCCTGCTACAGGAAAAGCTGGAAACACAATGATGACATTTTATTGATTTGATTTTTTTTTAATTTTTTTTTTAAGAGGTTTTATTTTCTGCTTTCCAAGTTTCATTTCAAATGTGCAATCTGAATCTGGCAGAAACAGGCAGTAGATTCAGGCCACAACTTCCCAATTTTGTGACATTTAAATGTTGCCACTGTATAAATCTCAGCTCACCCCACTCCACTTCCCTAAACCCCACAATCTGGACAGCTCCATTACATCCTGCTCTTTACACAGGCATTAAACATCCACATTTGTCCATATTTCTTGTTTTTACATTTCAAGATGATTTGCTTTTTAAGTTTAATCATAGAGTCATGGAATGGTTTGGGTGGGAAGGGAGCTCAGAGCCCCCCAGTGCCAGCCCTGCCATGGCAGGGACACCTCCCAGTGTCCCCAGTGTCCAACCTGGCCTTGGGCACTGCCAGGGATCCAGGGAAAGCCCACCCTGCCCCAAATCCTGCCCCAAATTCCATCCAAACCTGCTCCCTGTCAGTTCTCTCACTCTCTCAAGGTGCTGGTGACAAAAAGACTCCAGATGCCCTGGTTAGGAAGGATAATCACTCATGATTATCCTGGAAAGAGTGGAAAAGAGCAGTGCCCCTCTAAACTGGATCCCATCCACCTGCATTTACAGACAGCAGAGTTCTAAAAGCCACAGGATTGGTATGGGAGAGCCAGAAGGGAAAAAAATCCCAGCTCAGAGCTGTGGAGTGGAGCTGCAGAATGCAGATGTGAGCAGGGAGCCACGGGCCAGGAAAAGCCTCTGGCTCCCCTGAGCTGAGCTGGGGAAAAGCCTCTGGTTCAAAGCCCAGGAGCTCCAAGGAAGGAGCTGAGGCTTTGCCTGTGCTCAGACATTCCCACAGAGCAGCTGTGTTCCAGCCAGCTCTGAACCTCTCCACAGCTGAGCATGGAAAATTCCAGCCCAAGTGCAGCCCTGGATTGCTTTTTTCTTGCTGACACAAAGCAAGGCTACCAGGCAATTTATAGTCACAGACTGAAGGCAACTCCTAATTTAAAAATTCCACTTTGAAACCACTTTAAACCACTAAATCACAGCCTGTGAGGATGCTCTCCTCACCAACAGGAGCTTTGCCAGCAGCCAGGCCCAGTGGTTACAAACACTGCTCCTGCTGCAGACACACACATGGAGTGTTAGCACTGCTGGAACACAGAGCACAGCTCCAAACCTGCATCCCTGCATCCCTGAATGGATTCAGGAGCTCCAAACCTTCCCAAGGAACTCCTGCTGCAGAAACACAGAGCACAGCTCCAAACCTGCATCCCTGCATCCCTGAAGGAATTCAGGAGCTCCAAACCCTTCCCAGGAACTCCTGCTGCAGAAACACAGAGCACAGCTCCAAACCTGCATCCCTGCATCCCTGAATGAATTCAGGAGCTCCAAACCTTCCCAGGAACTCCTGAGCTCAAAAACACAGAGCACAGCTCCAAACCTGCATCCCTGCATCCCTGAAGGAATTCAGGAGCTCCAAACCCTCCTCAGGAACTCCTGAGCTCAAAAACACAGAGCACAGCTCCAAACCTGCATCCCTGCAGGAATTCAGGAGCTCCAAACCCTCCTCAGGAACTCCTGAGCACAAAAACACAGAGCACAGCTCCAAACCTGCATCCCTGCATCCCTGAAGGAATTCAGGAGCTCCAAACCCTCCCCAGGAACTCCTGCTGCAGAAACACAGAGCACAGCTCCAAACCTGCATCCCTGCATCCCTGAAGGAATTCAGGAGCTCCAAACCCTTCCCAGGAACTCCTGCTGCAGAAACACAGAGCACAGCTCCAAACCTGCATCCCTGCATCCCTGAATGAATTCAGGAGCTCCAAACCTTCCCAGGAACTCCTGAGCTCAAAAACACAGAGCACAGCTCCAAACCTGCATCCCTGCATCCCTGAAGGAAGTCAGGAGCTCCAAACCCTCCTCAGGAACTCCTGAGCTCAAAAACACAGAGCACAGCTCCAAACCTGCATCCCTGCAGGAATTCAGGAGCTCCAAACCCTCCTCAGGAACTCCTGAGCACAAAAACACAGAGCACAGCTCCAAACCTGCATCCCTGAATGAATTCAGGAGCTCCAAACCTTCCCCAGGAACTCCTGAGCTCAAAAACACAGAGCACAGCTCCAAACCTGCATCCCTGAATGGATTCAGGAGCTCCAAACCTTCCCCAGGAACTCCTGCTGCAGAAACACAGAGCACAGCTCCAAACCTGCATCCCTGCATCCCTGTATGGATTCAGGAGCTCCAAACCTTCCCAAGGAACTCCTGCTGCAGAAACACAGAGCACAGCTCCAAACCTGCATCCCTGAATGGAATTCAGGAGCTCCAAACCTTCCTCAGGAACTCCTGAGCACAAAAACACAGAGCACAGCTCCAAACCTGCATCCCTGCATCCCTGAAGGAATTCAGGAACTCCAAACCCTCCCCAGGAATTCCTGCTGCTGAAAAAGCTGGAATGTTACTCACCAGATCTGTAGCTTGATCTTCTTTCCTTGCAATTCCACAGTTTTAATCTTGAAGTCTATCCCTAAAATAAACAAACATATAAATAAGTAATTAGTGTTTATTTATTATTTTAAAAAAAATCAATTCCACTTCAACTCTGAACAGCTGAGACAGAGCAGCAGCTTTTCCCTGCTTCCACTGAACTTCCAGGCAAAGCAGGGATGTTCAGGGACCCTGAAATGAGGAAGGAGCTGGGAGATGAGCACAGCCTCAGGAATACCCTGAGTGGGAAAGGAGCCACAGGTCCTGCCCAGGACCCCCCAAACACCCCCCTTGTGCCTGAGGGTGTTCTCCAGAGGCTCCTGGAGCTCTGGCATTGCCTGGGGAGCTGCTCCAGCTCTCCCAGCACACACAGGGTTTGCAGGCACCCTGAGCTAACACAGGGATGCAGAACAGTCCAAGCAATTCCAACCTTTATCCAGCAAGGAAAGGAGAATTATCAGAGCTCAGCCTCCTTTTCCAGACCCTTCCCTGCCTCAGCCTTGGGGGTGGGACAGGCAAAGCCTAAATGTCACCAAAAAAACCTCTGAGAACTCAGCCAAGCACAGAGCATGAGAAAGGTTTTTATTTTCAATACCAACTAAAACAGAAATTCCCCAAGTGCCACATGCACAGAGCTGTTAAACCCCTGCAGGGATGGGGGCTCCAGCACTGCCCTGGGCAGCTGTGCCAGGGCTGGACAGCATTTTCCATGAATGAAGTGTTCCCAAAATCCAATTTAAACCTGTCCTGGAACAATTTGAGGACATTTCCTCTCCTGTCCCTGTTCCCTGGGAGCAGAGCCCCAGCCCCCCTGGCTGTCCCCTCCTGGCACAATTCCAAACAAATCCCAAATTCAACCCCCTCAGAATGAACCCCCAGCCCTGGGGCTCCCTGTTCCTTCTGGCTGATATCCTGATCTCCTCCTCAACATCCCCAAATCCCAATAAATATTGAGCAGAGCCCCCAGGTCCCCCCTGAGCCACCATTCTCACTTGCAATTCCAATCACAGAACTGAGCATTCCTCACCCTTTCCAAAAAAACCTGTTTATATTTAGACTTTTTAAAAGGCAGCACAGCTGCAATCCCCAAACTCCCCTCCCAAATCTACAAGGTCACTTTACACCAAGATTAAACAGAATTTATGAAATGCATTTATATTACATAAGAAATTTGCACTGAAGCTCTGCTTTGAACTCATTTTTTAGCCAACACCCAGAACTTCTTGGGCTGAGAGCTGGACATGACCCAGCCCAGAAAGTCCAAGGGCATCCCTGGAGGTGCCCAAGGAATTCCTGGAGGTGGCACTCAGTGCTCAGGGCTGGGGACAGGGTGGGCATTGGGCACAGCTGGGCTTTGCCAGCCTGAAGAATTCTGGGATTCTGGGATTTCAAGCCCAGGACTCACCTCAGGTCAGAGCTTTTTGGTTTTGCAGTCCCTCACATGAGGTTTTATTTATGGATCAATGCATTAAATATCACACAAACCTGACTGGAAATATAACCCTGCTCCATGATTGATTGCCAAGATACAAAACTGCCCCAACTCTGCTATTTAAATTTTTTTTTCAGCATTTCAGACATGTTTGCTGTCATGTGGTGTCCCCAGCAACACAAACAAACAAATGAACACCAAAGATGAGAAATAAAATATTTTATATGGGGACAGTTACCTCTGGGCTGTGCCCAGGTGCAGCAGAACCTTTGAGAGCCACTTTTTTATGTGTTAAGATAAAAGTAAATTATTAACCCAGCCAAGGAAATTAACTCTTCTCTGCACTGGGAGGGATTTGGCCAACACCAGTATTTAGGGATAAAATAAATCTGTAATCCCATGTTATACACAGCTCCCATTCCAATATAACACCAGTTCAGCTTTCAGAATTAAAATGTTTGTTATATTTCCCTGGAAATATTTCCAAAGGAGTTCCAAGAGACTGGGAAAAGGTTCCAGTGCCTGTCCACACTGAGGCTGTTGACAATAAACACCAGGAACACAAAGGCTTCCCAGAAAACAGATATGGGGAGGTTTCCAGGAAAACTGAGTTCAGCCAAGAGCTGAGGAGGGTAAGGGGTATAAAAACCTGCCTGGCTGCAGAACAGACATCTCCTCATCACAGGGGATAATGAAAGAGCTGATGAATTAAAGATGAGCATGAAATTACTCCCTCATTAAGTGGTGATAAGATATTTATCACCTTCAGCAGGACGAGGTGGAATCCATGGGAAAACCTGGAAGAACATGGCCAGCCTTACAAAAATCTTATAAATTCCAGATTTAAGATATGGACAAGTTTGCTACCCTTCAGCACAGCTCACAACAGGCAGATCCTCCCAGCTCCCAGCTCAATTCTGCATTTCCCTCCCATTCCCAGTCTCCCTCCTGTTGCTCAGAGCAGCCTGGGGGTGAGAGGCTGGAAATGGGAGCCCCAGAGAGGAGCTGGGGCTGACACCCCGGGGTGGGAGAGCTGGGGGTGCTCACCTGGAGAGGAGAAGGATCCAGGGAGAGCTTGGAGCCCCTGGCAGGGCCTGGAGGGGCTCCAGGAGAGCTGCAGAGGGGCTGGGGACAAGGGACACAGGGACAGGACACAGGGAAGGGCTTGAGGGTGGAGATTGGGGTGGGATTTGGGGCAGGAATTGTTCCCTGGCTGGGCTGGAATTGCCAGATTTGCTGTCCCTGGATCCCTGGCAGTGCCCAAGGCCAGGTTGGACACTGGGGACACTGGGAGGTGTCCCTGCCATGGCAGGGCTGGCACTGGGGGGGATTTAAGGTCCCTTCCCACCCAAACCCCTCTGGGATTCCATGATTCCAAGGGCCCAGGTGTGACAAAGCTGCAGGCAGCCTTAGGAAGCACAGGAGTTTCTGAGTTCTGGCTTTAGGGAGCAGCAGCAGCCCATGCCATGCCCAGTGCCCTCACACAGACACTGAGCCTGCACTGCCCTGCCCAGCTCACACTGAAACCAGGCCCCTCCACCTCAAATCCACAGGGAATGCTGCCCACAGCTGCCCAAGGCTGAAACCTTCAATGTCCTGGTGGATACAGAGCCATTGGCTCAAGGGATTTGTGCTTCCAGCTCTCTCAGATGTAAGATGCAAACTCAGAGCCAGGAGCTGCATCAGCAGAGCAGCTCTAAGTCCATAATCATTCCCATATCACTTTCCACCTTCCCAAGCCCCTGCCAGGATCCCTCCTCTGCCTCTAAATCACCAAGTGAGTGTTCTTGACAAGTGACAGACACAAAGCCACTGGGAGAGGGAGGGAGAAGAAGTTATTTTCCAGTCCACTGCAGAGCTACAAATGATGAGCTGGCCCTTTTCACACAGCCTGAGTTTTGTTTGCATTCCTTCCAAACAAAGCCCCCATTGAGCACGGGCAGGACGAGGGGAGGGGGGGAGCAAAATGTAGGGCAGGAGGAGGGCAGGGCTGGGAGCTGCAGCCTGACAGGCAGCCTGGAGGGACAGCCCATCCCTCAGGGACATCAGGGACATCCCCTTCCTCAGGGACAGCCCATTTATCAGAGACATCCCATTCCTCAGGGACATCCCATCCCTCAGGGACATCCCCTTCCTCAGGGACAGCCCATTTATCAGAGACATCCCATTCCTCAGGGACATCCCCTTCCTCAGGGACAGCCCATTTATCAGGGACATCCCATTTATCAGGGACATCCCATTTATCAGGGACATCCCATTTATCAGGAACAGCCCCTTCCTCAGGGACATCAGGGACATCCCACCCTCCAGTGACATCAGGGACATCCCACCCTGCAGGGACATCAGGGACATCCCACCCTGCAGGGACATCAGGGACATCCCCCCCTGCAGGGACATCAGGGACATCCCACCCTGCAGGGACATCAGGGACATCCCA
>WEIU01018786.1:20842-43462 GCA_013389925.1 Aegithalos caudatus | reverse complement strand
AGGGACAGCCCAGCCCAGCCCATCCCATCCCCTCCCATCCCACCCCATCCCTCAGGCACATCCCATTTTATCCTACAGCCCCCAGCTTAGCACATCCCACCCAACCCAGGCCAAGAGCACTGGAGAAACACCTGCATTTTGCCCGGAATTCATTAATAATCATTAATAATCATTAATAATTGCTGTGCACTCACTGCACCAGCACCACGTGTGCTCAGCTCAGGGAGGGAAAGCAAATGTGCACAAATTCATCCTCAGCTTCATCAGGGAATGGAGCTGGGATGCAGGCACAAAGAGCCCCTGGCCTGGGCTTTTTATTGCCCCCCCAAAATAAACTCTCCTGTCTGAGCTTGTGCTTCCAAAACCTCTCACACCAAGTGAAATCACTGCCCCAGCTAAATCCCAACACCCAGTGCTGGGGGCACCACCTGGAAAAACCAACCTGGAAAAACCAACCCTGAGACCTTGCTCTGTGCTGAAGGAGGGAAACAACAGCTCCCAAAAAACCTCTGGAAAGCAGTGCTAGCACTAAAGATATCGAGAGATGGTTTGGGATTGTGCTCACCACACTGTGCAGCTCTGAATCCCTGACACAAGAAATGTTTTGCAAGGCTTAAGTAGTAACTGAGATCATTAAGAGCTTAATTAAAAGCAGAACTCTCAGCTCTTGCCTGATGAGCTTGTGCCGGGCTTTCCTTGGAAAGGGAAAGTGGATTTAGTGCTGAAGCTTTCTTAGGAAATAATTAATAATTATCTTAACTGATAACCAAGGTGAAGGGCTGCCTGCTCTAGGTAAATGACACCCTTGAAGCATTAAAGCTTCTCTGCAAGAGCTGCATTGTCTTGGAAGAGTTTTCACTTCTGGACTTGACATAATTTAAAAGTTCATTATTGGGAGGACATCAGGAGGAATTTCTTCCTTGGGAAATGGAGTTCCCATCCCTGGAGGAGCCCAAGGAATTCCTGGAGGTGGCACTCAGTGCTCTGGGCTGGGGACAGGGTGGGCATTGGGCACAGCTGGGACTGGGGGTCTTTTCCAAACCTTTTCCAAAGATTTTGGGTCACTAAGGTGAATATTCCTCTCACAAGATTTAGGAGATCTCAGGATGAAATTGCTGTTTTTAGGAAGACCTGACAAAGCTTTCCACCCCCAAAATAATTTGGCAATTTTAAAAGCTCCCAGGCTTAACTATTGCTGCTGCTCTCAGTTGTCTTTTACTGCATTTTTGCTATTTAAATAAAGGCATTTTGAGGCTGTTTCCTGAGCCCTGTGGAAGCTCTAAGCACACCTGGAGGATCCCAGCTCCACCCTGGCTGCAGCTGTGGCACAGCCTGGGATTGTTGGGAGGTTTTATTCCCTCACTTTGTGAATGGGAGAGGTATTAATTCTGTAAAGACAATTTCCTTCTGCCTGCCCAGGCACTTTCTTCACTCAGAGCAGGGATTTCCCAAAAGTGAGGCAGTGAAGACAAGGTTTGTACCTTCCTGTGGGAATTAAAGCATTTCTTTGAGCTGGAAAGGTGCAGGGAGCTGTTCCAGGCCAGGCTGGACAGGGCTTGAAGCATCCTGGGACAGAGGAAAGTGTCCCTGAGCTGAGCTTTCAGTTCCTTCCAACCCAAACCAATCCATGATTTGTGATTGCTCTGCTTAACTTCAATCCCTGCAGCCCCTCTGAGCTCCTTGGGGTGTCTCCTTTCCCTCATCCAGGGGAGAGAAGAAAGGAACAGGCTTCTCTCAACAACTTGTAAGAATCACAGCTCCCTGAGCAGGGTGTTCAGGACAGAGAAACTGAGGCACCTCCCAGCCTCATCCTTTGGCAAAGGCTGGGGTGCAAGGCTGGGTTTTATTTGAGCCAAACTCAGCTGGTGTGGGAGGGAGAGGGAAGCTTTAGGCTGGCTGGGACAAGCCTTGGCACCCATGGCAATTCCTCCTGCCATCTGCCACCCCTGGCAGCCAGCACAGCACCCAGCAGCAGAGGGGAGGCACCACCACAAATGATGCCTGGAGTTTGATTTTGGGATATGTTTCACAATTCTGTGCTGCCTAAGTCCTGAGCTCACACTCAGGGTCACTCAGATGTGCACAGAGCAGGGACACAAAACAAATCCTTTTCCTCAAGGATAATGGTTACAAGTTTTCAGGCCCAAAAGTATAAAAAAGGGTGGGCTGAAGAGAGAAAACAAGGAGGATGGGACTGCATAAACTGAACTTGGAATTGGACAATTAAATCCCAATCTGATATAAACCAAATATGAAATAGACCAATAATCTGAGCAATAATAACCTGAACTTGGAATTGGACAATTAAATCCCAATCTGATATAAACCAAATATGAAATAGACCAAAAACTTTTAATAAGAGTGTGAGATCTGGAGAGCAGTCATCTCTTTTGTAACCATTTTGTGCCCATTTTGTGTCCATTCTTTATCCATTTTGGGACCATTTTGTGTCCATTCTTTATCCATTTTGGGACCATTTTGTGTCCATTCTTTATCCATTTTGGGACCATTTTGGGTCCATTTTGGGTGTAGCCCTGGCCAGGCTCTGTCCTGCCCTGAACCCTTTAAGACTTTTTATTAAATCTCTGCTTTATTCTCTGTCCCAGCTCAGCCTTCCCAAGGCCTCAGAACAGGGCTCCAAAGGGAGATGGAACCCACACTGTGCTCCCCCAATCCCAAAAACTCCTCTAGCAGGAGAATCTCTGCCCATCAGAGCTTTGGGGAGTTGTTCTTAAATAAATCTTCAATAAAACAGCACGAGGGGTCACCAGGCAAAGTCTCCAAACTCCTGCCAATGCAATTATCAGAGAGATGGAGATGAGGAATCCTGAAAGCTTGGGACCACCTGATTTCTTTTAAACAGCACCAGGGAATTCCAGATCCAGCTCAGGGATTGACATTCAGGCCATGGTTACCCTTGCTAACAAAACATGGATTTATCAGGAGTGAGGGACTGCACTGCACTGAACCCTTCCTCCTGTGCAGCCCTGGTACATGGGAGGGACAGTGGGAAGAGGGAGAGCACCCACATCCCTGGGAGAGCACCCACAGCCCTGGGAGAGCACCCACAGCCCTGGGAGAGCACCCACAGCCCTGGGAGAGCACCCACAGCCCTGGGAGAGCACCCAGAGCCCTGGGAGAGCACCCTGGGAGAGCACCCACAGCCCTGGGAGAGCACCCACAGCCCTAGGAGGGCACCCACTCCTGCATGGATCCTTCCTGCACCTCCATGTGGCCATGATTTCTTCAAGGAAATAGAAAAAAAATTGAATTTATGCAATCCCAGAATGGTTTGGGTGGGAAGGGACACGAGAGCTCAGGTGGGAAAGTTTCTGTTGCATTTCCAGGCATCAAAATCCTCATCCAAGCTGACCCTGGGCACTGCCAGGGATCCAGGGGCAGCCACAGCTTCTGTGCCAGGCCCTTCCCAAAGGAAATGTTTGGATTTCTTCCCAATATCCCTGTCCTTTGCCCAAGGGAAGCCACTCCCTGCGTGCTGCCTGTGTAACCCAGGGAGAGCAGAGAATCCACCAGGAATCTCCAAAGCCTCAAGCCCTGGATCACACAAAGGCCACAGCAGGAGCTGCTGTAATCCAGGTTATAAATAATGCAGGGCCCCAGCACATTCCCACCTGCTCAGAGCCAGGGTAAATCCTCTCCAAAGGACTCCAGCTGATGCTGCAGACACACAGGGATGCTCCCTCAGCCTCCCAGGCTGCAGGGACTCAGGGCTCCAAGGGCAGGACCTGCCTGACTTGTTGAGACAGGGCAGGGAGCTAAGGGAAATCAACCTGAAAAAATCCTTTTTCTGACCTACAAACAGGGCTCTTGAGAGGTATTTTCAAGGCTTTTATTCTGTTTTCAGTCTTGTGAGAAGGGTGAGGTGCTATCAAAACCAGAAGCCAAACTATTTACTAATTACAAAATATTTTAAGTGATTTTTGGCCCATCAGCTTTTGCCACACAGTGCTGCTAATGCTCCTAAGCCAATCCCCTATTAAAAATCCCAGTGTGGGTCTTGCTACAACACATCTTTCACAGTTTTATTTCTCCAAAATATCCAGTCAATTTGCAAGGTCATCATTCAATTTCTCTCTCTATAATGTCTGTCTCCTACAGAGAGGAGAGAATCCTGCACAAACCCATTTCCCACCCCTGTTATCCCACAGGAGCAGCCCAGGGAGCATCAATCATCCCAGTGACACTGGAATGCCCTCCTGGCTGGCTTTGCTGCCTTTTACACCCCCAGCTCCATCATTTCTGACATCCCACCACCAGGAGCACAAGCAAGGACTCAAGGTATGAGGAAACTGAGGGTTGGTGTGTCAGCAAAGCAGAAATTCAGTGGGTTCAGGTGTTCCACCTTTCTCTGCAGGAAGGGGTTTATTTTTTTTTGCCCAGCTGCAGCAGGAACTCACAGGTCCTGCTCTGCAAGGTTTTAAGTGGTGACAGCTCAGCCCAAACCTCAGAGGGAGGGGAAATAATCACACAGCTCAGGGGAAACCTTGGGGAACGTGCACATCATCCACAGAACACAAGCATGGAGTTGTCCATGCTGGAAAAGACCTCCTGGTGCTGTTTTACACCACAAGGACACAAGATTCTGAGATATTGAAAGCTAAAAATGACTCTTTTATTTAGGGATGCATCTCCTTTCTGTACTACCTCACACAGACCAATTTGATTGGTGAAACAAAAGCAAATTTCTTCAATCACAGTGGTCAAAGCAGAGGGACAAAAAGGAGAATCCCTCCTGTGAGAAGGAATGGATGATGCAGGTACAGTCACCAAAACATTCCTGCTGTTTACAGAACTTTCCTGGGAAAAGAACTGCAGAAAACCAAAACACCTCAGGCAGGGAACCAGGGCTACAACCCCTAAGATCACCAAGCATTCCAGTGATCCAAGGAAGCTCCAAAACTGGGGAGGAGAAATTCCCCCCTGGAGGTGAAGGTCCTGCCTGGGAGCCTGGTTTGGATCAAACTGGGCTGGCCATGGGAACAGAGCCAAGAGATTTAATTGCATTAATTCCACAACTGATGACATGATCAGTGTTAAGTTTTTTTCCCTAAAATCCAGTCCCTGGTGCCAACCCTCCCATCCTCAGTCCAACAGCCAAATGTGGGTCTGATTTTTTGAGTCTGGAAGGTTTTCAGCCTGCCAGTGGTGATTTTTTCCTTCCCTTGGGAAGAATTCCTTCTTTTAAGGACAGTTCCTGTCAATAACCATTCTATTTTCATAAACATTTCTAAGCTCTCCTAACAATCCCTCTCCCAGGTGTTGTTTCTGTTCCTTAACCAATGGAGAGAGGTGTCAATCCTATGGATCAATAATGTGAATTTTTAGCACAGCACGTTATAAAAAGGCTGGAGGAATTGTGAATAATTCTGCTGTTCTTCTACCTTTGGAGTCAGCTATCTTTATTTTGTATCCAACAATGACACCCAAAGGCCTCTCCTTCCCCAAAAAACTCTCTCATCACCAAACCACCCCTTCTTTTCCCCCTGAATTATCACCTGGCTAAACATTCCCTGCTTTATCCCGAGGTCAGCAGCCTCCATCCAGCCACACCATGACACAACAGCTACACAAAAGTGTTTTTGTGGGTAACATTCATAGCAGCAGCACAGAAACTCCCACAGGAATAGCTGGGGATCCACAGGACCTGCAGTATCCTGGAAATTGGTATTTTGTAGAGCTGGTATCAAGAATAGGAATTATGCCTGGATTTTACTCTGTAAGGATAACTTAAAGGCTCTTAACCAGTGACATTTGCTAGCAGGAGCATGTGTATCATTAAAAAAAAACTTATTTAATTCCAACATCTATTTTTAGGAATGCAGATGATTCCCAAAATCCAACTTTTAACACCAAATTAGCTAAATTAGACATTCTTAAACCCAAGTGTATTTCCTTTCCAAGAGGCTGCTCAAGCTCTTAGAGACCCCTTGGGTCTGCCCTGAATCCCCCATTTCCCAATATTTTATAAAACTGCCCCAGTGCCACACACCAAAGCCAGAGAAATTGCAAAGCTGGTGATGTAAGGCTATAAAGGGCCAGCAGCACCAGCAGCACCAGCTCCTCCCAATTAATCTATTCTTAACGAAGCAGATGAGAGTCCTGGGAGACAGCAGCTCCTGGGGGTGACCTACATTCCCCTCCTGGATGCATCCATGTGTGCCTGAGAGCAGGGCACAGGCAGATCTGAGATTATATAGATATATAGATATAGATAGATATTCAGGGACTGCCTGAATATTCATTTTGGTGACAAATCCACTCCTGTGCCTTCTATCCCCCCCAAATCCCAGCTTTAATCCCTCCCAGACAATAGCAGGCTGCTGTTATCCAGCCTGACCTGCTGCCTGGGAATGGCCACTTGCTGGGAATTCATCCACATCTCCACTGCTGGAAGAGTTTGGGGATGGTCCCAAACCCATCTTACACCAACCAGTTCAGATATTCACAACTCTGGAGTGAAGGAGACTTTCCCAACTGCAAATTCCTAACTGGAAGAGTTTGGGGATGATCCCAAACCCATCTTAGATTCACTGGAAGAGTTTGGGGATTCTCCCAAATCCATCTCATATTGCCTTTACACCAACCAGTTCAGATTCACAATTCTGGAGTGAAGGAGACTTTCCCAACTGCAAATTCCTACCTGGAAATGCTCCCACTTGCTGGGAATTCATCCACATCTCCACTGCTGGAAGAGTTTGGGGATTCTCCCAAATCCATCTTACACCAACCAATTCAGAGATTCACAACTCTGGAGTGAAGGAGACTTTCCTAACTGGAAGAGTTTGGGGATCCTCCCAAATCCTTCTTACACCAACCAATTCAGATTCACAACTCTGGAGTGAAGGAGACTTTCCCAACTGCAAATTCCTAACTGGAAGAGTTTGGGGATGATCCCAAACCCATCTTAGATTCCCTTTACACCAACCAGTTCAGATTCACAACTCTGGAGTGAAGGAGACTTTCCCAACTGCAAATTCCTAACTGGAAGAGTTTGGGGATGATCCCAAACCCATCTTAGATTCCCTTTACACCAACCAGTTCAGATTCACAACTCTGGAGTGAAGGAGACTTTCCCAACTGCAAATTCCTAACTGGAAGAGTTTGGGGATGATCCCAAACCCATCTTAGATTCCCTTTACACCAACCAGTTCAGATTCACAACTCTGGAGTGAAGGAGACTTTCCCAACTGCAAATTCCTAACTGGAAGAGTTTGGGGATGATCCCAAACCCATCTTAGATTCCCTTTACACCAACCAGTTCAGATTCACAACTCTGGAGTGAAGGAGACTTTCCCAACTGCAAATTCCTAACTGGAAGAGTTTGGGGATTCTCCCAAATCCATCTCATATTGCCTTTACACCAACCAGTTCAGATTCACAATTCTGGAGTGAAGGAGACTTTCCCAACTGCAAATTCCTACCTGGAAATGCTCCCACTTGCTGGGAATTCATCCACATCTCCACTGCTGGAAGAGTTTGGGGATTCTCCCAAATCCATCTTACACCAACCAATTCAGCCAACTGCAAATTTGGAGTGAAGGAGACTTTCCCAACTGCAAATTCCTAACTGGAAGAGTTTGGGGATTCTCCCAAATCCATCTCATATTGACTGGAAGAGTTCCAGTTCAGATTCACAACTCTGGAGTGAAGGAGACTTTCCCAACTGCAAATTCCTAACTGGAAGAGTTTGGGGATCCTCCCAAATCCTTCTTACACCAACCAATTCAGATTCACAACTCTGGAGTGAAGGAGACTTTCCCAACTGCAAATTCCTACCTGGAAGTGCTCCTGTTGCCATCAAAGCAGCAAAGGAGCTGTGAGCAGGTGAGATCTCTGCCATTGGATCTTTCAGGGATGCACAGAAAATGCAGGGCACCAAAATTGTCTCATTTTAAGTCTCACCTGAAATCTCCTCTGTGGCTGTTTTTGAGATCTGTATTAAAAAAATATCAATTAACACCTGAGGGAAGTTGCTGCTGCCAAGAATTCTTTAAGAGCATTTGGCAGCAATATAGAATATATAGAAAATGTGAAGAAATATAAAGAAATATAAAGAAATATAAAAGAAATATAAAGAAATATAAAGAAATATAAAGAATATAAAAATATAAAAAATGTGAAGTGACCAAGGAGACAGAGGTGGTGGGAGCTGTGTGTTCCCCCCATGGCACTGGGGACTTTCCACTGCTCATCACTTAAATTAAAACATTAATCACTCCCAGGTGATTAATCTCAATCTCTTTGAGATTTCCTTTGTTCCACCTTATTCCTTCCAACAAGAAATCCATTACCTTGGACTATTACACACTGGATAATTGCAGGTGTAAATCCTTTTATCAGCTGAACGTGACTTTTTTTCTTCTCAAAAACATAGAATTTATTATCCACACATTTAAATCTGGGAAGGCACAGGGTTGTAAGGAGGTAGAGTTCAACACATCAGGGATTCCCTGGAGCTGCTGCTCCCCAATTTTTTTCTGTCAAATGAAGGTGACAGCTCCTCCTAGGGAGGAACTGAAGTGTGGGAGCTTAAAAGCATTGCTTAGAGGTGGCAGAATCATTTGGGTTGGAAAATCCCTCCAGGATCACTGAATCCAACTGTGCCTGATCCCCAGCCTGTCCCCAGCCCAGAGCTCTGAGTGCCACATCCAGGAATTCCCTGGACACCTGCAGGGATGGGCACTCCAAAGCTCCCTGGGCAGCCCCTGCTGATTTTTGGGGTTAACAAAAACACCCTTGGTGATTCCAGTTGGGGTGGAGGTCATCCCAAAAAGGGGACAACGTGGTTCTGCCACCCTGGAAAAGACAGGGAACGCTCCAGGGAATGCTGAGCAGTCCCCAGGAGCTCAGTGGGCCAAGGCTTGGTGGCACAGTTCTCATCTGGTTTGGTTCCTGAGCCAGCAGTGTCCATATCAGCACCTGGGCAAAGTCCAGGAGATAACCAGGATGAGGAGCACCTCCCATGGAATAGAGCATCTCCCATGGAATGGAGCATCTCCCATGGAATGGAGCATTTCTCATGGAATGGAGCATCTCCCATGGAATGGAGAATTTCCCATGGAATGGAGCATCACCCATAAAATGGAGAAATTCCCATGGAATGGAGCATTTCCCATAAAATGGAGCATTTCCCACAGAATGGAGCATCTCCCATGGAATGGAGCATTTCTCATGGAATGGAGCAACTCCCATGGAATGGAGAATTTCCCATAAAAAGGAGAATTTCCCACAAAAAGGAGCATTTCCCACAAAAAGGAGAATTCCCCACAAAAAGGAGAATTTCCCACAAAAAGGAGAATTCCCCACAAAAAGGAGGATTTCCCACAAAAAGGAGCATCTCCCAAGGGCTGTGCCAGCCACTTCCAAGAGCTCAGAATCCAACGTGTCCAACCTCAGCAGGCACCCAGCAGATGTGCTCGAGGCACAAGTTTTGGGAGCAGTGAGTGATCCCACCTGGATCCCAAACAACAGCTGAGGCTCAGAGAGAATTCCAGAACTGTTGGGAGCTCTGGAGATCCCCCAGTCCTACCAGGAGTCACCTGGAGCAGTGGCTTTGAAACATCTCCAGAGAGGGAGGCTCCACATCCTCCCTGGGCAGCAGTTCCAGGGCTCTGGCTCCCTCCATGGCCAGGAGTTCTGCTCCATGGACAGTTCTGCTCCATGGACAGTTCTGCTCCATGGCCAGGAGTTCTGCTCCATGGACAGGAGTTCTGCTCCATGGCCAGGAGTTCTGCTCCATGGACTGAAGTTCTCCATGGACAGAAGTTCTCCATGGACAGAAGTTCTTCCCCATGTGGAGAAGGAGCTCCCTCCATGGATAAAAGTTCTTCTCCATGTGGAAGAGGAGCTCCCTCCACGGACAGAAGTTCTCCTCCACGGACAGAATTTCTTCCCCATGTGGAGAAGGAGCTCCCTCCATGGACAGAAGTTCTCCTCCATGGATAAAAGTTCTTCCCCATGTGGAGAAGGAGCTCCCTCCATGGACAGAAGTTCCCCTCCATGGACAGAAGTTCTCCTCCATGGACAGAAGTTCTCCTCCATGGACAGAAGTTCTCCTCCATGGACAGAAGTTCTCCTCCATGGACAGAAGTTCTCCTCCATGGACAGAAGTTCTCCTCCATGGACAGAAGTTCTCCTCCATGGACAGAAGTTCTCCTCCATGGACAGAAGTTCTCCTCCATGGACAGAAGTTCTCCTCCATGGACAGAAGTTCTCCTCCATGGACAGAAGTTCTCCTCCATGGACAGAAGTTCTCCTCCATGGACAGAAGTTCTCCTCCATGGACAGAAGTTCTCCTCCATGGACAGAAGTTCTCCTCCATGGACAGAAGTTCTCCTCCATGGACAGAAGTTCTCCTCCATGGACAGAAGTTCTCCTCCATGGACAGAAGTTCTCCTCCATGGACAGAAGTTCTCCTCCATGGACAGAAGTTCTCCTCCATGGACAGAAGTTCTCCTCCATGGACAGAAGTTCTCCTCCATGGACAGAAGTTCTCCTCCATGGACAGAAGTTCTCCTCCATGGACAGAAGTTCTCCTCCATGGACAGAAGTTCTCCTCCATGGACAGAAGTTCTCCTCCATGGACAGAAGTTCTCCTCCATGGACAGAAGTTCTCCTCCATGGACAGAAGTTCTCCTCCATGGACAGAAGTTCTCCTCCATGGACAGAAGTTCTCCTCCATGGACTGAAGTTCTCCATGGACAGAATTTCTTCCCCAGTGGAGGAGGAGCTCCTTGTTCTCCAGTTCATGGCCACTGCCCCTCACTCCCTTGGAGATTCCTGTGTGCAGGATCACTGTGGGGCAGGAAATGCTCACAGCCAGGGCTGAGGTCATTCCTGAGGCCAGGACCTCTGATGGAAGCTCCTCATGCTCTCCTCTCCTCCCCAGCTCCCAAACATCAGTGCAGGGAGCTCTGGGTGACCCACACTCCCCCAGGGAAGGAGTTCCAGAAGCCCCAGGGAAGTACAGCTCAAATCTCTGTGTGAAAAACAATTTCTGTGCACCAAGAAGGCTCCAGGTTCCTGCTGACACCACCTACACCGAGGTCCCAGGGACCACAGCTTCAACACAAGCATTTGTTTCTTCCAGAAAAAAGAAATCTGATCGTTTTGTTATTCCAGCAGCCAAACCTTACACAGGGCTCCCACAGACAAAACAAAAGAAAATGAACAAAGGAACGATTTTAGTGATGTTTTATGCATACCAAGAGAGGAGAGAGACAATAAGGTTTTTATTCATAAGGTACTAAAGGGGGAAAAAAAAGGAAATGAAGCTCTAGCAAGAAACAGAACTTCCTTCAGAGCTGCTCCCATGCAGCAGCAACCTCTGCTCAGTGTCAGTCCATTCCAGGTTTGAGGGCTGATTTAATTCCCTGCCATTACCTCTTTCATTTTCCAATCTTCTCCATTATCTCTGCCCCAGGCACCTTCAGCAGCCCCTGTTTTTAGGGAGGGCAGCACAGGAAGCAGCTGCATCTCCTCATCAACCCCACTGGCAGGAGCACATCAGGTCCCACAGCCCAAATCACAGCAGGGAAAAGTCTGGACTCCAGACAGCCCAGGCTGCATTTGGAATTCTACTCTAAACCACCAAGGACATGAATTAAATATGTTCAAGTTCAATTACAGCCAATTAAATCAGTTTTCATGCATGTCTCACTCTACTTGAGCTATATTTGTTAGCTAGAAAATAAATACAGCACATGAATCTGCTTTCACATAGACTGCTATTTATGAAACAAGGAATTTGTCACTACTTGCTGCAATGGTAATTTTGCCCTCAAATTACATAAAAATAAAATTGAAGTTAACACTTCTCCTGGCTAATTTATACTCAGCAGATGGACAAGACAGATAATACATAAATGAAGGGAAGTGAATCCATTCAGAAAAGCAGCAGCTTTACCAAAGAGGAGGTGCTGTGCTGGGGAGGTCATTAAAGGATGCAGCCACTGAAATCACTGTCCTGCAATCACTGCAGCCCAAAATGGTTTGGGTTGGGAAGGATCTTCCAGCTCAATCTTATTCCATGGGCAGGGACACTTTCCCCTGGGCCAGGAAAACCTGTTTGTGTTCTTCCAACCACCCAAACAATCCCATTATTTCTGAGAGTGCCCAGAGTTCTGTCACTGCTGGCAGCGAGCTCCAGCAGGGTGGCACCAGCACTGCCACCCCCACCACGTGGGACCTCACATCATCCCAGGCTGGGTGCCAGCCCTTGCTGGGGGACATTTCCAGCAGGGAATGGTTCATTGAGGACACACCTGTCCCTCCAAGGCTCCAGGAGAGTGACCAGTGCTCCTGCAGGATGTTCAATCCAATATTCAATATACTCAACAGCTGCCAGGTCACTGGGGGTGTTCCCAGTTAACTCACACAGCACAAAAAGCTTTATTAACCCCTCAGCATCGATAAAAAGCAGGGCAGCAGGTTCTCATCTTTGGTTTGCACCAATTCTAAGAGTCTGTAAGGTAATTCCTACATCATGGCACTGTGTGACCATCAGAGATCCTCCAGATCTTGGAGGTCAAGTATTGGAACACCAAATGTTCCCACCCAAGCTCTAAATTCTCCAGTAACTGAGAACATGAGTGGCAGAGCTCCCAAGTTCATCAGCAGGGAAAAACCTTCAAATAAAGGCCCATTGTTATGATATTGCCCCAAAGCATCACATTTATCAGGAAGTTTTATCACCTTTTTTAGTTGTTATTGATATTGCAACAGTTTAATTGAACTCTCAGAAAAAGCCTGAGCAACAAGAATCACGTGCCTTGGAAAATGTGGAAACAACTGGAAGAATGTCACACAACACACCTGGAATCAAAATTTCTTGCTACCCAAAAGCCTGGAATCTCCTGAGGCAGCACTGGAGGCCAGGAGACTCCTTTGGATTTTTCAGTTTGTTGTATTCTGCAAGAATGGTTTGGGTGGGAAGGGAGCTCAGAGCCCCCCCAGTGCCAGCCCTGCCATGGCAGGGACACCTCCCAGTGTCCCCAATGTCCAGCCTGGCCTTGGGCACTGCCAGGGATCCAGGGGCAGCAAATCTGGCAATTCCAGCCCAGCCAGGGAACAATTCCTGCCCCAAATCCCACCCCAATCTCCACCCTCAAGCCCTTCCCTGTGTCCTGTCCCTGTGTCCCTTGTCCCCAGCCCCTCTGCAGCTCTCCTGGAGGCCCTCCAGGCCCTGGGGTTTGGGTGTCTCCACTGGTGCTGCCTGAGCTTGCTGCTGAGGACAAAAGCAGGTGGACAATGGTCATAAATAGGGAAAATAATTTGTTCTGGGAATTATGGAAAAGCTGTGCTGCAGGTGGTGTGTGGGTGGAGCAGAAATGCAGAGAGGTGCTGGCACTGCTGTCCTTGGGGCAGTGAGAGACCCCATAACCCAAATTAACACAGCCCCACAACCACAAATCCCTGCTCCATGGGCTGCCTCAGCCTTGCTGCTGCTCCTGCTGCCAGGACAGGGCCTGAGCTGGGCATCCCAGTGTGTCAGAGCTGCCCTGGATCCCATCAAAAGCCCTGCAAGTCACAGGAGATTCCTGCTGGATGAGGTCTCCTTCTGATCCTCAGAGCACCTGGTAGTGGCCACAGGCTTTCAAAGAGCTTCTCCCCCTGCAGGTGGGGGAGGATGAGTGTGAGATGTGTGCTGGCAGAGGTGACACAAGGACTGCCAGCACTGTGGTTTGGCACCCTGGGGCTTTTGGGGCTGCTGCTCCAGCTGCTGGCAGAGCTCTGCTGCAAGCTCAGCTCTTTTCCTGTAAATCCTGATGTTCTCTGACTCAGTCTGTGCCTGGGCTGGAGTTGGGAACAACCTGGGATAGGGGAAGGTGTCCCTGCCCATGGCAGGGGTGGAATGAGATGAATTTAATGTTGCTTCCAAGCCAATCCATTCTGGCATTCCAGGACCCAAACCCAGGCAGCTCCATCTCCTGTTCTGTGGCTGGGTCAAGGTCTCAGGCACACTGGGACACAGCCCTGAGCTGGGGACACAGCCCTGAGCTGGGGACACAGCCCTGAGTTGGGGGACACAGCCCTGAGTTGGGGACACAGCCCTGAGCTGGGGACACTGCCCTGGAGTTGGGGACACAGCCCTGAGCTGGGGACACAGCCCTGAGTTGGGGACACTGCCCTGAGCTGGGGACACAGCCCTGAGTTGGGGACACTGCCCTGGAGTTGGGGACACTGCCCTGAGTTGGGGACACAGCCCTGAACTTGGGGACACTGCCCTGAGTTGGGGACACAGCCCTGAACTTGGGGACACAGCCCTGAAATGGGGACACAGCCCTGAACTTGGGGACACATTCCTGAGCCTGGGACACCTCAGCTGAGCAGGCACTGCCAGTCTGATGCTGCTGCAGGTGCAGTTTCTGAGCCCCTCTGGTGGAACTCACAGCATTTGTGCTCACTGGAACAGGACTGAGATGCAGCACAGACCTCACATTCCTGGTCCTGCACAAACCCCAAAGAACTGGACAGGAGTTACCTTGGCTTTCCCCAGAGATCTGTGTAGCTAAAATATCTACCTAAGTAACTTTGCTGTTTACTGGGAAGATCAAAAAGTTCCCTGGAGATGAAAGCACTTCCCAGCACACTCAAGGAATCAGGAATGTTGGAGGGACTCCTGCAAGCAGCAATTAAAGAGCTGTGCTGAGGCTCCACATCTGAGCTCCCTCTCAAGGCCTGCCACGTGCACAGAGATGGAGGTGACAGCTCAGCTCCTGAAGATCTTGTTCTGCCACAGCAATCCCACTTGGAGGAGGGAGAGGAGAGGATGGATGAGACACAGCCTGCAGCAATGTGAGAAAGCCATGTTGCTACCTGAGGAACTGGAAACCTGTAGGAATGACCTAAGTTCAGACATTTATTACAGATGTGCAGCCATGGGAGGGCAAAGTCCTCAGGGAATTCACCTGCCAGGGGGATTTGGTGGTGAGGAAGAACAACCAGACACCGTGGCCATGGTTAGAAGGGCAGGAGATGACAGCTGGCACAAAAATACATCAGACACCAGCAGGTGAGTTCCTACATCCAGGTGCCCAAAGTCAGCAATTGAACACCTCAAGGGAAATGTAAAATCACATTTATGACAATGCTGGTGAGACCCAGTTGAGATAAAACCATGCCAGGGGCAGAATAACTTATTTGGGACCAGGTACAACCTGTTGTCAGCAAACAGAGACAAGAGTTTGCTCCTGTAAGGTGCAAATGAGTCACGACAAAGCTCAGCTCTCCTGAACTTTTCATAAATCCAGTGGGTGGGTTTATGGAAAATTGGATTTTCCCTGACCCAGCCCAGGTCAGCCACCCACCTGCACATGCTGAGATGACACCTGAATTTACCCACCTTTGGAACCATGGCTTTTAAGGGTTCTGAAACTCAGATCTCAGTCCAGAACAACCTCCTCAAGCTGATCCCAGTCCCTCCAGCACCAAAGGAACTCCCAGTACTCCCAGCAGCACCATGCCACAGCAGAGCCATGGATCTGGGAAGAGGCCATTTCCAGCACTCCTCCCAGTCCAACAGCAGCTCCAGTGGATCCAAACACGAAAGCACACCAGTTTGAGAGGCATCCTTGAGGAGAAAGCTGTGCAGGTGTGGATATCACTGGAGAAATTCCACACCCATCGAGCTCTAAGGCATCTGAGTGCATTAAGCCAGATTTTGGAAACGCAAGACACAAACGAGTGTCTTCTCCTCCAGGTTACAGAGAACAGTCACAATCCCAGTGGGAGAGGAAGCCTGGAGTTGTTTTAGCTGCAGAACAGAACCCAAACATGCAGAGACTTTAGTTAAACCCACACAAGCCTTGTAGTGAAACCCACGCAGAAAGGAAAACCCCAGAGCTGAGCTGCACTGCAACACCAGACGTTCAAGAGAACCTGCAAGAGCAGCCCTGGTCTCTTCTCCAAGGCCACACAGGGAATTCCCTCAGCACCAGCAATTTGACAAGCTGCTTTTTCACCAAGAGGTTTTTAAGTACCTTACCCCCCTTAAGAAGAGTTCCACAAGCCAAGGATGAAATCCTTCTCTGTTTTGTGCCATTAAAAAGTCACAGAGGAAAACAAGAGGCTGTCACTGCTGGGGGATCTGTGCAACCTGCCCTGCTCCTGGGTCCTGTCTGGGCATTTCTCAAGCCCAGGTGAGATGGATTTTCCTGGCAGAGCAGTCCTGTGCCAGCCACAATCCCTGGGAAGCTCCAGGAACAAGCAGGGACACGCTGGCTTTGCCTGCTCCAGGCAGGAGGAGCTGTGGGCACTCAGGGTGGGGAGGGAGAGCCCACGCCCTGCTACAGGAGCAGGGTTTGCCAAGGGAAAATCCCTCCCAGGCAGCAAGATCTGCCTGAAACCCTTCCAGTCAGGGTTGCTTCTTCCTATCCCTGATGAGGTTTTCATCAATAGGCTCTCAATTGATCCTGTAATTAAATCTCAGTATTGACTGCAAGAGTGGAGAAGTGTTTTCAAGGATAAAGAGAATTGTTGAATCACTGGATGGTTTGGGTGGGAAGGGACCTCCAAGCTCATCCCATTTCACATCCTGCTGTGTGCAGGAACACCTTCCACTATCCCAGGGTGCTCCAAGCCCAACCTGGCCTTGGACAGGTCCAGGAATACAAGGGTAGGCACAGGGCAACCTGTGCCAGGGCCTGCCCACCCTCAGAGGGCAGAAAATCTTCTGCAAGAGCAAAACAGGTTTTTCTTTTGAAAGACATAAACCAAGGAGTCAAGGAGAAATCATTTCCCTGCACCTCCCAGTTGTGTTTCTCACTCAACAAGGCACTAAAAATGAATCAGTGGCTACTTAAAGGCTCCTGCTTAGGAGTTCATGATCAACTCTCTACCAACACCAACAGACATTTTGTTTGGCCTCTGAAAATTCACAGGCAGCCCACAGATCATGCAGCCTGCCACAAAAAGCTACAAATTGGAACACACTGGAAAATCAGGGGAGCAGCAGGGCTGTGCCCAAGGGAGCAGCTCTGAGCTGTTCCTGTCCTTCCCTGAGCACCTTTGCCCGAGGCACCCACAGCACCAAGCCCAGTTTGGGGTTTGGTTTCATACTGGGGGCAGGGAGGAGGGAAGGCCAAGCACTGGAACTGCTGCCAAGGGGGGCTGTTAATGTGGAACTGCAACCACAAAGGGAATTTTCATGGGGAACCTCTCAGGGGCAGTGCCTGTGCCCTGTGCTGGCACTGCTGGGGCACCTCCAGTGCTGGGGGCAGCTCTGGCCCCCTCCTGCCAGGAGAGGCCTGGAGGGGCTGGAGCTGGGAATGGAGCTGGGGAGGGAATGGAGCCCCAGGAGGGGCTGGGAAAGGGCTGAGCCTGGAGAAAAGGAGGCTCAGGGGGGACCTGGGGGCTCTGCTCAATATTTATTGGGATTTGGGGATGTTGAGGAGGAGATCAGGATATCAGCCAGAAGGAACAGGGAGCCCCAGGGCTGGGGGTTCATTCTGAGGGGGTTGAATTTGGGATTTGTTTGGAATTGTGCCAGGAGGGGACAGCCAGGGGGGCTGGGGCTCTGCTCCCAGGGAACAGGGACAGGAGCAGGGGAAATGGCCTCAGGCTGGGCCAGGGCAGGCTCAGCTTGGCCAGCAGCAGGAATTTCCCCATGGAAAGGGGGCTCAGGCCTGGGAAGTGCCCAGGGAGCTTGGCAGTGCCCATCCCTGCAGCTGTGCCAGGAATTCCTGGGGGTGGCACTCAGAGCTCTTGGGGACAAGCTGGGGATGGGGCACAGCTGGGACTCCATGCCCTGGGAGGGATTTTCCACCCTCAGGGATCCTGGAATTCTGAGTACAAGCACCACCTACCCTGCTGTGCCCTCCACCAGCACAGACCTGCAGGGGAAGGAGCCCCAGCAGGGAACTGATCCAGCTCAGATGAAAAAGCAGCCACGTTACACAAAGGAGTTTCCAGGCAGCTCAGTTCCTTCAGCTCCTCACCACAGCCATCCCCAGTTTCTCACCAGCTCTGTGTAAAACTGCTGCTCATTATTCACTGCCCTAGATGAGGGAAAAAATCCCCAAACACACACAAAATTCCCAGAACATCCTCCCAAACAAACCCAAAGCCAAAGCACCCCCCTGGTACAGCAGCACACTCTGTAACCCTTCAGAATGAGGAGAGGGAAATCCCTCTCCAGGCCAAACAATTCTTACCCAACCTGCATTCCTGAGCTCCAGCCTGCACCCACCTACAGATCCACTTCCATTTTCTACTTTCATTCTGATCCCAGCCCTCTTTTCCCCTGCAGAATTCCCCTGGCAGCCAGCTCCAAGTGGAAATGACTTTGGTCCCTTCCTGCTGCCTGGGGGTCACAGGAATGACTGAGCAGGATCAGGGGGGCTTGGCTGGGCCAGGCTTTTTTGGGATTTCTCCCTGATTTATCTGCTCCATGCCAGGAGTCAGGAGCAGAGTGAGCCCACAGCATGAACACAACTCACAGCTGCTGCTGCTCCTGTGGGTAGGACACAGAAAATGGAAATAATCATGGAATGCTTTGGGTTGGAGAAGTTTATCCCTTAAAGCTCAGCCCATCTCACCCCCTGCCGTGGGCACAGAGATCTCCCACTAAACCACACTGCTCCAAATCCTGTCCATGCTTATCAGGGATGGGACATCCACAATTCCTGGGAACAGCAAACCAGTACTTCCAACTGTTGTAGTAACCCCTTTTTTTTTTATTTAAATCCTGAAATTACTTGTTTTTCAAACTTCATTGCAACCCCTGCACAGCAACAGCATCTTCAGCATTCAAACCATCATTTGTTTCCTAAGATCTGCCAAGTTTTTCCCTATTTTACCCTTCCTTCCTTCCAATCACAATCCTGAGTGAACAAATCCCCCCAGGATTTACAAACAAACTTGGATTTATTACTTGAGGACTCTTGAGGACTAATTTTTAAAAACTTCACTGCTTCAATGTGCCAGCAAGAAGCAATTTCAAACCAAGTGGTTCCAACTCAAACCCACTTCTAATAAAGGCAAAAGATGTAATTAAATAATAACAATTTTCATCCAAGTAGTTTTTCTATACTTCCACATTTTAAAAAACTGTTTTGTATGCTCCTGGCACAGCTTTGGTTGTGTTCAAAACACAACAAACCTCAAAAATCACTGGGTTTAATTCTGGATTTGTAGATTTGCAACCAGGTGAGCAAAGCTCAGGAATACAAAAAAAACACAGCTGGCACCTCCAAGAGGAAATAATCCAGGGAAGTTTTACCTCCAACAGGAGCACTGGGGGGGGAAATCTCCCAATACTCACACACCCTTTGTTCTCCTGAGCTGTTAGAGCAGATTTCATGGGAAAACATTTTTTGTGACTCACTTCCATTTGCATTGCACTTAGTCAGACAACAGTGATTACATGCTTAGGCTCAGTTCTGGCATTTCAATTTTTCAGCACCCACCCTGGCCAGAAGAGCCTCCCTGCTCCCAGGTGCCAAAGGCTGGAGCCAGAGGAGCTCCACAAAGTGTGCACAGCTCCTGTGCATCCTTTATCCACAGCTCACTTCAAACCAGCAACAGCCTGACACACTGAATGCCAATAAAATGGTGTTGAAAATTAACATCTCAAGGAGAAGTTACTTAGCCTAATATTTTTGTTATTTAAAATAAAGACAATTTGGAGGTAGCAGGAGTGGCAGCACTGAAATGAGCAGGGGCAGCTGCACCCACTCCCTGACCATCCCTAGAGCACAGCTGAGAAATCACCACAAAAACTCAAAACCAAACACCACAAAAAATGATTTTTGCACTGAAAAATCTGCTGAAGGACAGTTAAAACTGAAAAAGCTTTGTGATGGACTAAGCCTTCCAGGATTTATTCCTTGTTGTACCTGCAAAGAGCAGGGCAGAGCTGGAGGCTGAGGCCCTGCTCCCTCCAGGGAGGTCAGGATGACTCTGGGATTTCTTGCAGAAATGCCATCTGGAATATTTATAGTGCCTCAGATGGGGCAATGAAATCACTCAGGCTGGCACCTGAGCACATCCAGAAGCTTAACTGCTGCTTGAGCAGCAAATATTAGATTGGAGTGACTCAAAGTCCAAGTGAGAGTATGTGGAATTACAGGGACAGTAAGTTCCACCCCAGCAGCCATCATGGATCAGGATCAGTCCATGTGCAAAGATGAGATGTGAATAAAAGTGAATGATGTGAGGCAGAAATGCTCTGTTGGTGTGTCTTCCCTACATGTGCAAACAGGCCTTTGGTTTTAGAGAATTAAACCCTTCTCCCCACGTTTCCTCCTTAGACAGAGACCAGTTCCAATATTCCCTGAGTTGTTTTTCCTTATAAACCAAAAACTGAGCCTTGCAGTGCTTGAAGGGAAGCTACAGAAGAGCTCAGAGGGATTTTGGACAAGGGACACAGGGACAGGACACAGGGAAGGGCTTGAGGGTGGAGATTGGGGTGGGATTTGGGGCAGGAATTGTTCCCTGGCTGGGCTGGAATTGCCAGATTTGCTGTCCCTGGAGCCCTGGCAGTGCCCAAGGCCAGGTTGGACACTGGGGACACTGGGAGGTGTCCCTGCCATGGCAGGGCTGGCACTGGGGGGCTTGGAGCTCCCTTCCCACCCAAACCATTCCAGCCCACCCAAACCATTCCAGATTCTGTGAAGCAGGCCCTGCCTGCAGCCCCCAGCAAACACTCCAGCACATTTTCTGTGTATCCCAGGCTGCTGGTGGAGCTCTGAGCAAAGCCAGAGGCAGGGATCAGAGCTGCTGGGGTTATCCAAACACAGCAGAGCCTCAGCCAAGGATCCAGTCACCCACTGTGTACACAAGGGCTTTGGAAACCGCATTTCCTTGTTGCTACAGGTCAAATACTCCATCAGAGGTTTTCCCTGAAACTCTGCTCTGCTCAGCTGCAAAACCAAGCAGAGCTGCAGGGCTGCAGTGTTTGGGATTTCCCTCAGCAGGGATCCCCATGGAAAGGCCCTTTCCAGGCTCCTGCACTGCCACTGCTGCTGCTGGGGAAGTGTGAGAGCTGCTGTCACCAGCAGTGGGAATTGAAAATCCCATTTTCAGCCAGATTGCTGCATTGCTTGGGAATAATGCAGAGAGGAGTGAGTGGACGTGGATAATTCAGGTATTTATTTGGATTCTTCCCTTTCAGCCGTGGGTGTCTGCACAGGACACTTCCCCCAGATTTCCACATCAACTTATGGAAGGACAATGCATTAAAGGCATCTTTGGGCAGTAAAACAGCACACAGAAAATCAATTTGCACCCCAACACCTGCCCAAATCCCACTGTGAAGACACAAACCTGACACACCAAAGGCTGCACACAGCTACCAGCACACAGCAGCTCGGAATTCAGGGAATAAAACACTTCATTTTATCAAGTTCCTTCCAGTTTAGGCTCTCCAGACACAAACAGCCTGACTGGTGGGAAACACTCCCAAAATCTGCACGTGCACATTTCCTACTCAGCTTGGTGATATTCCTCTTGAAGGGCCCAAAACTGCAGAGTTAGCCCAACAAATTAATAATAATTACTAAGTTAGTAATAATTATTAAGAGTTGTCTGGAGCAGGAGCCACACTGTGTGCCCAATGACTTCTTAACTACGATGTTGACTATTTTTAACTTTGGGAATTGAAATAAACCTTCCCAACGAACTGCAAAGGCAAGGAATGTCATGGGATCTGCCAAGCAGTGCCAAAATACACCCTGGCCACAGCAGCAAACCCAGCTGGCCTCCCAGAGCCACGGGAAGGGACAACATCAACAACTGTCACACAGTGATCCCCCCAAAAATCCAGAACAACACCGAGCTGAGGCGCTAAAATAGTTTTAGGGAATAACTTTCTGAGCATTTAGCTGTCACAAAGATTTTTGTTTCTTCACTTTAAGTTTCCCAAGCCTTGCTTAAGAGAGTGTTTTTTAAGTGTCAGTAGTCTGAGGTGCAATTTTTGGGTGATGTTTCAACACTGATGAGGAAGTGCAGGGGGTGAACTCAGCCCAGCACTAAGAGCCACACTCCAGGCTCCCTCAGTGAACAGCTGCAGGAGCAGTGATTTAAGGGATTTGTAGCAAACACAAAAGTCAGAGAGGTTCAAACCCCTCAGAATCATTTTCTTTTTTATCCAAACGTGGGTATCAGCACGTGTTACACCAGTGGGTGCTGCAAGAAAGCTGAGACAGGGATCAACCTTAATTTCCAGAGCTAGTCACCCAACAAGGTGAGAAGCTGCTGACCTGAGCTCTTCCTCTGCAAAACAAGATGTTCAGAAGGCAAAACCCCTGTGATAGACCCGGGATGGAAAGACACCGGGTACCAGGCCTGTCCCACGGCACAGATCACACGGGAAAGGCAAAGACACATCCCTCCCCCGTGATGTCAGAGCAGCTCTACCTCGCTCAGGAGCTGCTCTGCGAGGAAAGGCTGGAGCCAGCTTCGCCAGGAGCCCGGCCAAGGGGGGGAAGGACAGCTTTGTGGGGCGAGAAAACACACCCCACCGCACGGGGCGATGGCTTTCTCCGAGCCACGGGGATCCCAGCGCCCCGCCGGGGACAGGGATTAACGCTGATGGAAAGGGCCAGGTGGGCTCCGGCGGCTGGCACGGGCCGGGGGGGACAGGGAGGGGGACAGGGACGG
>WEIU01018780.1:0-16597 GCA_013389925.1 Aegithalos caudatus | reverse complement strand
CTCTGGACTCTCTCCAACAGGCCTATGTCCTTCCTGTGCTGGAGACCGCAGAGCTGGATGCAGTGTTCCAGGTGGGGTCTCACAAGAGCAGAGTAGAGGGGGAGAATCACCTCCCCTTACCCTGCTGGCCATGCTCCTTTTGATACAGCCCAGGATACAGTTGGGTGTCTGGGGTGCAAGCACACATTGCCAGGTAAAGCAATGTGATGGAACAAAGTTGTATGTTGCATTGTGTGGAATTGTAGCCTGTTTTGTCTCTTATTCTGTATTGCAAATATTCAGCATACACACAAAATATTTTTACTTAGTCAAGCATGAGTTTGCAGAGTATGATGTTGTGTTTTCTTCTGTATGCATAATTTTGTTTATTAAAAATGGCATTCAAGTTAAGAGATTTACTGTAATATTTGTAATCCCATTGCCTTTGCTGGGCATGTTTATTTCTAATAGATATGAACTTGTAATTCTGTTGATGCTCAACATTAAACAGAATATATAGACATTATATGTATATATACATATGCATATGCACTTGATAAGTCATATAAACTGTCCTTTTCCCAATTCAGCATTATGACCTTCCAGATAAAAGTATAAATTTTCCTTTACCTCTTCAAAATCAGTCATGTTTGTCAGCCTTCTTTTTCCATTAATCTACTGAAGTCTAACGCATAAAATCTTATATTAAATACTCAGTAGTGTTGTTATTTAGTTTTTTTTTTTTGTTTTTTTTTTTTGCTTGAAAGGAAATAGATCTCATTCTGGTATTTGAATTAACTTGGTCAAAGACCTGGACCATTTTGAAGTATTGATCTTGGTAATTTTTTTTTTTAATATATTTTTCCCCATTCTCAGAAGATGCATTATTACATGTTTAGCTTTGGATTATCTTTTTCTTCCCAATTCTCTGATATTTAGCTCTGTCAGAGCAATCCAAGAGATTTATAGAAGTGGTGAATTTGATCAGGTGATCATTTCAACTTAGGAAATTCCTTTTAACAACACTGTTCCACTATAGTTAATTGTGCAGCACCCTACTGCTGTCTTGAATGAAAAAAAAGAGATTTATGACTTACTGGGGAGTGAGTGTGATGTATCTTGTACCTATAGGCTCTTCAATGATTGTAGAACAAAGTATAGGGCTGTGCTATGAACTGGCATCATGAGAGAGAAATTACTTTTCAGCAATTTTCTACATTTTTACACTCTCCTGTTATTGTCTCTAAAAGTGATATTCATCAACCGATGTGCAGTAAGACAATCTCATACACAGAGACAAGGTATTTGTTTATTTCATATTTGCACAAAGGTGGGTGCTGGGTGGTAAATCCACAAAGCTAGCACAGAGCAGAAAACTTGATCATTATTTGTGTGATGTTAATCTAATATATTCCACTTATCTACTACATATTCAATGTTTACTACTCTACTATTGGTTACTCATAAAAGGGCTGATTGCATAAAGTATTTTGTAATTCATTATTAGCTACTGCACATTCAGTACAGTTGATCAGTAGGCTTTGTTAGTTTCTTATCTTGGGCAAATGTCCTTTTGGTCTCTAAATTCTGCATTCTTCTTGTCCATTATCAGTAACCTCTCCCTAGGTCTGTGGCCCCCAAACCATGTCAAGCCCCAAACCCCAACAAGGTGATTCTATTGACAAACAACCCACCAAAGACATCACTGTCGTTAACATATCCCTTGGTTTTGTAGGGTGCAACAGAGAATTTCTTTAAAAAACTAACAGGAAGTCTCAATTGTTGAATATAATTACTTACACTTTAAATAGAAAACATTAATGTTAGATTACTTCACAAAGTTCTTGTAAGGATGCACAATGTGGAGAAGAAGAGCGACAAACCACCTCAGTTTTTTAACGCATTAAATAAAAGGCAGGTTCTTTAAGATGCCTCTTCAGTATTTCTAGTGAGCTTCCTGAACCCAGTGACTTTTCCCAGCAATTAATATCTTAAGACTGGGGTTTTAAAGTAGCAGTTTCTGACAAGGTCCTTTATTTTGTATACTGAATTGATTGGGATGACTTTTATGAATGTTGAGCTAAATCACACTATGCTCTTTGGTAGTTTGTCACTTCATGCTTTATCTTCATTCCTCAAAGCCCTTCAGTTTCTTTGGTCACTGCTAATCAGACATCCCATTAAGAAGGATGGATTTCATATCTGTCATTTTCCTGACAGCCTAGTTCTCTGTGAGGAAGTGTCTCTCTTGTGTATGAGAGGTTTTACACACTTTAGGCAGTTGCCAGTAGATGCTATTTTATTATTATTGTTATTTTATGAAGAGGTCTGTGTGAACTGTGAATAAGCTGCTTTCAGATTCAGTATTGAGGGCATAGGAAACTCTTGCTACTGAAGAAGTTTCCATATGGTCATCATTCTGATTTTAGCTACTTGTCAGTGAGATTTCATTGACATTGAAAACAATATTTCTTTTTATTGAAAAACTATGAATGTGTATCATATTTCAGTAGGCCATAATGCTTGTTACTGGTAGCTGTTTGTATTTATCTGTTTTCTTAAAAGAAAAAGTTAAAATTGACTTGACTGTACAACTATATACCGTTCTGCTCTCTGGAAGGCTTTCAATTGAAATTTTAATCTAAAAATTGAAAGCATCTATTTGATGAATAACATCAGTAAACAAGTTATGTGGAGGTGGGAAGAGGTTTTTTTTTTAATCCACTAATTTTAAGTAATTTGTATTTGATTATCAAATCTTAAAGAGACTAGCTGAGTTTATATTTTATCATGCTGCAAATGTCTGCTGTATTGCTTTAAAATTGCTGTCAAAAACTTGCCCAAGAAACTTTAACTTCATGAGATTTCTAACCATTTCCTTGTAAGACCTGTCTCTTATAGACTGCTCTAAGTAGCTTTCAGTGCTCAAAGACCTATTTTATTCCATTTAATTACTGTTGTCAAGCATTTTGGTCATCTCTTCTTCCCTGTCCCATAAACAGAGCTTTAGCCTCAAGAAGTATGTTCAGAGAATTTGTGGGTTTTTTTTCTTTTCCTAGCTGCTCAGAAATGAAAGTAATGGATGCTTGTAAAATCCTTTCAGAAAACAGGATTTCTATGTTGTTGGCTTTTAAAATTTACTTGTACATATAATATTTTTCCCTTTTGCTTTCATCTTGAGGAAATTGGGGGGACTGAATTGCAGGTTTCTAATTTTACCAAACGAGATCTGGTTTTGTTCTGAAGGTAAAGACTTAAATATCATAAAGAAAAGTTAAAGATGTATATGAATATGACTTGGAAAATTATTGTTAGGGTGAAGCAGTTAACAAGAACAGAAGATAATATTACAGTCACAGGCTTGGTAAGAGAATTTATGTCTTATGAGTTGTTACTACATCAGGGCCTTGGTGTGAATTTGCCACTTGTGTGTCTAAGAGGGTGGCTTTAGTGGGACTTCTATCATCCTCAGTGATATTTTGTCATCAAAGTCTGAGGAAAAACTCTTGAAAGTTTGAATATCTGTGTATGGTCCTGATTTAGGTAGAGATCTAAATTCTCCTGTTGAGAATGGAGAATTGCTGTCATTAAGTGGTCCTCAGTTTGCCATTTGCAAAATCATGCTTTTGCATTAGGTTTGTCACCCAGTTGAAATCTGTGTTTCAGAGAAGCCTTTAAAATTACATTTATAGTGATAACCCTTCAAATGTGGCTGTAAGAGGATTTTTGATTAGTTAAATATTGAAAAGCTTTATGGAAATTGATTTTTTTCAGAATGAATTGTTTGAAAGCAGGGAGGCACAAAATATCTGCATCAGGTGTTGAAAGCCCTGCTATAATACTGTTTCCTTCTGGGTGTTCTGGAGTTGTCTTGGAAGCTAATACACACGAGTGTTTCTTAGATATTGTTATATCCTGCAGTGGCTGCAGTACAGATAAGGCCTTTGAGATAAAATACACAGAGCCTTATTTAAATGTGATCTGCACAATTATTCCAGAACATCTTATTTTGATAGGTTATTCATTTCTGTTGTCTTCACCATCACTACCCTGAGAAAATTTGGACCCTTTGAGGGATATTTTGTAGCCTTTTGTTTGATTTTTCACTGTAGATTTCTGAATAGGTAATTCTTAAGTTTTTGGTTGGTTTTTGTTCTGTTGAGGATTGGATGTTACTGTCTCCCTACAAAGGAAAGGAAACAGAAACATCTGAATACTATTCATATCTTTATTTCCTTTTTGAGTTTTCTTGCATTTCTAAAGAGACTGGATTATAGTAACCTTAAATCAGAGATGTAGGACTTGCTTTTTTGCATTGGTGCTTTGTAACTGTAGGAAGAAGGCTGTGACTCTACCTCAGTTCAGCCTTGAAAAGAATTGGCAAAAAAAATTTAAAAAGGGATTAAAACAGAATAGGACTTTTCTGCTTTAAGAAAGACTTCTTACGAAGCCTACTGGGGAAGTTTAGGAGGCCCACTTTGTAAAAGAAGAGGACTCAGTCACTGTGAAACTTTTTTAGAATTTTAGAACTTTTGGATCTTAATCATCTCCCTTGATGTAGATGCAGCACTGATGTGTTTTCAGCAGAGGTGGTCTCCTTATTAGAGAATTTTTTTCCTTTTCATCACTTCTCCAGTAAATGTCATGATTAGCTTAACTTTCAGAAAACACTTTGTAGCAAGGCTTTTTTTTTAGTCTTGTTGCTGTAGTATTCTTATGTTAATATTTTTTAACCTACTCAGCTTTTGTGATTGAAATCCAGGAAATACAGAGAAGGAAATATAGAAGTGACACTTGTCATAACTGGCTCTGTAGTTGTTGGAATTTATAAGGTTTATTTATGGAGCCTGTAACTGCCTGGAACAGAATTATGTTTTTGAGTTACCAATGAAAACAATAAAGAAAAAAGCTGAGAGATGTTAGAAGTTTGAACCAGAGAATCTTCAATGGAGGCTTCAACCATTTGGGTTGTAACACTGGCATATGTATTTAATAACAAACCCCAAACAACAAGAAAAAAACCAAAAGACCCTCCCCCTCAGACTTACCCACACAGGCCTCTCTCCCCCAACCCAAAACAAACAAAAAAATCTGTGGCCATTAAAAAAGAAAAAATCTTTGCAATGAGCAAAGTTTGGCTCTTCAGAATATGTACTAATACAAGTTGCATGCAGACATTTCTGCTGAGTACTGAGATAGTCATAGCTCTTTGTCAGCTTTGATGAAAAGTGTCCTGAACCAAGACCTTACAGATGGCACAAAAGCCTTTTTTATACATTTATTTCCTTCCTGAATATGAAAGCTTGAAACTGGGAAAACATTGTCCACTACAGACAGACTAATGGACAGAAGAAATGTAGTAATCTTGCAATGCAGTAAATAAATAAAATGCAATAAATTGCATAAGGTTGACTTTCATATTTATGTTTCTCGCCCTCCCTGCTTATTTTTCTTCCTCAATGTCTCTGTTTTCACAGAATTTTCCATCATAAATGTTTCTGATTGCCATTCTGAAGTTGACCAGCTCTCTAGATATTTTATCTAGATGTTACCTTTCTGGTAACCAGAAATATACCAATCTGCCTGCCTCAGACTAAGTTCTGGGTTCATTTATGCAATTAATATGATGAAATAATGTACCTAAAACTTGTGAGTTTTTATTTAAATACTAAAGCTTAATTAATTCCATACAACAACTTTGGGAGTACTGCTTGGAATTTGAGGGACTGCAAGATGCATTGGATTAAACTTGAACTCCTTCTGGTACTTCTGAAAGTTGACAAGTGTTATAGTTGAGAGGGTCAAGATTAAACTGTTCAGGTAGTGTATTTTCCATGATTTACTACTTTTCTAGAAGATAGATGTTTATTTTAAATGGAACTTGCTGATGTTTCAGCAATATCCTTTAGTATTCTGTCTTTGAATGTTTTACCTGTACTTATTTCATATGAAGAAATAAACTAATTGTATAGAGTATCAATCTTGAATCTTGACTAGGGAATACATCTTTTAAAGCAAACTTTGTTTTTGATCAAGATTGTAAAGTTTGCATATTGTGCTTTCTGATCTATCTGTTGATGTACTTTCTAATGGAAAAGCAAGTTACCCAACATATGTATTTTTCATTTCCTTTATTCTAGTCTAATAGTGAATTCTTCCTACCTCCTCCAGTGTTATCCTGTACCACACTATGCCAAACTAAGATAAGATGATAAAAAGGATTTTTGTTACATTAGTGAACTAAAATGTAACAATTGTAAGAATTCTCAAGAATGTTTTTATCTTAATATGATTTAACAAAATTTCTTTTGTGAAGGCCTAAGAAAGAGTATGAGTTTATATGGGCTAATATCCAAACAATCAACTAAAAATGACTGGGTTTATTATCATAGAATTATAGAATACCCTGAGTTGGAAGAGACTCACAAAGTTCATCATAGTCCAACTCCAGGCCCTGCACAGCACCATTCCAAGAACCACACCATGTACCTGAGCATATTGTTCAAATGCTTCTTGAACTCTGTCAGGCTTGAGGCTGTGACCACTTCCCTGGGGAGCCTGTTCCAGTGCCCAACCACCTTCTGGGTGAAGAACCTTTTTCTAATATACAACCTAAACCTCCCCTGGCACAACTTCAAGCCATTCCCTCAGGTCCTGTCACTGGTCACTGCAGAGGAAAGAGCAGTGTCTGCCCTTCCTCCTCACAAGGAAGTTGTAGACTGTGATGAGATTTCCCCTCAGTCTTCAGGCTGAACAGACCAAGTGACTTCAGCCACTCCTTATACGGCTTCCCCTCAAGGCCCTACACCATCCTCTTGGCCCTCCGTTGGACACATTGATGGTTTTAAACAAAGTTTATTTGGAGGATAAAAGATAAATTATTTACTTGGCAAATGTGTCCTGTAAATATGTTATTTGCAATAGCAATGTAATTTTGTTTAGCAAGATTTGTAAAGAAAATCAGCCTTGTTAATTTGGGCTTTTGGCTTCTGTAAGTTTCCATTAAAAAGAAGGAGGGGCTATGTAGAAGTCTCAGGGGTGCGTGTAGGACGGTTGGGACGGGATGGGGTGATGAGAGATCTCTGGAGTCAAGGCTGGTCTTTAGAGCATGGGGGTTTATTGCATAGGTCGTGGGTGAAGGGGGTCTGCTAAGAGCTGCCAGCCACAGCTCAAAGCAGGCCCGAGAGAGAGAGAAAGAGAGCTTAGAGAAAAAAATGTAAAAAGTGTCCGAAGTTCCTGTTACAATACATTAAATCTTTTTCTATACTGAATATTCTAATTTCTACTAACCAATCTAGTACAAAACACAAATCCTATAGCATTTACATACAGCCTATAAGAATCACTACATTACCCTGTGTGTTACACTTTAAACCCTCAGAGTTGCTCTTTGAGCCCCTCCTGCCAGGCCAGTAGGGTCTGCTCTGACCCTTGGACTTTGGGTAAGGAGAAGGGCATGGTTAAATCCAGAGGGGATTACCTTCAGCCAGCCATTCCATNATTCCATTGTTTTCCAGTCATTCAGTAACCACGACATCTCAGACATCGAAACTTGCTTTCAATTCTGTTTCACTTATAGGTTTCATATTCTCAAAATCTAAGCAATCATATTTATACGGCTTTCTAGTTTCATCTTCCCCAACAGGGCTATACTGTACGTTTTTAATTGACAAGGCAAACTAGTAAATTTGTAAATGTTTAAAAATTAGTAAATTTTTAAGTAGGCAAATTAATAAATTTATATACTTGTCTTTTGGGTAACTTCCAGGAAATCTAAACCTTTTTTTTTTTAATGAAGAAATAACAGTTGAATATATATGCATACATTTATTTAATATGGCTAATTGTTGGTTTTTTTTTCCCTTTTATCTTGCAGCAACGCACCTCTTACTTTTTCCTCCAAAGTATGTTATATTAAGTTTCGTGAAGCATCAAGTGTTGGTGTGGCCCAGCATCTAACTAACACAGTTTTTATTGACAGAGCTTTGATAGTTGTGCCCTGTGCAGAAGGTTGGTATTTTAGACATTCTTCTGTAATGTTGGTCTTTGTCCTGTCTGCTAATTGTTTTGAGCTTTCTATCTAAAGAGGCAGTGCTCTGTTATTTTATTTCTGTAAAAAAAAAAGCCTTGAAACAAAACTGAAAACTGAATGAAGAAACAATTATGTAGATTAAACTGAAATCCAGCATTAGGAAAAAATAGTTGATTTAAATTAGGATAGTTCAATTTTCCACAGTTATTACATATTTTGTGGGAAAAGAAGGTAAAATAATACTCTTCATTCTGGTTTGTATTGGCAAGCTTATTCCCACACAAAGTTCCCTCTGAAGTCAATGGAGCACTGCAAAGATAAAATAGTTTCCTGGCACTGTGATAACACTGCAGTTTGGTTCTTAATGTGTTGCCCTTGGTGTGGTGTTTTGGTTTTGGGGTGTTGTTTTTAAGATAGTAATTAATTTTAAAATTTTTTTTAGACCAAATTCAGATTTTGTCTTGTAGATGTTATATATGCATTTGACTATTTTAGATTAATCTAATCTTAATGTATTTTGCCTTTGTGATGATAATTGCTGTTTGAATATAAATATTTACCTTCTAATTTAATAAAATAATGTTTCAATTTTTCTTTCTTGTTCCTGTGGAAAATATTACTTTGTGTGCAATAAAAAGGCTTTCTTATGCATACTGGTAGTCTGATTTTAGATATCTTCAAAAATGCAATCAAGTGTACAGAATGCTTCTAATGTAAAATACTTTTATAACTCTTAGTAAAATAAAGTGCTTGGTGAATGCTAAATTTACAAGTGTTTCTTTAACTAGCTTTGAGGTCCTGCTTTTACATGTGTTGAATATGAGGTAGTTCTTATTGTTAGTATACTATCCCAGATTTAAATGCAGTTCTATGAAGCATGGCTCTACTTAGAGTAGGCAGATCACTGGAGTTAGTCAGAGCCCCATTGACTTCATTGTGTGAATTGAGCATTTGCCTATTTGGATCTGGATTGCCTCTTTGGAGTAGAGTATTCCAGTTGATGGAGTGAAGCTAACTTCACATGGTAGCTGTTTTGCCATGAACAAAAATATTTAGAAAGATTGGTCCATCAATTGCAGCAACTCCAGAAATATCTGCTATTAACTGGACTTTTATAACTGCAGTAGTCAGATTTTGGTTCAAAAAATACTGTTGACTTCTTGGAGTTTGTTAACAGTGGTCCCAGAGTGTCATTTTTTGGCATGTTTGCCACATCATGATCTAGATAGCATGAGATTAGTGAGGCTGCAATGATGGTCTGGGGTTTTCCTAGCAAACTCTGACAACTCTTAAAAATGTCATAGACTTAGATGGCCTACAGTATACTGTCTATTCTTGTAGTCTTGTTAACATGGGCATATTGACAAGTCTTTGTGAAACCTAGATTTTTAGTTTCTTTTATGGTTTGTTTGGGGGCCTTTTGGGTTTTATTTTTGAAACTTGTTCTTAAACTACAGAGGATATTGCTGTATCCACTTGAAGCTTTGTAGAGGCTTTGGGTAGGCGAAATGTATCAGAACAGCATCCTTATTTAAAAATTGCCCTTAAGTAATTGACTGCAAATTCTTCAGAATCTTAGTTTTACATTTCATTGAAAAGACCTTAACACTGGTTCAGTACTGCCAGAGAGGAAAGATTGCTATCTAATGAATGAACAACACTTTCTGGTGTTTTTCTTGAGATCACTGCATAATGTGATATGACAACAGGCAGGTAGAGCTGTTTTCCTGTGTCTCTTGATGGTAGACAATGAGGGGAAGGAGAATAAAATCAAAGTTCTGAGAAATCTTGTTCCAACTCTGTAGCTGACTTATTAGGCATTTCTCAGAAAATGTATTACAGAAAAACTGTCACTATTCCAGACCATTCTTCCCACAGAGATTGATACATAATTAGGTGAACTAGTGATTGGGTTGTGAGATCAATATCTGTTTTAAAGTCAGAATGCTGTTTCCATGTAACTTTCTAATTTGAAAAGATGTGAATTCATATAGGTTTAACTTTCTGAGGCCATAGTGCAACATTTTTTATTCACTATATGTAATTGTTAACGGAATCAGTGAAGTGTATAATGGGCTTTAAAAATAACTGGCTATATTCTACTGGAAGGTTAAATTATATCGGTGGCCAACAGTGCCAGGAATAAAATGTTTCATGTGCTGAATCAAACATATAGCAGGGGTAAAATGAAACTGAAAACTTGGTTTTAAAAAACAGAATAAAATCTGAAATTTGTAGTGTATTTAAACAGTGGTAAATTAAGAGTATGAAGAAGGAATCACTACATAATGAAAGCAGTGTTAATTTTGTGACATTTAATAAACAATTTAACAAAAATATAATTGTAAATGAATTAACATTATCAAGTTGTCAAAATATAGCTTTCTTTTGTGTGTATCATTAGGTTTTTCTTTAAACATTATAGTTTGAGAACACGAAAGTTGAAAGATAAAGATACCAGCCTAATAATTCTAAATTTTATGTCCACATTGTCTAGTAGATGGATTTTGACTATTAATTTGGTTTTGTATGTTTTCTCTGTGTGATATTTGTGCATTATTAGATGACTAGACTGGCCAAGGCAGACCTGTTACACTTGCCTGAGTTAGGCATTGTTTGCCATGCCACTAAACCTGCCGCCAAGTGAAATCTTCATGGGGGAAATGAGATTGAAGTCTGGCCTGCTGAAGATGGACGCCTTGTCTCTTTATTTTGCTTCCTTTCCTTTGTTTCTTTTATTTTCACTTTTAACTTTTTTTTTCCCTTTTTGTTTTGTTAAATCCCTTACCCTTGTACTTGTGAACTGGTAATTCAGCTCTGAAAAAAATGATTTTTTGTAAAGGGTTCATAGTGTTTCATTTTGAAGTTGACCTGAAGCTACTTGTGGATGGTATACATAGAATTTAGGATATGTTTAAGTTTTATGCTGTGAATTATGGATAAGTTTTGTCTGGAATACATTTAAGCATCTAAATTCAACAGATGAGCACATTGTGTCAGACTGGAATAGTGAAAACTATATCAGTTTTAAGATGCATTCTTTCATGTTATGCTTTGTGAGCTTATCTTGAAAGAGAAAAGTTAAAACTTTCTGGAGAATTTAACTTTACAGAGTAAAATTATGTTTTTTATCTGCTATTTTTCCTTTTCTCAGCAGAGTACTTTTAGGTTGCATGATCTGTTTAAAAGAGGGCTTTATACTTATATCTAATATGGAGAGTTTAAAATAATTATTTCTGATATTGAACTTTCACGAGTATTGAATGTCATAAAATATTTGTTTGCTTCTGATGAAACCTTGCTCCAGTGAGGTCAGTGGCAGTAAGATTTCTTCCTTTTGTTTTTGTAATTTTTAGAAAAAACTGTTTACCACTCATAAGTACAAATGCAGCCTGAGATTTTTGTTGGAATGTGTTGTGAGGCACATTGTCTTTCAACACTGTTATTCACGGGAAGATTGAAAAGTTTTGTGTGTATGTATGTATGTGTGTATTGCACTTTTACATGCTCTAGTGGTATATTATTTCAAGAAGAGTTAAAAAAAAAGTATCATCTCACAATCTCAGAAGCCCTGGAGTGATTTAGAAAGTGCTCATCCCTAAATGATGTTTATTCTTGTGAAACAGAAGCCCTAAAACAGAAGTGCTGGACCAGGGGATGTGTCTAGTCCTCAAGCATTACTCTTCCCAGCCAGCTGCATTGGGACCAATTGGCTTGACTCTCATAATGCACCAAGCTGAGAACTGTAGCTGGGAAGAGCTTTGTGATCTCTGTTGGATTTAGCTGTGCCAGTTGAGGTAATTACAAGTAGTTGTAATCTCTTTAATCTCTGCTGCTAAATCCAATAAGAATCATGAATTGAATCACACAGAAATTATTTTATTTGTAGGTGTGCATTTTCCATTGATTTAAAATAGTAGAAAAATAACAATTCCTTTAAAATTCTTTCAAGTAAATGTAAAAATAAAGTATTTTAAAAAGAAATGTACTTAGTTATCTTTGAAGCTGTTTTGGGGTGATGGGAGGATTAACCATGTAGTTTTAGTATAAAGAGTAAGAAATTAATTCCTGAGCACATGGATGGTGATAAAAATATTGTGATTAGTACCTGCTTAACACAGATACTTCTGTTCAGCATTTAACAAAATGGATTTTGGTAGACTAGATTGACTAGGGCTCTTAAGCAACTAGGGCTCTTAAGCACTTACTTAGGAAAACTGTACATTTCTGAAGAAGCATAAGATATCTCTAGTTAAAACAGAGCTAATCTACATTTGCTTCCAGATTCCTTTGCAAAGTGAAGAATAAATAAATAAATTAATGATCATATAATTAATTTACTAAACACTCATGCATTCAAATAAATATTTCTAAGGATGTGGTATAGATGTGGCATATTTATTTTGCATGTTTCCCTTATTAGAAAATATATTTTCCTCATTTCCATTCAGATTTTAAATACCATCAGTTTAAAAACCAAAACAGTTATTCTTAAACTAAAGTGTCCTAATTTGTTATGTCATTACTGACATTTTGTTGTATTTTTGTGGGCTTGTATCCCTTTTTAAAATAAATTAACAGAAGCTGTAACTTGTGACTTTATTTGGCCTTACATATTAATTTGTTTTTCAAAACTGTCTAAAGAACAGGGAAGTAAACTTGCAAGATATTTCAGGCTTTTGGTTTTGGGGTTTTTTCCCCTCAACAGTTTATTTTCTATAGAATTGTTTAAAAGTTTAACCTGGTCTTAAAAACCTAAAACCTAGAAAGGGATATCTTTTCAAAAGACAGTATTTGAAAATATAAGCAAATTTTCAGGGTTCTGTCTGTAGACAGACCTTTTTTCATTCTTGAATAAAATAAATGAACAGATCTTTGTGGCATGGAACTGATCAACTAGATTTTGTATTAAACATTAAACATTACGTTATTGAGGGACCAAAGTATTCTGGAAATAATGCTGCTAACTTTATATATGTATGTTATTCATTTTTTGAGCTATAATAATTTATTTAACTGAAATTGTTCAATTGATTCTTTAAGCAATGTCTGACCAAATGAATAATGAATAATTGCAGTTATTTCAGTAAGGTGACCCATATGCTTAAAGTTTAAAATTGTATTTAAGTACATTTCTGAATTTGACTCCCTGTCAGTTTAGTTATATGCATATGCATAACTCAGTTCCTATCTAAAAGGGTTAAACATCTTAAGCATCTCTTACGTTTATCTGGTTGTGTATTGAATTGTCTGTAAGTGCATACTTAAATTAGGCATATGCTTATGTGTATTATTGACCAAGGATCTAAATGGCAATGCAGATGTACCACTTTAGGAGCCATTGAATTTACTTGAGCCATGTCTGTTGATCCTGTAGAAACTTCTATGAGTATCCAGTTAATTGCAAGATGCTGGCTCAGCAATAATTTGAAAACTCTTAAGTATTTTGTTTTTTCAGAATAACTGGTATATAACTGTATGCCTAATTTGCACACACAGTTGTTGGAACTGTATATTTGGAAGCCTGTTAGTCAGCTACATAGTAGGCAGGATGTGAGGCAAGGTACCTGATTCTCATGAGCAGTCTGGCAAATCAAGTACACCTCTCATTGCATGTCTGACTTCAAAATGAGACCTGATAAGAGTGCTCAGCATTGTGATGATGACTCAGATTTATGCGTTTTTATAAAAGCCCTGGAAGACATAATTGCACAGTTAATTCTTAATTGTTAATAATTTTCCCATTTTTCTCCTTTAGATAGCAAAATAAAGTGGTTTGTTACATGTTAAGGAGCACGGTGCCTCAAAACTTAACATAAATAAAATAATTAAATAGAAGGTGTGAGAAAAAAAGAAGAGTACTGTTATTTTATCTTTTCTAATCCACTCATGCTATATAAAAATTAATTTTCATTTATATTTGTTTTGTCCTTTGTATCTCCAACTCTAACCAAGTCCTTGCTGCAGATCTGTAGAACAGGTTTGCAACTTCTGTCTTTTTATTTTTTTGAGTATTATGATTTCTGTGGGGTTTATTTTCACAAATTCCAGTGTTTTGAAAATAATATCATTTTGGGTTTTGATAACAATCCTTATAATAATTTTTAATTTCTGAAGTTAAGGGCTTTATAGTTAAAACATATAAAGTTTGAACCAAAGCAGTAAAAGCCACTGGCACAGTATTTGTATATACCTTGACTTTTTAAACAATGTTTAAATAAAAGCATTTACATTATTAAAGTGCATGGGGTAATACCAAAGGGCTTAGATGGATAGCATATATGCAGTTACTCCAGGAATTTTGAATAAACCATAGATAACTAATGTAATTAGAACTTCTTTTCTTTATTTTTTCAGGTCAGTTTTTAATATTTGTACCAGTTTAAATGCCTTTGCATTTCAAATTTAAAACATGCATTTAATTGCATTTGTAATTAATTATTGCATCTTTTGATTTTTGAAGGTTTTTTTAATTTATTTTGCAGTCTAATTGTATCTAACTTTGAATGAAACTTGTGTTTAGTTCAGATTATATATTGCTTAAACTTTTCACGACAGGGAAAACATAATATGGTTGAAATAGTAGGAAATATAGGAAAATATAGCTTTCTTAACTGATCAGTTATGATTCTCTTCAATTTCAGTAAATTTAAAGCTAATTTATCAAAATTTTAGAGAAACTGAGGTGATCTAGAATGTAAGACAGTACAAATATGAATTTTTCAGCCCTCCCGCCACTCCCAACTTCATTTGTAGTATGTCTTGTGTCGAGTCACAGTAGGGTTTTTTTTATTTTTATTTATTTTTACATCAAAAGTAGGTAACACCAGAGGGTGAAAAAGCTCATGAATTTCAGTTAACACATACTTTGTTTCTTTCTTTTTTTAACTGATTTGGTTATTTGCCATTTCTGGGGATTAAATGTTAAAAAAATGTTCTTCTTTTCTGTATCTGATGTTCTGTGTGCTATTAGTGATGCAGCCAACACGAACGGTTGTCATGTGTAAAACAGCTTTCGATCACCGTGAAAACACCGCCCTTGGAAAGCGCCCATGCTTGATATCGTTTGGTTCATGAACATTAAGTTTCCAGTACAGGTGACCCATAGCTCCAAGTGTTAAATAATTGTGTACATTATTCAGTTTTTAAACTAATAATCCAGTAATGACATTGCTAGTCTTTGAAGTTCTGCTCAATTTTGTTTTTCCTAGTAGAGGCAGGGTAAAAGGAAATACTTAAGTTCATATCTGTTTCTTTGTAAGGATCTGGTAAATAGATACATTCTTATTTATTACTTTTTTAAATGCAAGGGTAATTGTAAAATCATGGAAAGAGTAACATCTGTGTAGTGTTCCAACTCTGTGTAATGCTTTCCTTTGCTTCTTCAGGTAAAATCCCAGATGAAGCCAAAGCCCTTTCTCTATTGGCACCTGCTCCTGCTATGACAAGTCTGATGCCTGGTGCAGGGTTGCTTCCTATACCTACACCAACCCCTTTGACTACAGTAAGTAAAATTCAGTCTCTATTTGATTTCTGGTCTTCCTTTATACTCAGTAGCCTTTCTGTGTTCAGAGAACAAGAACTGTCTGATCTATGGATGTTGTCTTCTCATATGCTAAGTCAGTGAGGACTTAGCTGTGGTGCCTAGAGGGTAGATCACAAGATGTCCATGCACTCCCTTTCCTGGGTGTTCGCTTAAGATTCTTGTTTTGCAAAATAGTGGGTAAATACTGGGTTTGGTTGTGTTCATTTTTGTTGTTGACCCTTCACTATACCCATTAATTTGATCCACTGGCAATGCTATCTACCTCCTAATAAATTATTAAAAGATCATAGTTAAATTGAAAGAGTTCTTCATAATATTAAAATGCTGCAATAGGATGTTTTTGCAATAGGATGCTTTGACCCTGGTGGAAGCTGAGGTGACCTTGGCTGGAAAGGAGAGGAAGAAACATCCCACTGTGACTGGCCCAGAGGCCTTGTGCATTTTGGGCATAGACTTCCTCCGAAATGGGTATTTCAAAGACCCAAAAGGACTCAGGTGGACATTTGGGATAGCTGCTGTGGAGACAGAAGGCATTAAACAATTGAACACCTTGCCTGGACAATCAGAGAACCCATCTGCAGTAGGACTTCTGGAGGGGGAAGAGCAACAAGTACCAATTGCCACCTTGACAGTGTACCGCCAGCAGTACCGGACAACTCGAGATGCTGTGATCCTCATCCACAAGATGATCCATGAGCTGGAGAGACAAGGAATGGTCAGCAAGGTCCACTCACCCTTACACAGCCCCATTTGGCCTGTGTGCAAATCTGAAGGAGAATGGAGATTGACTGTGGACTATCATGCCTTGAATGAAGTGACCACCGCTGAGCGCTGCTGAGCCGGACATGTTGGAGCTCCAGTATGAGCTAGATTCCAAGGCAGAGAAGTGGTATGCCACAACAGACATTGCTAATGTGTTTTTCTCCATTCCTCTGGCAGCAAAATGCAGGCCTCAGTTTGCTTTCACCTGGAGGGGAGTGCAGTACACCTGGAACCGACTGCCCCAGCAGTGGAAGTACAGTCCTACCATCTGCCATGGA
>WEIU01018777.1:0-12904 GCA_013389925.1 Aegithalos caudatus | reverse complement strand
TTTGTTTTTTTGTTTTTTTGTTTTTTTTAATGAGCTCAGGAAACAGAAGAGAAGAGGGAGGAGAGATGGGAATTTGAAATCTTTCATCTAAATTGAGCCATTGTGAATTTAGGATCTAGGGCAGAGTGTTAAAAAGAATTAATCATTAATGAACCAATAAAGAGTATTAAAAGACAAATTGGCTGAACCTTCCTGGCCTTTTTCATTTCCTTCTATGGAAACAAAGTCTAGAGTGCCAGACGATAAATACCTCCAGTCCAGCTATTCTTGCAGGATTAACACTGTAAAATCACAAATAAAGAAAGCATTCACTTTTAATGCTTTAACCAAATAAAAGCCTTTCCTTTTGTGCCTGGTTTATGTACATAGAGGCAGCCTTGAATAAACCTCTGCCTTCAGAGGAGCCTGCTAATTCTTGATTTTGCTTCCTCTTTTACTGTGCATCCCAAGGAATTGATTAGTGGGCAAGTATCCTCAGTAGCAGTTTCTGTCCCTGGTGGTCAGGCACCTGCACCTTCAGCACTGCTCAGCCAGAGTGGGTTTAATCCTCTCCTTGTCCCTCCTGCAGCATCTCTGTCATGGTAGCCTGCTCCCCAGCCCTGCTGGGCGACTTTGGGGCAGGTGGCTGCCAGGGCAGTGGTGGTTAGCCTGGGAAAGAAGGAACTATTGCTGAATGACCCACCAGAGCTGAGCTAAGGAGTGGGGCCTCCCATGGCAGCTGACCAGGATTGGCTTTCTGCTGTTGGATCCTGCTCTCAGCAGCAATTGGGATGCACTCTGAAATTGACAGTACTGCTTTAATCTTGAGAATTGAGATTAAATTAATTGAGATTGAATTCATCAAAATGTTTCAGTGAAAATTCAAGGATTGAATGCATTTATTTGAAATTTTCCCTTTTGATACTGTAAGAATTTGAAATGGAATTATTGCCAATGCATGAAGCTGCAGCAATATGTTTCAATGGTCAGTCCTGTGAATTAACTGTTGAGTTTTCTGCACTGAAATGGAGAGGAAGCTGCAGCTGAAAGGAGAAGTGGGTCCAGTGCCTGAACTGAACATAGGAAACATTTTAACTCATGGTAATCAGTGAATTTGGATTGACTTTGAGTTGCTCAGTCAGGTTATAGAAATATTTCTGGCCTCTTTCCTCTTTGCTGTCTGAGCCCCTGGTGGGTGTTTTTCCCTAGCAGAGGGTGCAGAATTTTGGTGGTTTGGAGGTGCATTAGCAGTGCTGCTGCAGGCATCTCTGCCTCAGGCACTCAGAACAGCTCCTGCAGCTCACACACTCCTGGCTGCACTCAGAGAAAACTGAAATTTTAAACCTGACAAACGTGAATTCTTTCTGGGTCATTCAGGTATCACAAATGTGGGAAGCTCATGAATACCTGTCTCAGAGCATTGTTTGATTGAAAGAATAAATTTGAATTTGTGCTGGTTTGCTTTGTACCCAGCAAAACTGTGGGGAGAAACAACACAGGTTGTAGCTATCTTCCTCCTCTTCCTCCTCCTCCCAGCCCACATGAGCTCCAGCAGAATTCTGAAATGGAGTCATGCATTTCCCCATCTCTGAGAATCAGAAAAGACAAAATAGGTCTTTTCTTCCTTTACACCCTAGAAATTTTTCATCATTATCTACAAGAATGTGAATGCTGTTGCTTCCCACTGAGGAACAAACAATTCCACTGCTGTGATAGATCAGTGCCTGTGTGACAGTGGAAGCAGTTGGTGATTTAGGAATGTTTTGCATTTTGCCATTTTGCTTTCTGCTTATCTTTGGATAGGTGTCAGCGTCGTGGTCCTTAAAGAGATTGGCTGTGTGCTATGGAGACCCATGCTCTGAGCTCAGCTGATTGAGTCAGCAGATCCTTGTGATCCTTGGTGTCTGCCACACGTCATGTGCCTTTCCAGCAAAGGGTCCTTGGTTTCCTGTGCCACGGGTTGGGAACACAGAGCTCTGCCCCAGCATGGGGGAGACATATGGCTCCAAGGTGAGCCATCAATTCTCTGAGTGAACTTGCTCAGGTGGAGAACCAATTTGAAAAGCTGAAAAGGGCTCAGTGAAGCACTCACTGTTTTGCAGTGATGCATGTCAGAGTGAGTCAGCAGACCTTGGTGTTCCTCCGAGTTCTGTGTTCTCATCAAGGGTAGGAAATATGGTTAAGTGCAAATAGGATCGAGCTTTTATGGTAGGACTTGATCTTTTTCCCTCTGAGGGTGCACATGTGAAATGGGAGATCTGGCAATGGGAATAAGCTGATACTAAAATGTGCTTCTGAATTCTGCTCATTATTCTTGTTGAAAGAAAGAAAGGCAGCAGAAGCAAGCCTACAAGTTGAAATTGCATTTACTGTTACCTTACAAATGTGTGCTAATCCTTCCCTGTGCAGCCTTTCACATATCCAAATGATAATCTGTGCTCAAAGTTTTCATCATGATAATGACAGTGATGCCAGCATATAGAGGGAAGAATGAATGATGGTGATGCCAGAGACTCTTAAATATGGCTTATTACTTGTAGGACTTACTTAAAATGTAGTGATCAAGTGTCACTAACTGGTAATAAAATATATTCTTCAAATCTCAGTGGTTTAGGTCATGTGGCCTCCTGGGGTGAGGTGTTCTGTGCTTATGTGTGTGTAACGTCTTTGATGCTGCTATATCTGGTGTGTAAAGGAAAAAAAAAAAAAAAAAAAAAAAAAGAAAAAAAAAAAAGCTTGTTCTCATGTGTCCCAAAAGCGTGGAAGGTGTTTCACAGTGATGCTGTGGTATAAACCAGAGGCTGAAAGAAGATGCTGCACTCACAATTGCGACTGCTACTGGGAAGAGTTACTGGGGATTTATGCAGTGTGTCTGGAAAACCATGAGGCTGGAGAGCTTGAGAGAGGCTTCCTGTCAGTAATCTGGAGAGTTGTAGGCAGGTGCCACACCAGCAAACACAACTTTACCTTGGTTCTGCTCAGACAGTGGTTCCTGCTGCGGGCTGCAGCGTGGCCCATGGAGTGCTGGCTCCTGAAGGTCTTCTCAGTACCCTTGGGGCTGTTGTGACATGATTAATTTGGATTTCATTTAAGTGTGCTGGTTTGAAAGCAAAACCAGTGAGAGACTCCAAGTCAGAAAAACAATTTAACAGGAGGAAAAAAAGTAAAATAAAATAAGATAAATGGAATAGTAGAAAAGATCACTGACAGAGCCAGAATACAACCTGACACCCCTGTTAGTTAGGGTGGTAGTAGCAGTCCAGATGAAGTGGTTTTGTTAAAGCAGTGATCCCGTAGAAAGGTCTGGTAGCTCTTGTCCTCTGGGAATCCAGTGGGTAAAACCCCCTGTGCTGTCCCAAATCCCAGATTATATCCAGGTAGGAATGCTTGACTCCTCCCCCTGGGCAGAGCATCTCACAATGCGCTGGTATCATTCTATGAGTCATGCAGCGGATACTTGATTGCCCATTAAACAGAGAGAGCTCCCAGAGGGAGTTACCTATGAGTCATGCAGCAAGGCATTGACGGCCCATTAACAGAAGATAGTCCGGAGGGAGGGGGCAAGGGAAACACTGTCCCACCTGGTTTCAACAGCTCGTGAAGATGGTGATAGAATACATAGTTTGGGCACATCATACATTGTAATCTAGGACAGAGAGAAAGTAACAAGGGATTTGGAGGTCAATGCATCTGGTTCTCCAAGTTCTTCCCATGAGATAGAGCCAGTATAAAACCAGCAAGGAGGAGGACTGAGCGCTGGGGAGCAGCAGTGCATGACAGTGTGACTTTTCAAGCTTCTGCAAGCCATAGGCAGCGTGGAGTATTTCCTCTGAGCCCTTCTCTGAAAGGCTCATTCCTTTACTCCCAGATAGATTGGGTTTTTAGTTTGTGCTGCTATCCAGGTTTTGAAAGACAGGTATCTGCCAGCAAAAAGCTGGAAGTTCGCTTCGAATAGAGAATGTAAACCCCCTCCCTCAAATTATTATAATTTTGCAATTAGGGGCTCTCAGGCAAAGTTTTGGGGATAGGAATAACACTCATTTAATGGGAATACTAAAAATACAAATGTAGTAGTACAGAAAATAAAATAAACATGCAAATAAAACAAACAAAAAAAAAAACCAGAAAACCCTGACAGAGTCAGGGATGTGACCTGACACCCTGTTGGTCAGGGTATTAGAAGCAGTCCGGAATGACTTCTCCTGGAGTAACAGATGCAGTTCTGTGGAGTAGAGATGGTCCTGTAGAAAGTCCAGTGGTGGCGAGATGGGTCCAGTCTTCCTCTGGGAATCCAGTGGAAATCAGGATGACCTGGTGTTCCTATATCTGTTTTATCTAGGAATGTTTGGATTCCCCCTCACTGGGTGTTGCATCTCACAATGTTATGATGTAATGTGTCGTGTCATTGGTGAGCCTTAATAGCCCATTATCACAGCATCAGCCCCAAAAATCATGCTTGGCCACCTTTTTGTTTTGGTCAAGTACCCATAAGCACCCAACAATTTGTTCCCTAGCAACCCACGGGAAAAATTCCGCAAGCACCAAGGAAACAAATCCAACCCCCAACAGTTGCCCACATCTTCCCCAGCCTGGGCAGCACCAGGAGGATGAGCCTGTTTTTTGTCTGGCACCTTCCTCACTGTTGGGGGTTAGTTGTTTTTTTTTTCTTAAAAAAATTTTTCTTATAAGTTACCAGGAAACTAACTACTGAGTATTTATGGGTGCTTGAGGAAAAAAAAGAAGTGCCCAAAGGAGAGTGTAATACCGGGCTACACCTTTTTTTGGTCTCTGGGAGTTTTCTCTCGGAGGGGAAAAGATACCAAAGATACCGCGTGTTTTGGGGAAGGTAAAGGATGGGGCGGGGTGGGAGGCAGCTACACTCTCTTGCTCTTGGTATCGGAGAGAGGATGGCCAGGCTGCTGCTTGCTGCGGGAGGAGTTCACTGTCACCAGAAAATCAAGTCCTGGAAATCTACAATCATCTGGTCATGCACCTAGGAATTCTGAGCTCCTCCTCCTGCCCTGCTGGAGCTGGGCCAGCCCTGTCCTGCTGCCACCATTTCTTGGGCACTGCTTTGAGGCTTTTTTGCTAAGCTGTAGTCCCGCACTTCCCTGCTGGGACATCCCTGCTGTTCCAGCTACCACTGATGTAGCTTCTGACATATCTCATCCACGAGCTGAAGATTTTCCACTGTCCCACCTTGGTGCTCTCAAACTCCTGCAGGGGCACCGAGATCAGACTTGTGAAAAACAAGGTTCACTTTAAAATTTTAAGAAATAGGTTTAATTAAAAATTAAAAATAAGACAATTAGGAAACAAAAAAATTAAACAAAGGATTAATGGCCGGGTGACTTGGCATATAGCCAAGATCACACCTGCTATTTCAGAGACATTCTTTAAATACCTTTTCTAACATTTTTCCACAAACTAGTTTCTATATTCCAGGAACTGTTTAGCATGGTCCCTCCTTGGAGCTGCCTTTTTAGAGCATGCATGTTTCTTGGCTGTGTCTTCATTATCACCTCTAGTTTGGGCTGTGGTCCATACTTTCTTCAGATGGCAGATGCTGATATTTGGTATATCAATAGCAGGGTCTTCTTCACATGTTCACTGGATGTTATCCTGACCAAACAGACTGTTTAAGCATACTATATCAACTACTACCACTATGCCTAATTTTTACTAATAGCAGAAATAAAAACTTATATCCTTACAACAAAGTTATTAATCATATAGCACACACCTTAATATTTGTGAAAAGCCAACTTTATAATACACACTTATAACAGACTGCCCTGGGCTTTGAGAAACAAAGCCCCTTGAGGTTCCTGGTTCTGTTTTGTTGTTAATGCTGTAGTTGTTTGTTTGCCTTGTTATACATACTAGTAAAGAACTGTTATTCCTATCCCCATATCTTTGCCTGAGCGCCCACATAATTTTCTAAATTATATTAATTTGGAGGGAGGGTGTTTGAATTCTTCATTCCAAGGGAGGCCCTGTCCCTCCCTAGCAGACACTTGTCTTTCAAACCAAGACAGTCACGCAGGGCAGGGTGGGGTGTAGGGGGACGGGGGGTGACTTTGTGGTGTCCCTGTGTGAAGAGGTACAAATGTGGCCTTTGTGTGAAGCTGGGGAAAGCATGGCAGTTTGCAGGGGGTTAACAGGAGAGTACTGCAAGGAGAAAGGACAGCTGAGCCAAGGTGAGCTGAGGAGAGAGGCGAGCCTTGCCTTTTTGCTGGCTGATGCTGGAAATGTCCACAGAGAATACACTTGAATGGTTTTCCAGAGATTTGCTTTTGTTTTGTAACCATTTTGAGTATGACTCAGCAAGCTCTGAGGAAATGAGTTCAAGCACTGGGAAGTTTGTTCTCCTTGGCTGGCAGAGCTGCCCGTTCATGTCACACATGGGCAGCACTTTGTCACCTCAGTGCCCGCACCCAGGCACTGGCTCCATGGAGAAATTATACAGAAAACATCCCACTCCTCATGCCTAAACGACACAAAGAGGATTTCTGTGTGCTGTGCCTGGCCAAAGATTGGTTCAGATTTAATTTTTCCTCCCTATTGCACAGGTGTTATTGTGGATGGAGCCTGCACTGTGTAAGCTCTCAGCCGAGAAAGGATTTAGCATCGTGGGCAAGTGCCTTTTGTTCAAAGGATTGCAGTTTGCATACTCAACGAAAAGAATCTTCCTTTTATTTGGGCGAGATCAGTGAAAACTTCTTGAATTGCCTTTTAAGAATCTTTTTTTAAAAAGAACTTGTCAAGCTACCAAGGGAAAAAAAAAAACCCAGCAGGTAGAGCATACAACAAAATATAAAGAAGTAAAAAATAACTTCAAAAACTGCATGTGAAAATTTCAGTCTTTTAGCATCTTTTTCATTATTTATGTGACAGAAAGTTTGGGTTTTTTTCTGTTGGTTTCCCCTTTCAGGAAACCCCTTGATTAGAGGTTTTTCCCCAACAAAGTCCAGTACCAGAGTTTGAAAAGATGAACGGAGTTTTCATCTTTGATCTTTGAAGTCGTCTCTTTTTTCTAATCTCATTGCTGGCAAGCTGCCTAAGTCCAGACATGCTCACTGGAAAACAAAGCTGCAAAGACCACGAGACACCAAGCTCAAGGTCTTTGATGGCCTTTTTGCCCAATTAATTTACAGAACGTACTATATTTACAATCCTGCACCAATTACCACCTATTCTAAACACGTAATTTCTACATCAAATTCACCTCCACCAATGTCTCTGTGCCACCGTCACAGCAGAAAATGGAGTAAAAGAAGAAGGAAGGCATAAGACACCACCCCAAAACTTCCATGTTGCTTTCATTTCTCTCCATGCTAAAATCCCAAAACTATAAATTTTTACCCTGTGACAAACTAAACTACTACTTCTTTCTAATCTTTGTTGCTTTTAATTCATCCTCTCAGCGTGAGGAGTTATTCTCATAGACTAAGGTCAAAGGCAATGCTTTCCTGGGGTCCCAGCCAGGGTCTCAGACCCCTCAGGGCAGTTTGAGGGATTTTCCCCATGCCCTGGACTCCAACATTTTTCCTTTTTTTTTTGTTCATCTTCCATTTCTCCTCCACTGGATCTTCTCTCCATTGGATCTGGAGGGGGAAAAAAAAGATAAAAACTTGGATCTGAAGAGTAAATTTTAAATTATGTTCATTTTTGAACTCTGTGTAACAGATCACAAAATAAAATGAAGAAAACAAAAAAAAATAGAGGAGGGAGGTCCCACCTCTTTTGGTTGAATGATGGATAGAATTTACTCTCTCTGGTAATATAAGAGATGAAAACATGTTCAAGACATTTCTGTGGAAGTGTTTAAAATAGTATTGGGCACCAGTCAGGCTTGTGAGGAACTGAGACAGGGTTTGGGTCCATCATTCAGATGCCTTTTCCTTGTAACTGCTCTGAGGGACTTGGTGATGCCTTTTTCAGACAGGTCTGCAGCATCTATTTCCCTTTTCCCTTGGGTTGGTGATGGCCCCAAGCCTTCCCTGCACCCACAGGCAAGCTGAGGACACCATGATAAAAAGGATGAAATTCCTTTCAGTAGAAAACAAAGGTTCTGAGGTTATTTTAAAATTTATAATGTCTAATAGAGCTATTTTTATTTAAAAACAAACAAAACAACCATAGATCTCAACAGTTCTGAAATGGAATTGTTTTTTTTCAGTACACGAAGCAAACAGAAACATTCTTACAAACCAGTTTGATATTAAACTTTTTCCTACTGTGGCATATTTTTCTTTGCTGCAGTTCAGGAAATTAAGCCATGCCCAGGGGAGGGCTTGAAGAGCTGTAAGGGCAGTTTGTGATTTCTGTAATGCTCTGAAGCCAGGTAAATCCATGTGGTTTGGTGACAGGAAAAGGTGTGTGCACTGGAACTGCCATGGCCTGAACTTGTCCTTCAGTAATACATTGATGGCAGTAAGAAAGTGTGATACAGTGGAAATTGTTTCAATCCCGAATGTCCTATGCTTGTGGAAAAGTATTCCGGTGTAGCAGGTAGTAATTCACTTAATTGCCTTCCCTGAACAGTAAACTCTGAGGAAATTTTCAGAGCCAAAGTTAGAATTCTCTTTTCTTTCAGGAAAATCATGATTACTCCTCCCTCAGTCTTTTATTTGACAAGACTTGTGGATTCCAGTGTGTAGATACTTAAAATTTCTCTTTATTTCTGGAAATTGTCTTCTGGCCATGCCTTCTGCTCTGATCCCTGAAGGACTTGTTACTTTTGAGTAATTGGCATGTGGTATAGCTTGAAGCTACCCCTAGAACAGGTGTAAAAGAAACATGTTTGTTTCCTTGTTCTGTTTGTATCAGGACTAGGAGCTTGAGTGTTGGAGTCCAGGGCACGTGGAAAATCCCTTGAGCTGCCCTGGGGGTCCAACACCCTGGCTGGGACCCCAGAAAACCATTGCCTTTGACCTTAGTCCATGGGAAAAACTTCCAACACTTAGAGATAAATTAAAAGCAACAAAGAACTGAAATAAATATTTGTTTACTTTGTCACAGGGTGAAAATTTGTAGGTTTGGGTTTTTAGTATGGAGCTAGATGAAAGATGGAGAATTTTGGGCAGTGCCTCATGTTCTTCTACTCCATTTTCTGCTGTGACGATGGCACACAGACATTGGTAGAATGGGTTTGATGCAGAAATTGCGTGTTTGGAATAGGTAGTGATTATTGGCACAAAACTGTAAATATAGTACATTTTAAGAGTTAATTGGACTAGAAACCTTTAAAAAAACTTGGAATTCTCTGTCTGGGATTCTTGCCAGCTGTGTTTTTCAGTGTGTTAAGCCAGGTGCTGGCGGTGTGCAGACCTTGAGATAAGACTGAATAAACATCTCTAAAGACAGAAGCTGCAAGTTCCGTTCATCTTCTTAACCCTGGTACAGGACTTTGTGAGGAAAAAACCCTAATCAGGAAATTCTCACACTTGAGGACTGAATTTTTGTTTAGCTCTCACAGTGAAATATTTGAAGTTTCCTGCTAAGAAGCATCACTCTGTATGTGTTTGCTACTAGGATGATCACTCACTACTCATCACACTGCTAAGTGTTGTCTGGGTGTTCACTGTCATGTGTCTGACATGCACAGAGAGAACTGTTATTATGTCTGGGTTTATTTTTGTTTTTAAGACATTCTTTCGAATTTATTAACTGTCCATTCTTCATTCTCTTGCATTTCTTACATCTTCTTTTGTGACTGAAAAATCACTTCCAACACTGAAGTGCAATGGAAGAACTCGTTGGGCAGAGTGAGGGTGGGAGGATGCTTGGAAATGCACTTGAGCAGTGCTCCGGTGTGTGTCACAGACCTGACTGGTGATGATGCAAACTGCTGGTAAGCAAAGCACCATTTTTGGGTTGTAAGCTACACATTCTGTCAGTGGCTGAGACATCTGTGTCTTAGTTAGGTGTACCAACTTCTTCCCAAAATACTCAAAATGGAAGATAAGCTCTAAAGAGATGGATTAACATTCTCTTATCTTTGTTTTGGTTCCAAAGGGTGTCATTGCTCACTCGTCGTGTCCTATTTTGCCAGGCATCGAATGGTTCAAAAGATGATTTTAATTAATTTCAGTTTTGCTGCTGCACTTTTGTTGAGGGTTGAATTTGTTTTTCTTTACTGTGGGAATTTTGTCCCATCAAGTTGCTAAGTAACTAATTGCTGGGTGCTTATGGGTGCTCATGATGCTGGGCAGGAAAGGGTGGGGNGCTTCCCAGCAAGACCGAACTGCTCCAAGTTTTTGTGAGAACAAAGCTCTTGAGGTCTCGCCTTGGTTTTTTTTTCTGTTTAGTATTATTTTCTGTAATAGTTACTGTTTTTTTTGCACTGTTATATTAGTAAAGAGATTGTTATCCTTTCCATAATTTTGCCTGAAAGCCCCTAATTGCAAAATTATAATAATTTGGAGGGAAGGGGGAGGGGTTACATTCTCTATTCCGGGAAAACTCCAGTTTTTCCTGGACGGATACCTGTCTTCCCAAACCAAGACAACTTTTTACACTTCCTGAGTAATATAGTATGTGACAGGGCTTGAAGTGAAACTTTATTCTATAAATATCCTCCCAGTTTTAGTAAAAGGTCAAACTCCACAGGCAATTGCACTGAAAGTTTTTGCCTTGTCCCCCACCTTTCTGTCAACGTAACATAGAGCTGAACCATCCTTACTTTAGAATGTGGATTTCATGGCAGATGAAAACAAATCATCATTTTTCATCTTCAGGAGATGAAAATAAATTGTATGGAGAGCTTCACTTGCACTGAGGGTTGTGTATTTCTTGTGCTTGTGCTGTTTCCACGCTGGGCTTGCCCAGCAGTGTGGAGCCAGTGTGGCTTTGGTTTTCTCCTCACTGTGTTCTTTGTCTGGTCAGTCCCAGTCGTTTCCTCCTGCCCTCTGTGCTCCCTGCAGCCTGGGTACTGTTCCCTCCTGCATCTGCAGTGCGCTGTTCCTCACTGCTCAGCACATCCACCTTCAGCTGTTGCCTCACCTTTGTGAAGCCATTGCCTGTGTTATTTGTTGATTGTGTTATTTATTGCTCGTTTGCCAAGTGGCTGGAGTCGTGCTGAACTGTGAATGATTCCTCCTTTCTTACAGTCGCAGTCTGCTATGTGTCATGTCTTTGAGACAATATCATGCTCTAGATCAAGGAATTTCTAATATTGTGTTTCTGTCTGGAATTTTACTGGGAAGAAATCTCAGATTCTCAGATGGCATTTACCAAAACTACCCTTGCCTGGGGCACGGGCAAGTTGGGCATGAAGAGTGGTGCTGCATGGGTCACGTTGGATATAAGCTCTGTCTGGTTAGCTTTTCTTTCCTGCTGTGGTTTCCTCCAATGCATTGGGTGCTGGAGCACTGCAGCCACCTGCATTTCCTGCAGACCCAGTGTGCAAAGGATGCTGTGTGGGATTGCAGCAAGCATTTGTATCGGTCAGCAACAAGTGCAGCACAGCCTCTGCACATCATATCCTGGGCAAAGAAGCCATTTGGAAAAATTTTGTGTAAGGAATAACACATTATTCCTTTACTCAGTCTGGTTAGCCCATGAAAAATCAATATGACTGATGATAGCCTTAAATGTGAAAAAATCTGAACAGAAAGGAAAATACTTCATTTGGCATAATAAAACAGAAACCCCTGAGGTTATTTAAAACAACCAGGCAGCTAAAAGGCAGGGCAAAGATACAGAAAAATCCAGAGCACACAGCTCTTCCCTGGTCTGCAGGACAATGGGTTCCACTTGCTCTTTATTTAATCTATTATGAGGCAAATTAATGATTTATTTTTCTATTTGATAAATTGCTTTGTGATCCTTTAGCCAAGACCAAAGGGCACAGAGTGCTGCTGAGGCATGGGGAGATTGGCTGATGGGCTCATGGGTGGCCTGGAGTCAGCTCTTGGGGCAGCTCTAGGTAAGGCTTCTGCTCTGGTTTGGAGTGCCTGTAGGTCCCTGAAGTAATCTGAGTGATGAGAGATTGCTGTAGGGTGAGGGGGCATACAAAAGGACAAGGACTGTGCCTGTGCCCTGCTGGGCTGATTCTTGCTTGTGAACTCTATCCCGCACTGGAGCTCAGGAGCCCCAAAGCCTTGGGGTTGCTTTCCTCCAGAAGCACAAAGTCAGGATGCTGTTCCTCCTGAGTGGAGCTTTGTCCCCCTGCTGTGGTTACTCTAAAGCCATATGGAGGTGCCAGAGTGCTGCTTGCCAAGCCGTGCTGCCATGTGTGGGCTGTACCCTGTGCGGGCAGGAAGGGGTTTGCAGGTGTCACTGCAGGTGTGGATGCTCACCTGCCACAGGCTACACGCTTGTGTCAGGCTGCTCCTCCAGGGGTCACCACAGCCCACACTGCCGTCACATCTCTGGGCTTGGCACCTTGCACTCTTTTGGAAGAGATGGCAGCCTGATAGTTACTCTTAGAAGAAAACAGAAGTATTTTAATTATTTTTAGTGTAATAAACAGGCCAAGGAGAGCTTCTTCAGCTCACAGGAATCACCTTAAGTCACTGTTCGGCTCGATGTCTAGGGGTGTCCCCTCTGGGGGCTGCTCCTAAAGGTCATGGCGAGAGATACAACAACTGGTTTAATCATAGGGGAGGGTAGTCTTACTTGTGCAGTGCTCATCTGTGTCTCTTTTGTAGCTCAGTTCAGCAGGGTTTTCCCACTGCAGGTGGACTCCCTCCTGGGTTTTCTTCCCAGTTGGCATCAGGCTTTCCTCATTTGCATAGCTGCCATGTTTTTTTTTTCTTGAATCCTGGCTGCCACGTGGGAATGCCACACCCGCAGCACTCGGGCAGGGTGCACACACACTTCCAGCCAGGCTCAGAGCCACTACCGCATCTCTCGGAGTCACAGCGCTGCCACACGCACAGGACATGAGGCGTGGGCACTGCTGCAGGACATGAGGTGC
>WEIU01018770.1:2710-15186 GCA_013389925.1 Aegithalos caudatus | reverse complement strand
GGTGCTAGCAAACACCTCTCCTTCCCAAGTGATGCACTGTTGGTTTTTGCATTTTCTGTTGTAGTTTTTCACAATTATAGATTTTGCTCCTTCTTAATAACAAAGGAAATTGTATTTTATCCCATTCCAGAAGTAGTGGAGTTTAATATCTGTAAGAAAAGCAGCAATATTGGGTAGACCTCTTAAACTGTCCCTCAGATACTTTTGTCCTTTGAATGGGGTAGCAGAAAGTTCAGAACAGCCTCAGCAGCTTCAATTTTAAAGATATTTCAGTTTGGGCTATGCAAGAAGGCACAGAACCAGTATTATTTTCTTGGTGTTTTCCTCTTGTAGACTGAAGGTAATGCATAGACAAAGGTATTAATTGCAGTATTGGCAGTCGTTAGAGCTCCTGCTACTCCAAGGCAGCTGAAACACAGAAACTTTCAGGTTCTTTGAATGTTATGACATAATTTCTATTGATTTAATTAAAATAGTTTAAAAACTACAGGTAAAATAAGTCTGAAAAGTCTTCTTATTTAATATTGTTAGAAATTAGTTTTGTGGCTACTTATGTCAGGTCCTTCAGATGACATTCACTGTGTTAGATCAACACACTACCATGGCTGAAAATAAGTTCAAGGTCGCTAATTCAAAGATGTAGCATTCTGGCCTTCAGACCTCAGAATATTTAGAAAGGTTCTGACTTTGCATGATCAGCCTCTTCCCTTGCTTCAGAACTGTTGTTTGTAAAAGCACTTTGCCACATAGGTTACCAGTAATTTCTTCATTAAATTTCAATTATTAATAGCTATTTTTTAGGTCACTATTAGTCCTTGGGACTTTTTCTCGGATTCCTATGGCACTCTATATTTATAATTACTGTGAGCTATGCAGACAAGAATTTCAAGAAAACATTAATCTGATTCACAGTTTAATTGGTATGGAGCTAGTAAGAACAATAGATTTATCAAAACATTTTCAGTTTTACTGAGAAAAACCTGTTAATTAACTATTTATAGCATATTTTGTATCTATTTTTGTCAGTAGTCTAAGGACTGACTTAGGACAAATGGGTTAAAAAACAGGAAATGTGGTTAAAAAAGTGGGTAATCTCTCCAGAGAGTTTCCAGTTTGCCTACACGTTCACATTTTCTTCTTAATGTACTTTCAAAACAACATAGTACAGTACCTTGAAATCCAGCTCGGTTTAAAGGAGGGAATGTTTCCAGCAATAGCAGGAAGTGGCCTGGTGAGAAATTTCACATTCTCGTTTAAACTGAAATGAGATTCTGGAGTCCCTGTTTTTGAGTGGGTTTTTCTGCTTTAATGACAATGGAGCAGTTGTGTGACATTTAACTTGGCTCAAGTGTATCGTATGGATCCATAAAATTCTGTGAATGCTGTAATTATGTCTTCCATTCTAGACTGGTTTTAAATAATCACTCTAACTTACCTTTTTCTCATATATGGTATTTATGTTTATGGTATTTATGGTATTGTCTGTATTTATTTGTTAATATCATATGCACATATTTAAAAAAATATTTATAATCATGTTTGAAGGCGGTAAAAATAGTGTTAATAATCAAACTGCATAAATCTTACTGTGAAGTAAGGAATTTACTGAACATTATAATGTCCATTTAATTCACTAAGAGGTAGTGTTTATTTCTCTGGGCAAACAGAAGCAGTAAGAAAATGAAAGCCATTATTTGCAGTGCTTATTATTTGGTTTTTGACAGCTACTAATTATTAACCGTTTTTAAATCAATTTCAAAAATAGTAGTGAGTCAAAACAAGGAGGGACCATAATAAATAAGGAAGGCCACTTAGGAGGTGGAAAAGGTTGTGACCTGGTGAATCTCCTGTATTTTGAGAGCTACTGCCAGATATGTGTTCTGCTCTTAGCATCCTGCAAGCAGTTTTCTGGAAATGTTTTTATCCAGGGCAAGCAACAAAGCATGATAGCAAATGTATTTTTAGTAATTAGGAAGAAACAAGCAGGCTTGTCTAGCTGCCTTAATTTAGAAAACAGGCCACTGTTTGTACCGTTAGCTGGAGCTGATTTCCTATCAACTGTCTTTTAAGGGAGAAACCTTTGTGCTGCTGTAAAGAATAAAGGTGAGCTGCTTTGTTATGTCCATGGGGAAATTCCAAGTCACATCTCTACTTTTTTTAATATATGTATTTTTTTAGCATCCGTGGGTTAGATGATATCACTGTGTGGGTGGGGGCACTTCAGTACAATAGCATAACATACTCATGTACCACTGCTGTAGTTCATGAAAGGCTCATGCATGCAAACAGGTTAGGTTTCTGTCTATTCCTATGGGTTAGGGAACTATCTTGAGAGGTGTAGGCTGCTTGGAAATTAAAACACTGCTTTTCTAAAGGGAGTATCACATTTACTGTAGTAATTGCATATAGTTGATAGCTTTTAAAATAATTTTCCAGAAACATTAAATTATTTAAGGCATTTTCTAATGAGGAAAATACAGTTTGTTGTTCTGGGAACATTTAAACAGGCTATCAGTCACATTAAACTTACCCTGGTTATAAATATTAGATTTCTGAATAGTTTTGAGAGCCAACACTTTCTTTCAAATGCATTTAAAGCATCCTCAGGCATGCTGTGCTGTTGGTCCTTGTAGATAGTAGATGTCAGCCTTTTTCATGTCATCCTGGGCACTTGATTCTAAATCCAAATTGGTTTAGTTTTTTTTTCAAATCCAAGTCAAGTGCTCTTAAAAATGCAAGTAATAAGTTTATTCCATCATATAAGGGATATTCCTTCATAAATACCTTCCCAGTACCAGCATAATGTAAACTGGTTCTTGCTATATGTACTTCACAGTCCAGTACCCTGAGTCTCTGAAGTAGTTTACATGTAAGGTACATTATAAGTCATGTTTATTTGGAATCCTGCACCCTAAAAATAAAAATATTTTGGTGTTCATTTGAATTTTCACTTTTAGTCTGTGCTGCTTCCTGTTCATTTCTTGGGATAAAGTAGTTGATAGATCTTTGCATGCACTGGAGGTGTCAGGCAGTGATCCATTAAGTATGGGAAGCCTGGAGTTATCTGTAGATCTTGTAAATTAAAATTTTTCTACCAAGACACATCTGCACAGCTAAACTTTTTTTAAAATTATTCCAGCAGCTTTTGCATGGAAGCAGTGCTGACTGCTCTACTGACCTGCTGTGATCTCAGAGTGTTTTATTCTATAGAGCCTCTTCCCCCTCCCACCCGTTCTGTCTTACCTGTTTAAATGTTTGAGGTTTGGGAAGAGATTACTTTATTTTAGCTGGAAGTTATTGTTTAGGTTAGATTGAAAAGTGAAATTCTTTAGTGTGTGTAGTGCAGCTTGCTTTGTCGGGAGGCATCCATCTAAGCTTGAAATTCCCACATGGACTGCATGGGGCAGGACAGGACTCACTTGGTGTGTTGCAGAGCACAGTCTGCCTTCTCAGGAGCTGCAGAAATACAAATAATTGTCTGCCATCCCAAAAGGAATCCTGCTAGCCCCTAGCACTGCTTCTGTAACAGGAGTTGCATTGGGGAAGAGTGTGACCACACTAGACATTGTGCCAGGATAATTTTAGTTAAAGCTGCTATTGCAGCTGCAATGGAGCCAGAACCTAGAGGAAACTTAACAGTTAAAATCAGACTGTTTAAAGAAGTAACATCCTCATGGCTTTGTGGATACCATTCATTAATTTCTTTTTTAATGTCCACTATGCAGCACTGATTAACGACTTGCAGTAGATGTGTGCAGCTTTTTTTTTTTCCAGCAGTTTCACATAGCAGATTAAAAACTTACAGAAGAGCTGTGGGATCTTAACTGACATACAGTTCAGAACACTTTGTGTGTGACTTGCTGTAAAGTTTGGCATGATACATTTGAAGCTTAGAAATCAACATTCCAATACCATTTTGCTTAAATATGGCAATTGGGTGTAATGCAACTGAAAAGAATATATATCAAAAAAATTTAAAAGCCAGTTCCTTCATTAGAACAGAGCAGATTAAATGCTTTTTTGCATTCACCCTACTCTAAATTTACTATCAGAGTAGCAAATTAAATGTCCATGAAGAGGCAATTATTGGTGTTCTGCAGCTAGGTATGAAAAATATTAATCTTTTTGGATCACCAAATTCTGTACATTATTATTTTTTCAGGAAAATTTTCATTAAAAAACTAATCAGGAAAAAAAGAGGTTTCAGATTGATTGTTTCTGGCATAACTCACCAAATAGAACAATAAATTGTAAAAAATATTGCGTACAATTGTATGTCTTAAAATGCAAAATTTCAGACTCCCAGGCATCAGTTTTCCTATCTCTACCAAGTCATGCTCAAGCCTTAAGGCCAACAAATTTAGTGATCTCTTTTCAGAAAAACATTGCTACCACCAGCAGCAGTTGCTTGCCCAGTTAAGTACTGACCTCCTACAGAATGGTCTCAGAATGCTCTCTGTTGTTCCCTAAATTGGTGGCTCTGTGCCTACCCAACACTCATTTCTGCTTCAGTCCCTCAGAGCTTAGGTTTCCAATAAGTCAGTCAACTCAGTTGTGAAACAGGACTGGTAGCTTGGTCAACATATTAAGAACTGTTCAATCTTCTCTGCTTTATTAAAAAAAAAAAAAAAAAAAAAAAAAAAAAAAGAGTGGCAGCTGTCAAACTGTAGAACTTCCTTTGGATGGCTTTTCTACCTCCTCCAGAGAGGAATTGTAGCTTTCAATATTCCTGCATGATTTCTTTTTAACTAAATTTGCCTTTTTTTATTTACTTTTGACCCTTCATAGCCTCATCCTCATGTCTGGCTTATTGCTGATAAGTAGAGGTACTTGCTGACATCACCTGCTTTTTCTAAACTGTTATGTGCATTTGTCCTCTCCTCTTCCTTTTTGCACATGATGCAAGCTAAAAGGCTGGTTTGGTGAGAGGCAGCATCAAGGCTGGATTTCCAGCTCTCCATCTCAAATGATATTCCAATCTCACGAGAGTTAAAAGTGTGTCAAACTCAGTCTGCCTGGGTTAAAATTTCCTTTGTGTTTCTGTTGTCCTCACTGAACATCAGTTCATTCTTTGAACTCTTGAGTCTCCAGAAGGCTTAAAAAAATGTTTGAAGCTCCTATCATCCTTAGCACTATCAATTTTCTGTAGAAGGACTGGGAGCATTTGAAGACCTAAGTTAGCTTCTGGCACAAAAAAAAAGCAGCCTGATGAGTTCAGTTTTACTGTGTGTGCAACCTTTGCTCTTCTCTTGCATGCAAGTTTTTGTAGCCTCTCTGTGTTTTAGAATTACACATGTGGTATTGGAGTCCCTGCTCTTGCATGCTTATTCAGTCACTTTGGGGTTTCGTAGTATAACAATGTCATATAAGTACTTGGGGGAAACATATCTCTGAGAACTACAAGTGGGACAACTGGTAGCACTACACCATCTGAAGATCTCCTGAATGACTCCTGGCTAAAAGTTTGGTTTCTGTTACTCCTCACAACCACAAACCTTTTTCCCTTCTGCTTTTCCCATCATTCACACAGTCATCCTTGCTACAGCTTTACAGTGTTGCTAAAATTGCTTTGAAACGTAGACTGACACATTTAAGTTGTAAAAAAAAAANNAAAAATTAATAGGTTGTTTGGACTGGAGATGAATAGATATTTTTTTTAATTTTTTATATGTTTCTCTGGTAAAAAGTACAGGGGAGACTCCAAAATCGGAAGATGCTATTTTAAAGTTTCTGTCAGCCATTGTGATAGTTGATGGCTGAAATTGTCCTTCATTTTTATGTCTTAAGTCTTCCCATCCATTTTTCTTTAGAGCAATGCTGAGGCTTTGTTAGTAGCAGCTAGAATTCCAGCAAGTCAGTCTTTGGTATTAAGAATAGAGTGGGAGTGGAATGCATTTATTTTGTAACAGAATAATAACATTTTCCTCAGAGAAATTGCAAGGGCTTGTTGAGACTTTCTTTAACACATTTCTGTCAAAAGCAGTGGAAAGGCATTGTATTTGTGCTTCAATATGCTAAATAAGAGGTATTTTAGACTTAAGAATGTTATGTTTCACTTGATTAGCCTAATAGTTGCAACCTACAGTTACATGGTGCATTAGCTTTCAGTGCTGTATAATAGGACTGGCAGCATGGTGTCCCAAAAACTGTAATTGCGTGGGCTGCTGAGCAGTTGTAGAGAAAGCTGCACAAAAATTCTATTCTAGACAGGATTTTTTCATTTTGAAATGAATTTCACAACAAATTCACAGTTGGATGCCACTGCTTGTATTTCCAGTGAATCATACTCCAGAAAAGTAATACTTTGCTTCAGCAAAGCCTGCCACAAACAGTACAGTGATATAAATCAGAAATTGGATATTTTTTAATTGTAACTTTTCAAAAGATAGAACAGTTATTAACTATGCCTGCAGGTCCTGACATTCCGATATGTTTGGCTTTGTCTCCACATCCAAAAATTAAATCCTTCACTAATAAGACAAAAGGAAGGGCTGGGGGGAAATACCCTTTTTACTTATGTTCTATTTGTGGTAGGAAGCTGATGCCCCCAACAGCAATGATTGTCATAAAACCACGTATTTCATAGCTTAGTTAGAGCAAACCTTCACACAGTGACCTTTAATTTCCAGCCTAATTTCAGTGATAGTTCATTTATACCTTTCTTTCTTTCTTGTGCCTATGTTGTTCTTCACCTTGCATAGTTCTCCCTTTCCCTGTCTGGCTCCACCAACTGGCATTTGTGCAATTGCATGTTCTTTCTGTCTTTGGCTTGTTTAGTTTACCAAGACAAGGTCTTTCAGCTTGTTAAATGCTGCAACTAAGGCAACTGCAGTTTCATATACATAGACTGCCTCTAAACTGCACAGCTTTGCATGGTTTGTGCTGAATTATTTGCTCTTAAATTGTAAAACCTGTCCAAGAAACTGAGGAAATATTTGTGCTGGTACTGAGGTCCCTGATCCTGCAGTCATTGCAGGACTGAGCCTGCTATGAAAGGTCAGGAACACCTAATTATTTCTTGCAATCCCAGTAGCACTAATTTCCTTTAAGTTCTTAGCTCACCCATTTGTCTTTGTGTGCGGTACAAGGACGGAAGGTAAAATATATCTGCTTATGCCCTTTCACTGAGGTTTAAATTAACAATTTTATCATGCAGCTGGGGACAGGCTAACAATATGCAATACTAAGCTACTCTCACTTCATTTTTACCACAGCTTCCATTTCCATTCCATTTACTAATTCATTCTGAACTCTGACATAAATAACCATTTTACCTTGGCTGAGAACCATCAGACAATGGTATTCAACACCTGGCACTAATATTAGTATTTTATGCTTTTAGAAATTAATAGTACTTATGTAGTTATAACCATAGTTAAACCAACTTTGTAACTAACCCTTCATGAAATATGTTATGGAAAGTTTCTGCAAATACAGTGATAGGCAACTTCTACTAACACAGTCAAAAGCTGTTTAATTTGGTGGCTTACAGAGCAAACAGAATTAGTAGCTCCTACGCTGAGCCAAGTTGCATGAATGCATGAGAAGAGGCACGCTTCCTCAGGAGTTCAGGTGGGAAATGAGGATTCTTCCTTGGAACCACATCACCCTCTTACACAACCCACTTCAGTCTCTATCCACTCCAGCTTTTCTCTCAAATCATTGATAACACTTCTTCCCAGCTCAGCCTGTTGGCCACCTCTGCAGGAGACACACGTGCCCTGTCTGTCTGACATGGCAGCCCCCTCTCTGTACTTTCCTCATGGCTCCCCAGCAGTAGCAGGGTTTGAGTGGGGTACCTCATTAGGGAACACTCAGCTGGGCCAAAGAAATGCTGCTTTGGTCACAACTGAAATTTTGATTGACCAAGGAACGTGCCATGGCGGTGCTCAGGTATCCATAAAGAAGGGAGACATCTCTATGGATACCTGAGCATTTGTGCACAAGTAAAATCACAGTTCCCACATGAAAGATCCTACTGTCACAAAATGAGGCTGGTAAGCAGCCAAAAGGTGAATGCCACATAGGATTGCAGACCAGAAGTAACACTGTGCACCCTGAGGTTAACTGCAAACCAGCTCCCAAATTCACCCTGTACCTCTTGATGTGATTTGCATATCATTGTTCAGTGTCTGGTCAAGTTCTGTTTGCTTCTGTGGTGTGATAGAAATTTTGACCTCTGTGATACAAAGTGTGCAGAGGATTTAAACAGGGTCAGAGTGAAATAAAAGAGAAACAGTAGAAGAGGAAAAAGGAAGGGGGTTTTGCATATCCACATATACCTGTGATCTTTTGGTGTGGTTCAGGTATTGGTGTGTTAACATTCTTGCTTTGTTTTGCAAGGTTACAGGGCAGGAGAAAAAAAGTCAATTTCATAAAATTTCTAGTTTTGCTTTATTCCTCTCTTACTATCTTGCTAAGAAGAAAGAAATTTTAAGTTTGCAACCTTGTATACAATACTGTTTAACTTGTCTTTGGTTTAATTTGAATGGAAAAAAAAAATGAGATTTTCAAGGGGAAGAATAAAGGTAAAGAGAAAAGGCACTAGAGATGTTTTGGAATGTGTGGGGAAAGGCATGTATTTTTCTAACCTCCAGGCTTCATCCCATTGCACATCCTAGATGTTTGTTCCTCATGTGACACAGTCCTGTCATCCTTGTGTCCTACTTTTATAAAATTCTTATCCGTAATGGTCTAACAAAGAAAAAGTGTCATGTTTTTAGATCTTGAGGCAAGTTGTGGGATCAGTGGTTAAAGATATGAGCATGACTGAGGTGGCAATAGTGAGATACTACTCTTCTCACAGAATAGCTCATTTTGGTGATCTCGGGTAACCCCTTTTAAAGCTGTTTTTCATAGCAGGGCTAAGTTTCTGCATCAGTGTTATCTGAGGAAAGGTGGAGCAAGTAAAATGAACTGATTAAAGGTTCACTTTGTAATTTTTATACCATTAGCCTTAATCACACTGTGATCTCACCAGCCTTTGTCAATGATTCTCATATTTTACTGTAGATTGAATATATTGAAGGGAGGGATGGGGTCTCTAATTGCACTTTCTCTAATTCATGGTAGACTAATCAAAATCAGAAGTTGAGGTCAGGTGGATCACTAACTCTCTCTCATTACTTTGTTTGCACTTCTAGCATTTATACATACTTTAGTGAGTTGAACGCTTTCTAATTTTCCTTTGCCTACAAAGGCCATAAAATCAAGTGAGGCAGTTTTAGATTTTTTGCCTATTTTAAATTGTAGATGACTGGACTACAGGCTGGGAAAGTTACAGAATTACAGCAGCAGAGCATACTAAGAGCCTGTCCTAACTAAAGCACGCTGCTCAATGTCCTTCTGTTTAGAATTCACTTCTTAGTGTAAATTGACAAGTGTTTCATAAGCTTGGCAAGAAAATGCTTATTTGACTTCTCCACCTTCCTCAAAAGGAAATTTCTACTAAGGCATGACATCTCCTATAAACTGCCATGAGTAATATATTCTGAACCGCTTTCAGGTAAACAAGAGACCTTGCTATTCCTATCTATAATAATTCACAGATTGAGATGCTGATAAAGTAGTAAGGTCTTGAAGACTGTTACACAAACAAAACCTCTTGTCTTTGTTCTTTGGAACTTATCAAGCTGTGGTGCATGTTCTTTGCCATGGTGTGTATATTCTAGCAAAACATACAGAATGCATTTTTTTAATAAGGCTAGTTTTTTATTAAATTGCAAAGTTGGTGAAATTAGGTTGCTAGAGGAGAATACTAAAACAGGAACTTACTGGCTTTTTTTAACCTTCTGCTGCAAGGAAATGTGCCTTTCTCCATTTGATTTGAAAAAAGGAAATAGACTGGTGGTGTGGCTGTGGAACTTTCTCTTTCTGCCTCTGATTGCAAAAGTAGTAGTAAAAAATGGAAATAAAAAGTACAGTGTTGGACAGCAGAATATTATGGTGTTGTTGAGACAACAGAATGAAAGTAATTATTTTGTTTCTTTTGTTTCAGGTGTCAGAAACTACTTGAAAGAAGCATTAGTGAATATCATTGCTGTGCATGCAGAGGTGAGGAGAAACTTCAGATAGTTTCATGCTTATTTTCATATTATTTCAGTGTAATTTTCCTGGTAAATCCTGGCTTTCATGAGGGTTTTTCACCCCTTTATTGAAGTGTCTTCATTATAGATGTGTTTTAGATTAGGTTTAGCCAACCTCTTTGCAACTGATAACTTTTTTTTTTTATGGGCAGAAGGAGATGAGTAGTTCCTGTTTATCCTCTCTAACACTCCATTACACCTTTTTGTCTCCGTTATCTTACAAAGAAGAAAGCCAAATTGTAAAGTTAAATTTTCCTTTTCCATGCAGATAATAAATAGATATATAGCTAGTTATGATGCTCTCTTTCTCTGATTATCTTTATTTTCCAAAACATCTGTAAATTAACTTCTGTTTCACCTCAAAAGAAGTGTTCAACACACACTACTCCAAATGAAAAGCCAATATATGTCAGTCTTCTACATACAGTAGAAATAGGAAAGCTAAAGCCAGAAAGTTTTACAGTCTTTGTACAGCACAAATACTGCTTGAAATACCTAAGTAGGTAATGGCTACTTAGGCTAGAGAGTGCATGTTAAAACATTGTGTATGACATAATAAGCTCAGAGGGGCTGCAATTATTTAGCCTTTTGGAATTATATGCAGGAATTTTCTATGGTTCTTTAAGTTAGAGCCTCTGTTTTACATAATCACTCATTCTAATCATCAAGAGTGTTAACAGATTGCTGTTGCTCCTGGTAGAAGCATTGGTGGTAATATTACTCTTACCTTCCAAAATACCACAAGTATGGCTGCTCTCCCTTTTCCCTGTAATTCAAATATAATGAAATCCCTTGAGGCTTTTATTTATCTTATTCCTTCCTAAAATTACAAGTATTCATATAAATTAAAATATTTGACTTGCAGTATTTTTGATACTACTTCAGTGCTAAATTATAGCATAAGCACTTTCACAGAAGCATTGTGATTTTACCAAAGGCTTCCAAATGAGGGAATAACAAACACCAAAAACATATACCAACATGATACCAATTTTTAATATTGTTTTCTAGTGTAGTGGAAATTGATTAAAATGGAAAAACTAGATGTTTTGCTTTAAAAAATTAAAAAGCATTTGTGACTTCCTGAGCTAGGCTTATAAACAGTCATACTTGTTAAAATGCTGCAGCAGAAAGGTACATTGCTATGCTCTCTTCATTGGAATCAGTACTGATTCTGGCCTAAATAGCATTGCCTTATAAATTTCTAGATGTGAAATATTACAGAAATACAAGAGCATGTGTCAAGACAAAACTCCCATTTCCACTGGTGAAATTCTGTTAAGCTGGGTCAGGCTTAAGTTTAGTTAGCATGGCAGCAAGTTTCTGTAGTTTGTAATAGCAAAAATTAACCATCAGGTGAACCGCAAGGATGAACTGAAATGGAAAGAAAATTGTTTCTCTACCTTTGAATTCAAATTTAGGTGAAATCAAAGTAAGGGCTTCTCATTGCAAATTTGTGATGATTGAGCCTCGCTGAGAATTATTTTTCCTGGATTCTGTAAAGTAACTTGAAGAATGCTCACTGCAGGCAGAAATATTCTCAGTAGAAGGTCTTTGGGCATGTTCCTGGTACATTTGTGTTGAATTGGTCAGCAATGTTTGGTGCTGGGTAAGATGACCCCTTTCCAGCATTGGTAACAGCTGGTAGCTGACATTTATGAAGTCAGTGTACTTGGCCTGTGGTACAGACCTGCCTTTTGGAATGGTCAGTCTTATGGGATGCCTGCTACACAATTTTTTTATTTAAATCACTGAAAACTCTGTAGGAATCTTCCTTTGGTTTTTGTTGTGTTTTTTTTTTCCCTTGTTTACTTTTACACATATGTATTATATCTTCTGTCAGGTACTAAATTTCCTTGTCTGACATGGGATCTAAACTTTGCATAAAAGCAAAGGTATTCCAGCAAAACAATCCACTGCTTAATTCATTAGACTATTTCAAAGCAGAAACTGGGAAAGTGTTTCAAAACTTTATACATTTCATTTTCCTTCTTGTACCACTTCAGTCACATACTTCAGCTTGCATACCCCAGTCCAGCTTCTTGTATCATCTTCTTTCCCAGCGCTGTGCAGTTTAATGTAGCTTTATCATCACCTTTAAGATTTGACACAAGTTTGGTGTTTCTAACCCATAATCTCACTTCCTCCTATATTCCAACCTCTTCACCTGCATTTTCCCAAATTCTGTATAGAAAAATCATTCCTTCTTTTTTTTAAAATCCACAGCAATTTCTCACTTCTGTAAAGCTCCCTTTAAGGAAGATTGGCCTATCCATACTTTGCTTCAAGCATAGATTTAATAATTTTGTGTTGAAATTACTGTTCTGAATATGCCACTTCTAAAAGTTATACCAATACGCAGTTAAAAAGATGGTCTTAATGCATGGGAAA
>WEIU01018756.1:6614-26237 GCA_013389925.1 Aegithalos caudatus | reverse complement strand
AGTCACTACCCATGGGCACTGTGAAGAAGTTGCTGTAAGTGAGTTGTCCACATATCTGTGGAGACTGAAGCCCATAGGCTGCCTTCAGTGTGGATGATTCAATTTCAAACAAGGTGTTTGTTTCCTCAATGTACAACATCTTGAAAAAATAAATGCTTTGATTTACCTGACAAAGAATGTAGGTATGTTGTGGAAAAATAGAGTGTTTTCTCCTTGATATGGAATTTATGCTGCTACATGCTCAAGAAAAAAACAAAAAGGATTAAATTATTTTTTCTATCTCTCTGGTGTTCCATCTCTCTCCACCTGTTTACTGGAAATGCTGGGGCACAGGAGAAGGGTCAAAGCTGTTGCTAACTAAAACAAATGCTACTTCCCCAGAAATAGAAATAGGGACAAACAAACAAACAATATCTGCAGTCACTCCTGTAACAGAACCCTAACATTTTGAAGTATTTGCTGTTATTTTCTCCTGCATCTAAGACAGGGTTAGCTTCAGCTGTACTAGTTTCATATGCATACAGAGTGCTTGCCAAGTATTTGCCCTTAAAAGAGGACAAAATAGTGTAAATGTAAGCAGGCTTCTTCTCATTGAATTAAATGGCAAGCAAATGCATGCTCCTTGGAAGGACAAATTAGATCACAGGCTCTAGGAGCAACATATATAAAAGGAGGAATCTTATCAAAGTTTACAAAAATCTGAAAGGAGGTTGTAAAGAAGGTGGACTCTTTTCGGTGTTGTTCAGTGGAAGGACAAGCGGCAACAAGCACGGACACTGGAGGTTTCCTCTGAACATCAGGAACTTCTTTTTTGCTGTGAGGGTGACCTCTGGAGCAGGTTACTCAGAGAGGCTGTGAAATCTCCATCCATGAAGGTCTTCAAGAGCTGTGTGGACACAATCCTGAGTAGAGTGGGGAGGTTGGATCAGATGGTCTTGAGAGGTCACTTCCAAATTCAACAGTTCTGTGATTCTGTGAATTCTGTATCAAACTTCACTCCTGAAATGAAGTGTCCTAAATCCTAATGTAAGCAGTACCCATAGCCATTGTTCCTTTGGTTCTGTAAATATATCAATAGGATATGGGGGTGGCATAAACTCTCAACTCTTCCACTGCTCACACACACAATCTTGAATGTGTGTCCCAAGTAAGGAAGCATCAAAATAAATTCTGCCAACTTCATATATAGGGAACTCACTGCTAGAGTGCTTCAATAACATAATTACAGACTGAATCGATCTCATCTTAACCACCTACATAGATCCAAAACTGTGAAGTGAAGCACTGGGGACTGGATGTCTAATTGAAGAGAGATCACACTGAAACAATCCATATCAAATCATAGAACAGCAATATTAGGATAGAAAATGTAATTTTGTCAGTGAAAAAAGATGAACTTTGTGATTCTACTGTAAGTTTAAAATTCATACAAAAATTTATGCATATTTGTCACTTTATTACAATCAAGAAGAATATATAATCATAATTTGGGGTGAAGACCAATAGGTTTGGCAGGAATTCTCTTTTATTCCCTGCTATAAATTTGAAAAGATCACAGGCAAAGTTTTGGGGGCAGGGAAGAGGAAAAAGTTTTAACTTTAATTAGAGCCAGATTACCCATTGCTGTACAGTTTACTGCAATAGTATTTAACCTGGATAACCCTTGTTAAGGCTTACATCTGGTTTCCTAAGGAGGTCCAGGTAAAGGCACATTGAACTGCAACTTAGCATTTTGAACACAGACTTAGTAATCAATTTGTTTTACATTTTAAATTTTATTTAAGGAGAAAATTTATCCCACTGATAAATTTCAAAATATCCTATATAGAAAAGTAATAAATGAAAAACATTATGCATAAAGGGGAAATATAAGCACAGATACACACAAATACTCTCCTTATAGCAATTCCTATTTTACTGATTTAATGTATGGTCCCAAACACACTGAAACCAGTAGCCTCAAACAGTGCAATTATCCTGGATTTTTATGGTGTATTGCTATACTTTATTTCTCTGAAAAAAAGGAAGAATCTATAGGCACTATATATTCCACAGTCCTCTGGCCTTTGAAAAGGTCTCCCTAGAGTGCTGCTGTACTAGTTCTACAGAACATACACAGAAGTTTTCTATCCTGGACTGAATCTTTTAACTGGTTCCTATTTTTTATATACCAACATGAAAAGATGAAGGAATATCTTGTTTCCATAACTAAGCTTGCACCTTGAGATGAACCACACTTATCTTTGACATGGTTCTCCAGTTACAGCTCCTGCTATAGTGTGCTCCCATATAATCCACTATATAAACCATTTTAAATCTAGAAAGTGACTCTACAGAGCTGCAACAGCTGCCAAACCACTTGTATTTGTGAAGGGATGGGTTCCAGAAAAAAAGGAAACTCCAAATGTACCTTTTCTCTAGAGTCATATCCTGCACTGGTATTGCAGATATCAATTATCAAGCTAATAACTATGAGACAACACCCAGCGTGGCAAATTCTCAATATTCACAAAGTTATCCATCAAAGACAATGTACTTGATGGATTTTTGGTGGTGGTATTTTTTTTTCTTTTTTTTGTGCAGGACATGTGAATACTACTTTTCAATATATTATTCTCCTATGGTAGTTTTTCTAAATAAGCAATCTATATTGTGTAGCTGTTGGATTTTTTTGAGTGATAGGATCTTGCCAAGTAGGGAGTTGAGTGCCTTGTATAGAATAAAGTTTATGTTACTTTATATATAAAGGTGAAGAATAATAAGTTATTTGCCTGTGGTGACTCATGATAATTACTGTATTAAACTTTGATAACAGCATTTTTTCATCCCCTCTGTCTCATCTTGTCTTTCCCTGCACTACCCCCAGGCTTCAGCAGTCTTTACCAGCCTTCTGGTAATACTCTGTTTTGTACAGAGCCAGTAATGCTGTCTATCATCTCAGGTCTCTGCTTCCTGGAATCATTAATACTGTGCTTTGGAAATTATTTGAGGCAGAAGGCTCCACAATTGTACTTACTGGTTCAGCCTGGTTCCCTGAAATTAGGTTTAGTGCATTTTCAAAAGGAGAATTTTGCAGATAGGAGCCCAAATGGATTTTCAACTAGGCTTCAACCTTTTTGAAACCTATGGATGTTGAATAGTCTTTTACTAGTTGCCATGCCAACTGACACCAGAGAAACACTCTGCTGTGTGTTCATCCCCCAGAAAGCTTCACCAGATGTCTTCAACAAATTGCCATGAAAAGACTTGGGTCTGTCAGTCTTGTTAGGAGATAAAAATCAGACTGAAATGTCCCTGCCTCCACTTCTGATAAAACCAGCCCATAAAATATGTAGACCTCTCATAGAAAACCAGCAAAATCTCTCACCCCCAACCTAACTCCCTCTCACTTCCTGTAGTAAGATTTTTAAAATATTTATGTTCTTATTTCTACATGAAGCACAAGGCCATTATGCTTTGCAGCTGACATGGTCTAGCAGTGCAAAGCTTGAAGCATCTGGTTGGCAGCAAAGAAAGAGAACAAGCTGATAAATTATTGATTTACATAAATCAACACCCTTTAAATATTGGTCTTTTCAAGAAACTCCCCCTTTTTAAATGTCAACTAGAAAAGTGTTAAGATGATAAACACCTTATCAGGTGCTTTGAGATTTTCCGTCCTTACCTCAGGCACCAAGTATATCCTTGTAATATACTCTTATTCTCTGATGGGGCAGTACAGAAACACATAAATATTTGTCTTTTTTTCCCTAGTGATCTAGTCCTTCAGCTTTTTTTTTTCCTTTTTGTTTTCCTTAATATTTTTATAATCATGTATTTGCAAGAAATAACACTGTATTCAAACAATTAAACAAACAAACAAACAAACAAACAAAAAGAGGTTTAAGATTTACTAATATTTGAAAGATATGTGCCCCTCAGGATGATCTGAAGAAAAAAAACATGAATGAACAGCAGAAGCTGTAGGTCCACAGCACCTCAAGAGCACTGTTCATTCTCTCTACTGCACATTTATACACATACACACATATACATGCACATTTTGGGCACTAAGGATATTGTATCAAATGCAAGAGAGCATGGTTTATGTGAATAATCTAAAGTGAATTTCTAGAAGATAATATATCAAAAAATACTTCATTCTGTTATTTCAATACTTGTCAAATTGTCTTCATAGGAGACCAAAGAGTATCTAAATTAGGAGCTATATCATAATTTAATATACATAAATATGTAGTTAATATGTGTCATTATTACATTGAAAATAAAAGTGGCTTATTAGATGTAGTTTAATAAACTTTTAAAAGTAAAGGAATATCAATTTTCTATTTTATATATTTGCTTTTCTCCAAGTGTTTTTCTTTCATACTAGTCTGTAATGCATGAAACATAGCCTAACACTACTTTTTTGTATTACATTATTTGTGTATGTTCAATACAAAAATCAATCATTTGACAACCCTCAGTTCATCATCCAACTATATTGTTCCACAAAGATGATGCTTAGAAATGCCAATGTAGCCAAAAGCATCAAAGTAAATTCTTACATGAAAAATTTTCCTTTTGAAAAATTCTAAATTCTCAAACTGTTCAGGGAACAAGGTTGAACCAGCAAGTACAGTTATGGAGCTTTCTGTCTCATCTGGACATTCACAGAGAAGTGTTGATGTGAAAGCTCTATCTTGTCTGTTATCAAAATGTGAAAGCTGCAAAGTGAAACAACTCCTTCTTCAATCCCTTCATCATTGCATAATCTGGGAGGAGGAAGCTTTGCTGCTATTGTCCTTCCAACACAGACAAATTCCAGTTGAAAAGATGTGAGATGGTCTGCTATCCAGGCTTCTACCAGTGGTTCTGCCTGAGAGCCACCACTGAGATTAAATCATGTGGCTCAGGGCTTTCCCAAGCCTGGTGTCCAAAACTTCTGAGGAGCGTACTGAGCAAAAGGGTTTCCTTTTATCTCCAATCTGAACTTGTCATGTTTTAATGTACACTTACTGTTTCTCATGATACTGTCATGGTATCAACAGCCTGCACCTGTCTACCCAACACGCAGGTCATGCAGGCAGAAGGATACTCTGAAGATGCCTTCAAAGCCTTCCCTCCTCCAGCCTGTGTCAGCCCTGTCCGTCGGGATCACCTCATTTTGCAGGTGCTCCTGTGCATCTGGGTGGGTCTCTGCTGGTCTTGTACCAGTCTGGTAAAGTCTCTTCTGAAATGGGGACCCTAAATCAAAGGAGACACTATCTAGGTGTGGTCTGAAATGTGCCAACTCAAGGTGGGTCCTCACATCCCTCCATCTGCTGGCTGCGCTCCTACCCCTACAGTGCTGGATGCTGCTGACAATGTGCAGTCTGCACTCTTTCCTTGGCCCCTGACTTCCCAGTGCTGGGCTTGGTATTTCTCCATTCTGAAGTGCACAAGTCCCATTTCCCCAGCATCAGCTGGACCCCTTTATTTGGTGCCACCTGTCAGCCTAAGGAGAAAGTGTTACTTTACCTCCTTTTGGTTGTGGAAAATGTTAATAAGTGGGGTAGATCTAAGGACAGAGACATGATTCTCCACTTGTTATCAGTTTCCACATAAAGCATGACTTGTTAACCACTAGTCTCTGCATTTATTCTGGAAAAAATAATAAAATTTAGTCACAGTGCAAAACCTGCCTCCCTCCTAAATAAGATATCAAACTCAAAAACTCTGCCCACAGAGGCATACTGCAAAAAGCAGAAACTTTTTCAGAAGAAGAACAATTGTCACTTTAATACTGATAATACATTACTATAAGATATTCATTAGTAAGATATTCATATTCTCCCAACACATCTCAGACAGCAACTCCAAAATAATGCATCCACACATCCTTATGGGAATAAATTAAAGCACATGGCTTTCATGAACTGAGGTTTCTGTTCCTAAAAAAGTGTCCTCAGTTAATATTTTTTTATTCATTGTTGAAGAACGAAAAAGTTTTTGGAAAGGAGCCCCTTCCAAAATTGTTTTTAAAGCTCACAGCTCTGAAAATTGCATTGAAATATATTACCTATTGCAGCATATATAAATTATCTAGGTATGAATAAATAAGTAAAATTTCCTAAAATTTTATACTGTACTAAAACATAGCTCTAGTGTATTTTCTGTGTGAATGGTTTAGTTGTTTTCCAATATTTATATTAGTCTACCAAACAATGTTTTTCTACTGGCAGCCATTTAATACTTTAAATTCTTTGTGATTCCCGTTCCTCAGAGAGTTAAATTTTGTTGTTGTTATTCACAATAGAGATTTGTGCCAGAATTTAGGGACACACTCATAACATTCCTTCAGTGATCTATGGTACTGTATTATCAAATATGAAAAATTCACTAACATAATTACAAACAGAAAATATAAGACCGTGGGTCTTGAGAAATGACATGAAATTTGAGCAAGGTGATTTTTAAAGAATGTAAAGGAGATGAGAACAAGAGTAATCTCTTCTAAGAAATACCAAAAAGAGCCATCATTAAGACATACTAATATGAACAGGAAAGATGGTAATATTTGATGTGCCATTGCCTCAGAGTGGTGTTTCTGTTTCTACCACGCACAATGTGGAAACAGAGTAGCGGAAAAAAGTAATATAGAAGACCAAATCTTCAAATTCTCATGGAAGATGCTATTATATTTACATCTTTCAAAAGCTTATGTTTGACCCCCTCAGAGTAACAGAGTTATTTATGGTGAGCAGGGTTCTTTGATGAATATTTTACAGAGCAGCGTTTACTTGCCTCTGCTTGATCTTTCAGCAGCGTGAAACCGTTGCTGGTGTTCAGACAGGTGTTGGTGATGCCTCCAGTTCAATTTTCATACACCAGCCATCCCTGTAGCAAACTGTTGTCCTGAAAACTATGAAGAACTCTGGTTTCTTGAGCACTTCACTTTCTCTCTTCATCTCTTCTTATATGTGATCATGACACAAATGTCCTTAAACAGTTTGTGGATCAATCCCTTGCAGCTATGGAAAGATCGGCTGAATGACAGGATGACAACTTCATATATAGAAGTGTAGAAGGGACTCCTAAAGTCAGTCTTTAAAGAAAAAAAGACTATTCCAGTCTCAGAAATGAAAAGTGAAGAGCCCTTTAACATGGTAATCAACTAATGATGGGATTATTCAAGGAAAGACCCTTTTAAAATCATGGCAGGAGCATCATCTTCTACAGCAGACACTGGAAGACAATGCATGACTTGTGATACAATCTAGAAATAAGGCAAGGAAAGGGTCTCTTGTAGCAGCCAGCAGTGGGGTCAGTGCCGCAACTTCCCCGGAGAAGCACCCTAAAAAGGATGCACATCTGCAACTGCTCAGTGATTTCAGCTCCATGGTGAGATGGGCTTTCAGGGAAACACAAAAGGTCAGAGGCATGGTATTCGTCTGGAAATTCCTCAGAGTCTTTATTCTGCTGCTTCCTCAAAGGGATCCAGGGGTAATAAAACAAAGAACCACGGAAAGAAGGGACTAATATAGGGAAACCAGGGGGCAGGCTTACACAACTTGGCCAATCAGGTGGATGATTGAGAAATGAACCAATCAGGAGAAGGATTGAAGATGCACCAATCGGCTGGGATATAAAAGAGGAAGTAGGGAAAGAACCATGGGGTATAACTGATAAACATATCAACCACAAAGCCTCATGGGGGAACACATTTTTTTGCCATGGGGGAGAGAGCAGTCTCCTAGGGTTTCTCACTCAGGGGAACTACCTCAACCTGGAAGCTTAGGGGCAGCTCTGTCTCCAAGGGAAAGTGTCTACATTACCTACTGGCCTACCCACCTCCACAGTTTCTAATAGAGTATTGGCTCATAGACTGATATATATGAAGGAGAGCTATGTTTTTCCATTTGTCAGTTTTGATGTGTACCTCAAGGGCTTAATTAAACTGAATGGTGTTAGATATTTTGATAAAACTCTACCAATTAGAATTAGCATATAGAAACATTTGTAGAAAATTTTGTCACAAAGGTCAGGTTATTCCAGATAAAGAGTGTTTAAAACTGTGCCATGTGTATTTGGTTTAATCCAAGAACATCATTAGTTTCTGCTGTTTCTTTCTCTTGTATCCAGAGATATCCAGACACAGAAAACACAGAATTCTTTCTGTTAAAGCATTATAAATGAAAGGATTGACCAGATAAATTACTTTCAAGAGCAATGGCCTCCTGCTAAAGATCAGGTGCAGGAAGATTGGTGAAGAGTTTTGCAGACCATAGGTCTGACCAGGAAAACAAATCTGCTCAACAGCTACAGAGCTTCACAACAGTTTGCACAAGCAAAGTGTGAGGGGACTGAGGTTTCTGGGATATGGGGACAAGAAGCTGCTCTTGAACAAAGTGCAATTCTCACATCTTTTCTCTGAGATATATCAGATGTATCAGACTACTGCTGAGGCTCCTTTTTCTCCAGAAATAAGGTGTCATGAAGGAGATATATAAGGTATTTATTCTTAAAACAGCAGTATTCTTTCCTGGATAACCATTAAAATCTAGCATTCTGAGACAAATTCATTGGAAATGCGCATGCAAAAGTCCAAGTCTTGGTTTATCATTGTAATGAACATGTTATATGAACAAGAATATTACTAGTTTACACATAAGAATGCCAACATTTATCAGGGTTTCAATTTCTTCAGGTTTAAGAAGTTATACTGTCAAACCTGCAAATAAGACCATGCCACTCATTCTGACCTCCAGGGTTTTCTGCTGGGCACTCTGAACTCAGACATGTTTTTTGCATTACTCAGAGAGGAAAGCTCCTTGTTCTGGGCTCTGAGCATGTAGTTGGCATCTTATAGTAACTGTTGGCTTTTTTTCTGAACTGGGTGAACACTTAATGTGGATTAGACCACTCACTGAAGGTATTTCAACTCCATATGCATTTGAAGAAAATTATACCATTTATGAAGTAACAGATATTAGGGAAGTAGCATTGCACCCTTTCAAGGAAAATTCCAAACCCTAGCCCTTCTTTGCACAAAGAAAGAAGAAACTGACATTAAAACTAGGCAATATTATTTTCCTTCTAGAAAATTATATAGCATAAGAAATAAGTATATATAGAAAACGCCCATGATTTGATTTCTACCAAACATGGTTGTGATGAGGGAATCTTTGGCAGTATTATGGATACAGGGTTTTTGCGTGTTAGTCTTTTAAAAGTTTAGTTGTTTATCCCTCACATGCATGTTAAGTAAAAACTGCATTTTTCTAATCGTACTGAAGGTGTTATAAACTATGAAAATAATGTATACTTTCAGCCCAAAGAACCACTTAACTTTTGCCTAGGTTTACCTAGGAAAAGTCCACACACACATTATTCTTCACCTAAGCATCTTCCAAACATAAGTGGTTTGTGGGTACATTCAGGTGATACAACCCTTCCATAGCTTTGTCTTCCGTTGTTTATCATTACTCCTGCATTCCTATTAAACTACACAGACTTTAGAAAATGTAACATCTGTAAGCAAGGAGTTTCAATACACTGCATTGTAAAACCAGGAGTTTGGCATAAGTGGAATTGTCTTGGTGAACAGGTTTGACCCTGTAACTTCTAAAACTTAAGAAATTGAGAACATGAAAAAAACTGATGATTTGGTCTGAGCTCATATTTTGTTAAACTAATTAAAGAACCTTTGCATCTTACCATAAAAACTGCATAAAGACCCTATACTGACTTTTCATTTGTTTTATAATTCTGTGGACCAAAATTCATATTAAATTTAATTTTCCAAATTATTTTTTCATTTGTTGACTGGTTTATACCCCTGACACAGGTTTCTAAGATAAAAATAACATGCATTTTTCCAGTGGATACAAAAAGAAACAGCATAAGTGGTCTGTTGTACTCAGATCCTCATTTAAAATTTTTAAAGAACTGAAATTCTACCTTTGACAGGTGAAATCCTTGCAATGAGTGCCAGAGTGCTCATCTTAGAGATAAGAGGCAGTGATACAAGGTTACAGGTGTGCCAGTCAAGGAAGTTCATACAGCTTCCAGCTTATTTGAGGCTCAGCATAATACAGCAACTTTTGCATTCCCCTTGTGATAATGTGCCTGTCTACATCTACATCCCTGATTTAAAAAAAAAACAACAAAACAACTTGATTATAAGATTATGTACATTTTGACAGTAAACAAGTAAACTATTAACTAATTAAAACTTGTTCAATTGTGAAGTTCTCACTTCTTGAAGAAATACCAGTAAGATCTACTATGTCCAGGTAGAGAACTTGTTACATACCTTCTAGTGAATTTACTGTGCACAGTATCTTGCTTGAGAAATCAAACAGTAAAACCAGTTTATGAAAATATAAGTTATAGCTGATTTTTAGTAATTTTAAAGTATAGTAGATTCACTACAACCCTGTGATGCTTGTGTACCACAAGCAACAACAGAGCAACACTAAGACACCAGACTCAAAGCCCTTGTGTTCTCTCTGTTGAGTTTGACACTGAAAAGTCATAAAAGTTACTGAGATTGGCTTTAAAATCTGAGTCAACTATGAATAGGATTTAATCAGTTGGATTTTCTCCTTTACTACATTAATGATATCTTCTTTCTACCTATTTAATTTCACCATTTTTCACAAGAAAAGAGAGAGGTTATCTGTAGAAGTATCACAGAGACAACTGTGTAGCCTTGGAACAGAATACATTCTTTTACAAATATTTCTTAGTTAGAGCTCAGTTCTACACTCACTGAGCATTTTAAATGATCTCTAGATACTTTACAAAGTAAAATACAGGCTCGAGACTGTTTTCTGTTCCTGGGATAGCTATATGTTTATTCCACTCATCTACCCTCAGAGTGGCTTTCTCCAACAAATGAATCAATTAATTAACCTTACACAAAATACTCTTGGCAAACCATTTTTTAAAAGTTTTCTCAGTGGGGTAGACTCAAGAGATACATGTGCTGTCTTCAAAAAGGCCTCATAGGATAGTAGCCCATACAGCTATGCCCATCACATTTGACTATAACACAAATAATACCATGCAGGATGTTCATTGTGTCACTGAGGACCATTATCAACTTTCACTTAAATTTGCACTAGAAAGGAACTAAACACTTTTAACAGGTGATGTTCAGGAGCATATTGATGTTTCTGCCTCTACTGTGGGCAAGTACATAACCTTCATGTACATTTGTGAGTTGTGATTCTCTTTCATAACTAAAGAAAACTCTGTCCTACAGCAGTGGTTTCTTTCTATGCAACCCCTACATCATCTGTATGTGTAATTCATATAGCTGAATGAAAAAAGAGATAAAATGCAAACAGAGAGAAGTTAGAATATTGGGTCTTCCTCTCAAATAGAAAATTTGTGAGACCCTTTTGGGGTTTAATAAGATGAGCACAAGATCCTTTCTGAAAATATTTCATCAAAGTACTTTTATAGTTAAAGATATGGTATTATTTCATTTTTATTCTACTAACAATCATCAGTAGTTTCCATGTAGTGTGACTGCAGTTTGAGGGTCATCTAAGTTTAGTTTAAGTTAATGGTAATTTTATATGAACTTGATTGTGGGCTTACAGTCTAGTTTTTCTTACAAGTACAGGGGTAAGTGGTCACTTAAAAAGTTCAAAGTGGGAACTGTCCTTTAAGTTTAAATGGGTTAAGAGAAAATAATATTTGCAACTTTATTTCATAATAATTTTTCAGAACTGATAGGACAAAGGAATGAAAGTGGAATGCTTACTTCACAGTCAGCAAACAGCGCCTTTCAAAACAATGAAAACTAGCAAGATTTTAAAATATATTTTTCCCTGTGTTGCAGATGATTCATCATAATTAATTTTTTTCCACACTATTGTTTGAGGCTACCAGGGTAAAACCGTAAGTTTCAGTCTGAAGCATTAAAGCCCCAGTAGAGACAGAAATTTTGAAAGAGATTTATCTGCTATTACATATGACTATTTTGGCAAATGGCCACAAAAAGTATTTTTCACTTTCAAGTGTCACAATTATTTCTGAGTGCTTTGTTAAGATAATGTTAATTTTAAAAATAACCACTAAAATTTGGTGGCTGACTGACAGTTGACCACTTGAAAGTAGTAATCTGAAAAGCTTTATTCTATGCTGTTGGCAGACAGTAAAACCCCTCTCCAACTTTGATTCAGGACTAAGGAGCAAGTACTCTTTTCACATATTCAGCAGAAAGTTAGTATGGTTGCAGAAACAGCTTTAGCTTATTCAACAAACTTGAAGGTACATTCAGTGAATAGGATTCTATAACTCTTCCTCTGTACTGTACTACCTGCACATTAACCTCATGCAAACTTCTTGTTTCCTCTCTGCAATGCATCTCCAGCCTAGACACTACTTCAGAAAAATCAATCCCTTCTCCCCATTGTTTTGTTTTGTTTTGTTTTGTTTTGTTTTGTTTTTTTGTTTTGTTTTGTTTTGTTTTGTTTTGTTTTGTTTTTTTAAATACAGTATTACATAGAATCACAGAATCAATGGGTTGGAAGAGGCCTTCAAAATTATCAAGTCCAATCCATGCCCTAACACCTCAACTCTCAACTAGATCATGGCACTGAGTGCCACATCCTGTCTTTTTTTAAACACATCCAGGGATGGTGAGTCCACCATCTCCCCCGGGAGACCATTCCAGTACTTTATCACCCTTTCTGTAAAAAACTTGTTCCTAATATCCAATCTATATTTCCCTTGGCAGAGCTATCATATAGTTGAAGCAACTTCAATAGCTAAAACTGGGGTTATAAACAGACTACTTTGCTGTCTAGGCAGACTGAAATGCCCATGTATAAGAGGAAAACTTGCCTCATTCTACAATGAAAATCTAGAACATTCTGCAGTGGTAATCCAGAGGAAAGCAACTAAAAATCCAGTAGGAACATACATCAGTTATCTAACAGTACTTATTTAAAAGAAAGAAAGGGAATATCATATGCAACATGTCATGCTTAGCTTTCAAAGGCACATTCACTGAATAATTTTCCTTGAATCATATCCCAATACCTTTTTTTTAAACCTCACAATATGGGAATTGGACACATCCACAATGTCATTCAGTTTCCCGGTCTGTCCTTTTGAATGAGAAACATGTCATTAAAGTTTTTTGAGCAACTGGAACAATGAAAATACCTACCCTTTGTTAAGACTGTGTGTCCTCACTAAGAAACTTAGTGCCTTTTAGTAGAAGACAATTACAAGTGCTTAAAAGTGAGGCTGAAAGAGCACAGTAAAAGGGAACTTTAAATGCAATAGCTTTTCCTGTTGCATTTACTGTAATGAGAAGTCTGCTTCATTTCAGTTAAAAGAAAAAAAAATAAACCTCAAAAAAACCAACTCCACAGTATTCAACAAACTACATATAACTTTAACAGTCTAACTTGATTTTAGAGAGCAGACATTGCATTTCTTTTACTTTCTTTGCCTGATCATACTTGCTAAGAAGGTTACAAGCAGAAAAGACTACCTGAAGAACAGGGGTGAAGGCAAAAAAAAAATGTGACAGCTGCTGCTGACAAGTCAATCTAATAGATCATTGGAGATGTCAAAGAGCATATAACATGAAAATATTTCCTGAAGACACACATTCATGAGTGTGTCAATACGACACATATGACAGTATAACAGTGTGAAAAATTGAACCACAAAGAGTACTAAATTAGAAAAGCATAAACACACCTACATGTCATACTTCAAGTAGCCAAAGATATGAAGGAATAAGATGCATTAACCAAAACCTTTCCATGGAATGTCTTATTGCAAAAAGTTCAATTCAGATCTATGCAAAAACTTTATCAAGCCTCTTGCCCTGTCACAAGAACCCCATTTAAGCATTTAAGCCATAGCTTAAAGCTTTAGTATATGTTAATTATTCTTCGGGTAAATCAGACTGAATCAGAGCGACTCTTCCTGAGAGGAGAGACTAAACAAGAGCATTTTCACATCTTGGTCTGCACAACAAGCTCACTGGGCTCTGCCTGCCTCAGAGACATCACACTTACAGTCCCAGTGAGCTCAGAGCAGCACAGAAGGTCAGTGCACCTGTGAGCTGCATCACTGCACACCACAGCAAACTATGAGGAAAGAGGGGAGATGTGGTGAGCCCCTCCTTCCCAAACCTCCTCTTTTGGCTCCCCTTGTTAATAGCAGAGAAGTAGCCAGTGCTATTTGAACATATTTGCCTCATTATACATACTTCTCATCCTACTGACCACATCTTAGTTTCCCTTTCTTTAGTCAGGACGTATTATTCCTGCTCCACAAATATGCACAGAGACACTAAAATATGCACTTAACCTCAACCAAGTAGAGATAGAGACACCAGAGAGACCAACTGCAGGAGCTGAGCAGAAAAATGAAGATTCTTTGGGCATCACTACTTCTGGAAATGAAAGTTTGTTAGACCAAAATGCCACATTTCTGAAGGAGCTCTATCTTCTGGTTCTTCACTTGTTCTTCACAACAGCAAGGTGTTGAAGCTCCAACTAACATCTAAATCCCAACTCCTTGAACTGCTTGAATTAGTTTTCAAAACTCCTGATTGCAATGGAAGGGTACTCTTTTCTTCCAGAATCCTCAAGTGGAAAACATTTAATGAAAGGCTTATGCACAAATCAACATATTTGGGAGAGTGATCTGGTTACTGTAAGACTGAAATGATAGCTGATTCATCCTGTATTTCTGGTGGTGCTGTGATGGCATCATTTAGGAAGTAAATCTTGCTTAATGTGATTAGTGCAGTGAGGGATGTTTCCTAGACCATATTTGTACAGCTTTATTCACAATCTGTCCAGTTTGATATTTTAGTCCAGCTCAAGACATCATAAAATATCTTTAACAAAACTAGTTTAATAGTATTCTTGTACTGTTTAATGCTATCTTAATAAAATATGACATTATGAATGTCAATCTTCAGACCTATGAATGTAGTGGTTGTATATCGTAATGATATTCAATTTGTCCAAAATACTTTGTGGGGTCTGGATACAAACTTTAGAAGTTTCTTTTAAGTCTCAATAAAAGAAAACAAAATAATTTTAAATACTAATGACATGACAATAAGTTCCTAAATTGCTTTCAATTTTATGCTAATTGTGAGATTGAAGATTTAAAAAAACAAACTTTTCAAGAGAGAGTTCTAAACTCTATTGCATTAATTTATCTAAAACTGAATTGTTGAGCTTTTACTTAAGTTAAAGGAATGTTGAATGTATTGATAAAATTGATATACTAAAGCCAAATATTACATTAAAGCAACTTTAATGACTATCATATAAACTAACTCTATGTTATTTTTGTTATTAAAGAAAATCATTTACTCAAGCTTATTGTCTAATACACATTAGTTCTTTGCGAAAGTGGTATGATATGGTCATTTTTGTAATTTTAACTTAATTAAACCACAAGCCTCTCCATTCTTCTTGCTTGAATAAAATAATGTTTTCCACATGTAAAGTATGTCTTACTCTTACAGAGTGACAATGCTATAAGGAAGCCCCCCCCCTCAAAGAGAGTACATCAGGGATTAATGATACAATTGAGCTTTGCAAATTTAGTCATTAGCACAATGCTCTTTGTTTAGAAGCATTAAGCTGTACCATTTAAGAAAAAGTTGCTATTTCAAATGACACAGGCTGCTTAAAATGTAATTGTATTGCTTACTTACAGGACCTGGAAAAAAAGCAGATAAAGTATGCAAGCTACAAAGGGTGTTTTTCACTGTTAAAGAGCTCTGGTCTAGGTTAAAAAGAATTGTAAAAGTGTGTGAAACCACAGACATTTTAGGAAGATAAAGATGAAAACTGTGGAGGAAAAGACCTCCTTATATAGCCAACATATAAACACTCACTATTTCCATTGTTTCACTTGAATGTGAAACATTTTTTGACTTCTTTAAGATGAAACTGCAGATTAGAGTATTCTAACAACAAAGTCAAAGTTAATTAGTCTTAACTAACAGCCAAGTTGTAAACTACTTAAGGTCAACTCCACCCTCAGGAAAATGAGCATTAGTGAGACATTTTAAAGCACTGTCTGTTTTTATAAGCAGTGCAGGGAAAGGCTAAGCCAATAAAACATGACCATTCCATTCTATATTTTAATATTAGCCTCTAAAGGACAGAACACTCCCATGTGCTTTGATGACAAAGCCTTGCACCACACTAAAAACAATACATGAGTAAAGGAAATTACTGTCATTTTGCTTTGATTTTGTTCACTGAATGTAACAAGCAAACAACAGTGAAACCTCTCTCAAATGACTTCTGATGAGAGTTTCCTGCCCTGCTTGGACAACAAAGAGCCCCCCAGAGACTGGTCTGAGGCTTCCTCTTTTTAACCTGAAGATAAATCAATAGGGTCTGGGTTGATGCTGGGTTTTGGAGGGGAAAAAAGAAAGGAAACGAAAAATCTTTAGATGTTATTTAGAAAATGTTAGGCGTGAGCAGCTGTTGTTAATTATGACTTCATTTTCTCCTCCAGACTTCTTTGGTTGCATGCCATAACTGCATGGGGCATGGGGGTTTACGGCTTGAAAATAGCCTTGTCATTCTGTGAAGTCTAACAGAGCAAAGGGGGTTTGATAAATGATAAAAAAGTTCCTTGGAAAGCTCCTTAGATCAGATTAGTTCTCAGTTGTTTGTTTTTAGAATCCCAATAGTCTTGAACAGTTAAAAGGTAAATACATGAGGCCACACAATTCATGAACCATATAGAAAATATTTAACAGCTATTGAATTACTCTTGAAAGAAACTCTTCCACCCTTTATTTACACGGTCTGTTTATATGCTCAGCTTAAAATGTTAAATAAATGGAGTTAATCACATAATTAAACTCCAATTTAACTGGTATTCCTTCGTATACTGAACATCAGACAAATGCTTAAGTATCTTGATGAACTGGGGTCTCAGGGTGTGACTCTAAAAAGTACTATGCAGTCTGGCCTTGAGCCAGCAGAGCTAACGTGCAAAGCTTTGAGTCTGTGGAAGACAAACAACATGCTCTTCAGCAAACTGTGGGATTTACCCCTACTTCCCCCTGCCTCCTTCCCTTTACTAGATCATTAGAAGAGACTTCAACATCTTACAGAGCTGAATCTTCAAAACAGTAATGAAAAATCTCACACATTAATTTCTGCATAGTTAAGTTTGTGGTTCAAACAAAGGGAGGTGGTCCGGATAATGCAGCACTGTGAAAATACATGGTGGGGGAGGGGGTGAGGTAGGGTTATGAGATTAAGAGGGTGTTGATTTGTTTAATGGCTATTTTCACTGCATAGTTTACATTGCTGTCTTCTGGAATAAAACAAGATTTACTGTAATAAAAGCTTCTTAGCATTCAATTTATTTGTGCTATTTCCATGAGTCCAACTGTTCTGTTTATTCTTTCTATTGTCCTTTTCCTTTTCTAGAGAAAGTGATTACCCCTTAAATGGAATTATTGAAATTAAGAACAGTGAGACATTTTGACCCAGATCTCAGTTTACAGACGAATGATGCTGCACAGACTATGGTGAGGAAATGCATTAGGAAAATCCTTCTAATTTGCTGCTGTAAAGTGCAGCAGCAACAGGACACTTTTAGCTGGTGTTCAACGTAATTGTGAGAATGATGGGACTCAAACTGCCCTCTATGTGAAATTTATCCTTCATCCAATCAGCAGAAACAACTAATGCACTGGAAGGTATATTATATCTCATCTACTTCCCAATAAAGTCAGTGGTGTCCAATCAGACACCTATTGTTAGTAGAGAATCTGAAATTGATACAATCACCACATTGATCTACAATTGAGTCTGTCATTTGCTTGCTGCCAGGTCCTCCTCCCCTTCCACCATGTAGCCATTTCAGAGCAGGAGCCCATGGTACTGAGTTTTAGAACACACTAATGATCAGATTTGTTAGTGAGATTGGGCTAAATAATGCTAGTTTACTCAGCCCACTTCCAAACAGGGGCTACTGGTAATGCCACGTGGAAGGGTGGAGGGTACAGTGCTTCACAACTGCCCCAGATAACCAAGGAATCACAATGCCCACTCTAAGCCTTACTGTCACATCCAGCCTGGAAGCACAGGAGATCAGGTTGATTGTTTCATTTTACAAGCAATTGTCTCCCAAACCTGCTGCAGGATCTCCTATTGATGGACTGCTAGTAAGTTGTCTAGACTGGGAGAAAAAGGAACGCAAAAGAAAGAAGAAAGCCTTGAAATATTCTTGTGCTTATGGGGATATAGAGATAGGGAATAGGATTTCTTTTGTTCATGTAAAACCAAATATATTACCTATGAGACAGGTTCACTCTCCTCACTACCAGACAGACTGACAGTAGGCTGAGGGACACATACAACAATTTCTAACTTGTGTCACTAGAAAAATACATAAATTAATTCCTTATGATATTGATTTAGAAGTTTGGAGGAGAGGATCATTCTATTTGTAATCTTTTATTCTAAGTCTAGAATAAAATACTAATCTGAAGAAAACTGCCTAAAGTTTGAGATTTTAGCATTTGCACCTGTTAGTGAAAACAACCACTATATTTTTTCTCTTTAACTTAAAAACATAAATCACTTATTCTTTTAAGCATAGTTTCATGAAAGTTCTTTTTGAGAGGCCTACAGTCTGTATATTCACTGAATGCAAAAATCACTAATAGAACTGGCTATTGTGGAAATATACAGGTAAGTGATGCTATCTCTGGTCTCATTACATGATCTGAATTAAGATCAGATTATCATTATCTGTACTTGGATGTATTTCCCTCAAAGAAACTCCATATTTTGCAATATTAACAATTTAATAGGAACGACTATCTTCTTTAAAGACAATTTATGGTATAAAAAACAGCTACCTCTCTCTTCCTTAATATGTTCCACATTTAATATGTGGAAGATGATGAAGGGGAAGCCAGTTGAGAAACCTCTGAGGTCACTTGGTCTGTTCAGCTTCAAGAAGAAATGGCTGGGGGAGACCTCACTGGAATGTAAATCTTCCTCAGTGAGGGGACAGAGGGGCAGGCACTGATCTCTCTTCTGCCACTCAGTGCTCTTGGGTGAATCCCATCCCATAGACTTGTGGGTGTCTGAGTGGCACAGCAGGTCACTGACTGTGTCTACACTGTTACTGCATAAATGCATTGCAGGGCTCCGTTCTGCTCCCCATCCCTGTCAAAATATTTAGGGGGCCACTTGCCCTGATGGTCACCAATTTTTCTTTTAAAGACTGAGTCAAAGAAGGCACCAAGTATCTCAATCTATTCCTCATCCTGGGTGACAATGATCCCCCAATGTCCAATAAAGAATGGAGATTTTTCCTTGGCAGTCTTTTTGTTGTTGATGGATCTATAAAAACACTTCATTGTCTTTCACAGCAGTGGCCAGATTGAGTTCTAGTTGAGCTTTAGCCTTTCCAATATCCTCCCTACAGGACCTAATGACATCCTTGTACACTTTTTGAGTTCCCTGCCCCTTCTTCCAAAGGGCATAAATAAACACTTTTTTATTCTTCAATTTTGAGCAAAAGCTCCCTGATCAACCAGGCCAGACTTCTTCCTTGATGGCAAGGTTAAATATTAGTAAAAGTGTCTTCACCCAGAAGGTGGTCAGGCAGTGG
>WEIU01018750.1:259189-284763 GCA_013389925.1 Aegithalos caudatus | reverse complement strand
TTTTTTTTAAAGTATAGTAAGAAGAATGCAAAATATGTTGATCTGAGAGACTGAAAAAATCCTGCTGAAAAATGAAGTTTGAATAAGACTCTGTTTAAAAACAGAACACCCCACCCCATTCCCCACCCACCCCCTGAGAATGGCAAAATTACATCCTAGCCTGGTGAATATTCAGCCTAAGACGGATAAAATAAATAGCCCAGCAGCTCTCCAGTGCTGTGAATGCCTTCATAGTTTGAGAGAAAGGTAATTTTGACCTTTGTGCCTTCATAGTTCTAAGTATTTTTTTTTTCCAAGTACAATCAGAAGAAGTTGTAAGAAGTAAAACAAAACACAACAGAAGCCTCTGGTCTCAGCTGTAAAAGTAGGACAAGTATTTCCCTCTCTTCAGACATGATGTAAGCAACAGCTTTGTCACAGAATTAGTCACAAATGAGACAGATCTTAAACTTCATTCCCCTGTGTGGAATGACAACTTTTCATTATCTAGTAATTAACCATTTAGGGATTTCTTCAGCTATACAACACCTTCACATCAGAAGGGTTCCTGTAACAAAAACATCACTTGTGTCTCAGTCTCTACTTTCAAATTCAAAAAGGTGGAAAAGCTCCAAGTGCTGGAATTTGAAGACTGTTACATCCCACATCTGTACTGCCAAGTAAAAGCACCAAGGCATGAACACCAAGCCTGGATTCTCATAGTCTAGGATGATCCTGCTTGAGCAGGGACTTTGGACCACATGACCCCCTGTGCTCCCTTCCAGCCTTACCCATCCTGCAGTTCTGTGACTCATCTCTTTTTTTTTTTTTTTTTTTCCCAAACAAAGGGCCAGGATATTCTGCTCTGATTTAAAATAGTTTTTCTTACTAAGAATTGGGAGTTCAGAGCAGGATGCTACGTATGTTGGAGCCTTTACATTTCTGTGAAATCACTGGTAGTGCTGCTATTTTGTGCTCTGCAGTTTCTTTTCTCTGGAGTCACTCTCAGACCTCTTTGATTTTTTTTTTTCTCTCAGTACCCTACAGGAATATTTTTTTGCTGCACTTGCGTTCTGATCTTTTTTTTTTTTTTTTTTCTGAAAAGTGACTTAATGAAAAATATGTACCAGAATGCTCCGTGTGAGTAGCCTCCAATGCTGAAGATCAATAACAGTTTATTTGATCACTGACAGCAAATGCTCTTTCAATTAAGCAGGTCACATAAATAACTTTCTGGTTCCAACATTATTTGGAAAGGTTGAGTGTAAAATAAATGGGATTGGGTTGGTGCAGATGTCCCTCAAAAGGATTGGAGCAAAAAGCCACCTAAGTACTTGGATGCTGATCCTTGCTTTATCAGGCTGTCCTAAAACAGCCAAACTGAGTTTAAAACTCTGCATAGGCTACACTCTTGTATAGATTGTCATCACTTTGCTGATTTTGAGAAATATGGCGTTTTCTTAAGAAAAACTTTTCATTTTTTTTTTCCGTCACTTGTTTCAGCAAGAAACACCATATATCACATCCCAAAATTAAATTGCATGTGTGTGCACATGTTTTACCCCTCTTTCTTTAATATAACCCCAAAAAAAGGGTCCCATTCTGCCTCTGGGAGTTGTTTAATCCCTGCAGGTTTCTCTCATTCTTACAGGCACACTTTACTTTGTTTTCCAGCCTGGGAAAGAGTTTATACTCCCAGCAACTTCAGTAATTTCACTGTGTGTAACTACAGACAGACCAACGTTAAAAATGCCAGACCAATGTTAAAAATGCCATACTTCACTGGAATCAGACTGTGTTGTACAAGTGAGGTCAGCATCCTTAGAATGAAAAAAAATATAGAACAACACATGGAAAATACACTGAAAAAAGGGGAAAGCTACAAATGACATTTTCTTCTTGAAACCTTGGAATAATAAAGTCTCACACAAGAAATAACAAGAAACCTGTATTTTACAGTGGAGACCTGAACTAAACAGTGGGGATTAATGATCTCTAGGAGTGTCCAATATTCAAATCAAAATCTAGAGGCAACTTTTGCAGTTATCCTTAATTCACAAATATTATAAGCCCAAAACTTCATCAAAGCTCTTTTGGATATTTGATTGTTCACAAAGCAATAGGGATGATCCTTGCTTCAATTGAGTTGGCTCTGCAAATGGTGCTGCTGTCCTTCCCCCTTTAATTTTTCCAATACCTGGTTTCTGTGGAACAAGTTGTGGGGGGAGAAGCAGATTCTGCATCTGCTGAGAAAAAGATCAGAGGCACCAACCTTGTTTAAAAATTCCACAATCAATTTAGGAAAAAAACAGTAAAACCCCAGGAAACTTTCCAACTTCACTAAGAAGTCCTCAGTTCAAAGATAGCTGTACTAGGAGGAATCCACAGGATCTGCCTGTCAATAGGTTTCTTAGAGGAAGAAATGTTGAGGGTGGTTTTTTTTCTTCTTTCTCTGCCATTGAGAAACAACTTTATAACTGCAGAACAAGGTGAAACTAGTAACAGGGGCTGGTGGGAGAGAAGGAGGGGAGTTCTTGTCCTGAGGATGACTTGCCTCTGTGAACTGCTGCTGTTGCTCTCACAGCTGCTGAAGGTCAGATGGAATAAAACATTTCCACATCTTAGGGTCCATATCTGAAGGGTCTAAGCACCCCCAGGTTGTACAAAGCAGCTTACTGTGCTTTAGACCCTGAACTCTTGGTTGTTGTAAAATGACTTTAATGTCACCCCAAGAAGTGCTAAATGGCTTTAACTCTGCAAATAGTCACAGATGCATGGGAGAGCAGTGGGCTTCCAAAGCAGCTCCTGGAAGAGCTCCATGAAATGCAGAGCTGATACATCCCCATGATTTGCTTTTATTCCCTTACTTACAAATATACCCCTCAGTATCAGAGCAGCTACAGCTTCAAATTTCCTGAACTGCTGTGGTGGGCACTGGGGTTTGGCTGTCATAACCTCAGGAACTGGGGCAAACTCCAGCCTGTGCACCTTGTTCAGCTGAAATGAGCAAGGAGGTGAATGGTGGTCCTGTGCCCACTGCTGGCTTGTACATGGCAAAGTCAGCATGAAAAAGGCAATGTGGGAGTGTTGATCACCTCAGCACATCCTCCCCACTTCTACTCATCTGCAGTTAGCAACAATAATGTGTAATTGTCACTGCTGTGTTTGTCCTCTGGGATTTAAATCACTTTCTAAACCAACTGGTACTTTTGGACATGAGTTTCACCCCTCAATAATCCACTACATGAATCAAAACTTTTTTTTCTTTCCCTTTAATTTCAACTCTTATGAGTAACAGTGAGTAATCCAGCTATGACTAGGATTCATTAGTATGGCAAGACTGCTTGGAATATGAGGAAACCAGTCTTGAATCCTCTTTTGAGAGCCACTTATCCCAAAAGGCTTTTATTGTTCATGAAAAACCAAGGCTGAATGGCAATGCACAGAGACAACACTTAACTTTCCGGCACAGGAGTGTGATCTTCTTTGCACAAATGCATGTGGGATGAGTGCTGAATAGAAGCAAAATGAGCATGCAAATCACCCCATGCACCAACTGGTGTTTCAATGCCTGCAGAGCTGGGTGTTCACACAGGATCCTGCTCGCATGCCTATCTCCAGGGAATTTGAATGCTGAAACTGGCTTGGTGCCAAAGTACATATTCACTTTTGCACATGCCCTTCAAAAAAAAAAAAAAAAGGCAAAAAACAACCTTCCTGAGGATCAGCCTGGCATGCTGAATAGCACACCTGGCCAGCAGGCACGAGGTTGACTCCAAGCTCAGTCACTTCTGGAAGCTCTGTCGCCTCAGTTTCCCTCCTTCCTCTCTGCTCAATTTTTTCTAGTTAGACTGTAAATTATTTTGAGCTGGTGCAATGTCTTTTTATGTGTTCACACTACCCTAATCCAAATCATAATGATGACAATTGGATTCAATTGATAGGCTTTTCTGAAATTTCCCTATCACTAACTTTTATACTACCCATCACAGCTGCAAATTCCTAAGGTGACAGCACCTATTGCCCTGCCATTATTATGCATAATAATAATTTAACTAAAATAGCATCAAGAAAATGTGCATTACACAAAATGAATTTAAATTGATTTTTTTTTCTCCTTCCTCAAATCTTATTACTAATTGGTATTTTTAGAGCAGAGATTCATTTTCATACACTAAAATTAATGGGCCATATCAGCGGGTGTGAATCAGGATAACTCCATCAAATTCAATGGGTCCTTTATCATTTACTCCAGCAGAGAATCTCACCTACCATTCCAAAGAGCATTTTCTTTTTTGTAACTCATAAAGTAATTGCATTTTCAGCCTTATGTCCTGATCCTACAAATAATTGTGCAAGACATTAAGTTTATGTAGATAAGAAGCTCTGTTGATGCCACTGCAGCTCCTCGTGTGAAGAAGTTATGGCCTGCAGGACCAGACCTTAAAATGCAAATGAAACCACTGCAAAAATCCAATGTGTTCCCTGTAATATTTTAAGAATGGCAGCCCATAATATGTAGTCCATTCTAATACCTAAAATTAATGCAAATTATGTTGTACAATAAAAGGGTAAAAATTAGATTATTTTGGTGGTTTAATACTTTTTGTTTACAATAAAAGAAAGTCCAGTCTTTTTCTCCTGGAAGCTCTGTATCCCACACTGTCTGCAGCAAGTCTTTGAAATTCAGCAGGGGGACAACTCTTGGATTAAAGATGTGTTTTTCTCCTTACCCCCAAGAAATTCCAACTATAGTTTTGCTGAGACAAAGTGTTTTGAAATAGCCAATTCGCTTCTTGCTAGAAAATTTGGCAATGAGTGCTGATTGAAATAGGAATTTGGAAGACTTGCTCTTTTCTTCCCCCCTTTCCAAGAAAAAAATCCTTTGCTGCTGGCTGTCCTGGATCTCAAATGTGATGTGTGTTAGCTGATGTGCTAACAGTGCAAGCCTAAATGCTGCTGATGGTGCACAAAGGATGGGTTACCACAAGTTCTTTATACAAGAAAGTAGCCCTTTTAAGGGGTGAACGAGAAAGTTTCGGGTCACAAAATTAGGCCACCAAAATATAAGAATTAATAGGAATTTGGGATCCTTTATTAGCTGGCCAGCTTACAACAATACTACACACACTGTCTTCAATACCAGGATCACACCTACTCCTTCTTCTCACCACTGGTGAAATACTGAGTGTCTGATGAGCACAATTAACATGGAATAGGTTTGAATTTACCATGGAGACAAGACTTTCCCCCCCCAGTTTTTGTATGTAATATATACATTACCATGTATTTTTCTTCTGCTTTAAGGCAAATTAAGTTTGACATTTATACAAGAAGCAATAAAACTGATGCAGTCAAAGTATATTCCTAAAACAAGTTCAGTAATGTCTCTTCCAAACTACATTTGAGTTAGTGGAATAAATGCCTTTTCATGTTTGCAGTTGAAGCACAGGCCAATTCTGCCAAATGGTTTTTGGAAAATTGCCTTCAGAATTGACTTTCCCTGGGGAAGATTTGCTTCTATGGAAAGAGGAGATACTGGGAAAATTTGAAAGAGAGAGAAAGCAAAAGGGAAGGCAGAGGGAATAGGTTAAAGGCTAACTTTAAACAGGTGGCTCTGGTTTTTCTTTGCCCAAATTGTTCTATAATTTTTTTATCCTAACACTTTCTGGCTAACTGTAGAAAATTTCATTTTAGCAATAGCAATTCTATGCTAATCCACCTTTGCTCTTACCTCAGCTCAGGTTGGGTGCTTTGCTGTCTGGGCTTCCCAGTTCTCAGGGGCAAATTCAAGTTTGGGAGTCTTGTAATTCCAATTCAGCTTACCTATCTGGGAGCCCTAAACCATTTGGGATCCCATGGCTTTGCTTTGTCTCATTTAAAAAGGGGAAAGATGAGGACTTCTTTCAAGACTTCTTTTCAAGCAAGCAGTTGGTGTTATCTGGCTTGAATAGAGATGTTGGTTTGGACTCCCAATGATCACCCACTTTCCTCCCCCATCTGAATATGTGTGAAATGGGTGTCCTTTTCTCCAGTTGTCATAATCTATTTTGCTACCTGAAAGAAAATGTCTGTATAAGACAGTGCAGTAGCTGCTGAAGGATGGTTTAGTTCATATATAGCCCTTCTGGGCTACTTTACAATTTGGCAAGCTTTGGGGATCAGCAAGTAGTCATCGTTCAGGGAAGGAATCTGCTCTATTTCATGTGTGTTAAATGCTATTTCCTAGTCCATCTATGGATGACCTGACTGAAGGAAACATATTGCAAATGTATGTGTCATATCTAATCAAGCCCAATAAATATCTCTGGTAATACATAGCATTTTCCGTCTTGCATTTTGGAGGTGAAGCATGAGCTGAATAATTCTGCACACATTGCAACACCATGTCTGCAGCTCATTGGGGAGGGCTCCAGCAGAGAACATTCCAGTGAGAATTCCTAATGTCAGTGTCTACACCATAATTCCTGCTCTGCTCTCCTGGGGCCATCCACGCACCCAGCTGAAGGGTTTGCCATTTGCACCCTTTGCACTTGCAGTTCCTGCACACACAGAGGCTGCTGTGACTGCAGCTCCAAACTCCTGGACATTTCCTCTGAGGGGTCAGGGCACATCTCCCTCCTGCTCCTCAGATCCCCCAGAGGGGACTGCACCCACCCTTGGACTCTGACCCTCTGCACTTGGCAGCTTGGGTTTGGGTTGGCACCCGTGAAACTGATACGAGCAGCTAGGAAAGGAGGAGGGAGTTTATTTTTAAGTTGCACCAGGCAAACAGCTGCAGCATTTTCTCCAGGGCAGAAGAAGCTCTCACAGGACAGAGGCAGGCCTGTCTTATTGCCTCCAAATTTCTCCCCTCCAAAGAGTTTCAACATTTCAAGACTCCCCCTGTGCAAACCTCCAGTTCATGTGTGCTGGTGAAGGTAACTCTAGAGTGTCGTGGAGGAAACCAGAACTATTTTTATTTTTGGTTGAGTAAACATTTAGCATTTAACAGTCAGGTGTTTATTTCACTTCCCAAGCTGCCTCCGGTTCCAGCAATGCTTATCATGATCCTTTTCTCAGGGAGGGGGAGAAGAAAGGGGATTGAGTTAAATGCTCTCAAATGGAGAGGCCTGAGGAATCACAAACTTGTATCCACTGCCACACATCCCACCTCAGCCCCCCCTCCTTCCTTGCTCCAGCCCTCCTTGGAAGGAACCTGACAGGAAATATTTTAGAGGTAGAGAATTTTCAGTGAAAATATTATTTCTCCATCTGCCCACGCTTCCGCCCTCGCAGGTTGTATGGCTAAGTGACATTTAGGAATGTGTATCCTGCAGGCTGCTTGGTCCCCTGTCTTCTCACATGCTGCCTTCCCATCAGAAGCACATCCAGGCCCCAGGTCCTCCTGCCTCCCGAGTGTCACAGGAGACACTTGACCTTCAGGGGCACCTCCAAGCTGTTCAGGTTTATTTCTACCCTCAGTGGCTCCTGTAACTGAAGGGGCTGACCCCCTCTCCCCACAGCCTTCCTGGGAGGTGCAGGGAAGGGTGGGGTCCACCACTGCTCCAGAGCTCTGGGATAAAAACCCAAAACCCGTGAAACCTACAGAAAGTTGGCTGGTCTTACATGTGTGGAGCTATTCAAACCAGATGCTCGCATGCCTTCCTGCCCACGCTGCCTTACCCACACTGATCCGTTCCTAGCCCAACAGGAAGCTGCAGTTTTTTGTACCTTGAGCCATTTTCAACAAAAGCCATAAGAGGAGAGGGACACACGTGTGCTGCAGTGACCTACACGAGGCTGCAGTCAGCCTGCTCCTCCATCCAAGGGCTGCCATGTTGCACTGTTTTCTTGGGCAGGATAAATTTATCCCAGATGGTTGGGAAGTGTTAAGGCTACATGGCTTGACAAATAGCGTGTGTTTAAGAGGGGAGAGGAAAATGACTTGAGGTTAATTTGTGCTGGGAATTAACACTGGGGAAAAAATGAACATTATTTTGACACATTTCAGCTGTCCCACCATCCCCTTTTTTGAACTGGTTAATAAATATAAAGGAAAGCTCCCGTGTCTAGTTCTGCCTTGCTCTTCAGCCATGTTTCTCTGGTCAGAGCTACTCTGTGCTCTGCCTCAAATCTCCTGTGTTTAATCCTCTCATTCCTAAACCTTGGCTTTAAACCATCATTCTTATCCCTATTTCTAGCTTATTCCAGTCAAACCGTAGCAGTGGTTCTAACAGGGACATGCCAATTTTAATACCCATAGGCCCCTCAGAGCAGTGGTCACAAGAAAGCTGTAGCAGATTAGGAACTCCTTGCCCAGAACCCAACTGAATCTGTCCAGCCTTGGCAAGAGGAAGGTCAGGTCCAGAAGAATTTTTTTCTTCATGTTAAGGAATAAGAATTACAGTCAAGGTCAGAGATTTAAAAAGGATTTCACTGAGGTAGGTTTATTTTTTTTCTTTTTAAGCTGAACATCTCAAACCATACATAAGTGGGTTGGTTTTTGAAGAGTTCTGAACATGTCCTGAAAATAGTGAAATCTGCAACGTTCATCTCTTAACTATAAATGTGCAGCTAAGGGCCCAACAAGACAAGGATCCTAATGAGACAGAGAATCTGGGCTACCATTTTGATAGGCTCCAGGAAAGCAGGAAATATTGAGCCCAGACTTACTAAATAATAATCACTTTGCCAATGTTTCTGTTTATTTTTCCTTTAACTGCTGATTGCATTTCTTAGCCATTTATTGCCACTTCTCCCCAAGTCCCTTGGCAATTACTATCTTACAAATCGAGCCTGGTCACACTTACACCTGACTTGACAACATAAAATGGTGTGAAAACTGCTAATAGAGGAGTTAACAAAACATTTTAAAAGTTCCCACCCCTCAAATTACTAATTAATTATATATGAGGCTCAAATCCAAAGCCTTATACTAGCATAATACCGTGGGTTTTCACTGGCCAGATAAACCACTAAGGTCAGAGTCAGTGTTCCACACACAGAATTTAAGCTTCCAGGACACTTTTCCATCAGCAGTGACTTCACTGCTGCCTGTGCCTACCCTGAGTGCCTGGTGCTGTGCTGGACACTGGACCACTGACATTATTTTGGTTAGAAAAAAATGAGAAAAGGGTTGGTTGTTTGCACCTCACAGGCTGATGCAGCTGCACAAAGAAGCAAAAATAGCTGTGGCAGAGGGGTGGGACCAGAGGAGGGGTCCTGGGGGAGCTTTTCACCCCACATCTAGGCTCTGGTACTCTGCCACTGTGCCTGGCTCTTTCACACCCAAAACATATTAGCCAGTGTAATTAAAGATACAGGAAAAACACATGTTAACAATTTTCTTGCTGCAGACTTGTCAGGTTTTTATTTATTACTTTTTACTCCCTTTGAAACGTGATTATTCACTGGTAAGATTTTGAAGCTTCTTATATTGAGTAAGAAAGAGAAAAAACCCCTTGGTTTGCTACACAAGTTCATCAGAAAGGTGATCAGCCACATAAACACATACCCCTCTACCCCTTCCCATACCCATGCATTAGCTCACAGCTGTGTGGATACAGGCTTTGAGAGCTGAATAACCCATTAATCTCCATGTGGAAAATCAATAAATTGAAAATAATTAGCTGGGTATGAGAAGAAGCAAAGAATCAGACAGCTGTTATTTAAAGCATGACTTAGGCATGTAGAAACAAGGTATAACAAGACATACAGGGAGCAGAGAAGGGAGGGGGAAAGGACAGGAGGATCTGAAAGAAAGAATGGAGTGGTGAATGCAGAGGTGCTGAAATGTGTGTTTATGCACAACCCATTCTAAGTAGCTCCATGCCAGCAGTGTTGTGCAGTGAGGGCTGTGCAGGGCTTTGGGAAAAGGCAACCCCCTGGATGGAACTCCTCACTAACAGGGCTGGAAGAGCTCCAGTAGACGCCAGCAATGGAAAAGGGAACAAATTTCCAGCCAGTTCCAACAGGCATGGCCATGATTTTATCAATCTCCAAGCAGGCAGAGAGCAGGGGCTGCAGTGGGAGTGCAGGACAGCAGCAGGATGGGCACAGGAAGGGGACACAGCCACCCTGGGCAGACCCTGAGTGGGGCAGGCACAGAGGGTCCCTCTCCTCCCTCCTGTTCCCTGTCACACCGACTTGGTGACAACTGCTGAATAAAAACACTCTGAGAGAAACAAATCAAGAGAACGAGAAGAATGTGGCTCACCAGTGGGGGGACAAAAACAACAGCACACTGAGACAGATCTGCAATGTACCAAAGTGCTCCAAGCTCATCTATGACAGATGGTCTCATGAAGGGATATTCCAGCTGAGCTCTTGAGTGCATTATTTTTAGGCTGAGATTTAACACCCATGTCCCTGGCCAAACCAAGGATTCTAGGCACAGCTTTGAGTACTGGAGCACCAGAAACTTCACAAATTTTTTCTTGCATTTTGTTTATGGTGGAAGCTTCGTGGGATCCATTATGAGAAAAAATATATAGGTCCTGAGCTAGAAAACTGCTAGACAAGATACAGCTCCTAGAGTGAATCCAACACAGAGAAAATTCCTTGTGGAAGCAGAGAGTGTTTAGAGGGAGGGATTTAAGCAGAAGCACTACAGGCCATACCCAAAGATGCCCTGAAAAGGATAAATATGAACTGGAATATAGAATTTCATTTGTTTGAAGAAAAAAAGTATCTCACCTTCCTTGCACGTGCTGATCAGAGCATGAAGCAGGTCACCACATCTGCCAAGAGCCTGAAACAAGACTTTTGAGGGCATTATGCACTTAATTATCATTTGATTTAGGATTAAATTTAGATTTAACTTCTCCAGGAAAGCCCTCCAAGACTTCTGTCAGTCCACCAGAGATGACAGAGCAGTGATGAAGCTCTGCCTGTCTCCAAGAGGGCTCTTGTGGCACCCACCACCATTTCTGCATGTGGAAAGACATAACATGTAAGGGGATTCCCAACTTCTATATTCAGCTAAGCATGAATATGACAGCTGCTATAAAACTGTGAAGTATGAAGGATAGGAAAGGCATCTACTTCCAAGGCTGCTCAAAACTCAAGAGTTTCTATCTTGAGCCTGGTACATCTCTGAGCTCAGATTTCTAGCTTGGAGCTTCCAGCTGGAGGCTGGATACAGAATGGGGCTGTTACCTTTCCCTCTTTGTGTCTTCAAGCACTGGTGAGCAAGTTCTACCACAGGAAGGCTCATTAATCTGTTTAGATGAAGGTCAGGTAAGGACCCACCCAGCTCTGGGATGACTGGAGCTGTGCTTGAGGAAAATTAGTTGTCTAAAAATTAGTGGCTGTCCCAAGCAATTGAGGGAACCAAGTTTTCATGTCCTGGTATTGACGCATCCCAGATCCGTAGAGTAGGCTGGATTTAATGCAAATTGTCTTGTTAAAATGGAGTTGCTTTATTCATCTCCATGCTCTGCTTTCTCAGGGTAACAGTGCATTTCTCCTCTATTAATGTCACTGTTCAAAGCCAGAAATTTTTCTTCCACAGGGCTTCAAACCTCTGAAAATCAGAGTCTGGTTCTTGCAGAACTAGCATTACATTATCTAGGACTGTGAGGACTAATCCCTTCTGTTCAACCTAATGAAAAGCTTTCTAAATATAACCACTACCTTCTCATTACTCTACACTATCAACTTCTCTTTCCAGATTTAATGACACATCTATGCCATTTCTTCTCATTTATAGGAACAATCTTGGGGCCTTATCAAAATGTGTTCACTACAGGGCAAAAATCAGGTTTACAATTCTTCAAGTGCAAAATTCATGCCTTTAGATATAGCTTAATGATAGAGGGAGAGAGGCAGCAATGGCACACTTCAGATCAAATTGCAAAATCTGGGATGTTGGGTTTTTTTTGTTTTTTTTCAACCACTTCAGCCACCCAGACAAGGAGAGGATTCCAATTCCAGGTTGTGGGCTAACACTTATTCTGGGGCTGTTTTAGACAGCAAGAGGAAGGAAAGGTGTTTCATCATCTCTACTTTCTAAATACAGTGTTTCCCAGGATTTTTCATTTTATTAGGTAGGATGACAGTTTGTTCTGCCTGTCTTTTGATATCCAAAGCTAATGTATTTGCCCTTCTCACTCAAGTCTGTATGACTGCACTTGTGTTAAGGGAACAGATAAAAAACTTGAATACTTCTACTCTGAAAAGGCTGCTTTTAATAGTTTGGATGGATCTATTTGACTAACTACAGAGAACAGGACAAAAAAGATTGGGTTACAATAGGAAATAAAAGGACTTGTCAGGGAAGAAGAGGATAAAAAGGGCAGCTGAATTATAAGGACGAAGGCTGTGCTAGTTCCTCACTCAGACTCTGTGCTGTAGGAAATCAGAAAAACGCAGAAAGAAATCCAACAGGCTGCAGAGTAAATAAACCTGTCTGTGATATGTGAGCCTCATCAAACATAAAAAACAAGGACTCAGAAAGTGGGGGTTGCATTAAGGACTAGGATGATTCAAGCCAGTAGAAGAATGACAGCAAAGGCTCTATCGAGTTGAAGAAGAAGAAATCTGGCCAACTCCAGTCAGCTAAAAAATTGTCCCTCAGCACTCCTCCCTGACTGAAGAGAGGCTGCTTGGGGGCCAAAGGAAACCTGGGGTTGGGAAGGCTCCAGCACCTCTGCTTGGAGCAATAACCATGTCCAGGATTATCCTTTTACTGTGTTTCTACTTCACTGACACTTCAAGCCACCAAGAAAAAATAAAATAGAATTAAATTACATGAGGAAAAAAAAAAGCCTGGGCTGGAGCAAATCACCAGACTTCTGTTTCTGAAAAGCTTCAAACACCCCCAGTGCAGTTTTGCCTGGGTGACAGAGCCCAGGACAGGCTGAAAAGTGTTCCTTGGGAGTACAAGCCCAGACAGCTTTGCCAAGCCTGAGGAGCAACAACTGCACTCCCCGACCAAGGCAGAGCCCAGCATCTTCCCAAACAGCAGGCAGTGTGAGGCTGTTACTGAACATACTGAACATTTAATGTACTGAACACAGCCTGCTCCTGCCTCCAGCCCCTGGGCAGCAGCACAGCTGCAAGTAGAGTCTTGTGGTGGAGGGAAGAGGGAGACAGGAGAGCTCCCAGACTGACAAGCAGGTTCTGCGGTTTTGTTTTAGGTGCTGAATCAGAGTTTCAGCTGGAGGGGGGGCAGAAGGGGATGGCTCATGGTTGGCAGGTGCCTGCAGGAGCACTGGGCTGGCCTATCTCAGAGCCTGGCACACAGCCCTGCTTGGCTGGTTTCTGGGGCTCTGAAGGGAGTGAACGTCACCGTCAGACCCGAGCGTGCTGGTTCTTGTCGTGTGGCCCTACCAACAAGGGAAGGCTCCTTTGAACAAATCTGCAGCAATTTGGAGATAATGAAATTCAGCATCCACCCAGGCTGCTAAGCATGTTGAATTGTGAAAGGTTCAGAGCTTAGTTTTGTCCTGCCAGACTGTCCCTTTGTGCCTCCAAGCGCAGCTTCTGGCATTGATGGCACAGCCCAGGTCCTGGCAGTCACTTTTTGGGTGAACTGTTCCTCTGTATGACCACAAATGACACAAACACAGGCAGCAGCAGTTCTTGGTCATTGAATTCAGAGTGTCACACAAGTCTGTTACCAGCTCAGAAACAACTGTGCCATAATCACAGGAAACACTGAACATCCAAAATGAGGAGGGCTGGATTTCCATCAGAAGCACATCCATGTTCTCCCCACTGCAGGGAGCACTGGCAACCTTCTCACCATCTGGCAGCACCTCAGTTATTGACTGCAGTGAGCTGGTCTGTAATTTTCTGCCTTTGCCACAGCTCATTCTCGTCAGTCCAGTCCTGTTGCACCACAGAGGGATGTTCCTGTGCCTCTGCCCTGTGCTGCAGGGCCAGCTCACTAGGTGGTGTGCAGCTGTGCTGTGCTGGGGCTAAGGAAACAAATCAGCAGCACCCTGAGAAGAGGAAGTAGAAATAAGATGGTTTAGCTCAAGGAGGAGAAGGTTAGAGCAGGAGCAATGCCTTCAGGTCAAGATCAGGTGCAGGAGCAGAGCTGATTGAGGAAAGCCTTCACAGCTCCCAGTGACTGATTTATGCCAATGTTACACCAAGCTTCTTGTGCCCTCACTTCCCCGTGTATTAAAATTCACCAGGAAGATAAATAGTTACTTCATTGCCATCTGGTTTTATTCTGCTAGATAATGTAATCAAGGCTATTCTATACACGAGAAATATCGCTTATCTAAATACCATCCAAAACACAACCTACAGATTTTTGAAAGTCACCATTATTTGTTGACATTTGAGACTGAAGCAGTTGGACCAAGGCAGGGCAGGTTACAAACCAGGCATTTCTCTGCCCTTTCACTATTGCTTGAAAACTTCCATGAAAGTGCTTCTTTTTTTCCCTAAAAAAAAACAAATAGCTGCTGAAATAGAAATTTATTTTCTGCATTTTCTTTGAGAAGCTGCAGTTTGGATTAAGCCATGATTTACTTTCCACATTTCAGGAAACTGGGAAAAAAAAAAAAAAAAAAAAAGAAAAAAAAAGTCAAGAGATATTTTTGTTTTGCTAAAACCTTGCTTTATTTAATGTAACATCTCCCCCCTGCAAAAATAATGCATAAATACTGCAAATATATTTTTCCTTGGCTGAAATTTGTGTTAGGAACTAACAAGCACATAAATGGACATGTTCTCAACCAAGTTCAGTGACTTGTCCAAAGCCACAAGGACAAAAGAGCAAAGCACAGCACCAAGCACTGAGATCCAAACCCCACGCTCTGCTCTGGCCACTGGGCCTGGTAGATCCCAATTAGCAACAAGGACACGAGATCCACCAAAGATAAGTGTGCCCAGCTAAGTGTCTGACTCTGCTAAGCCTGCCTCAGAGTGGTTATGTGGGTGGTGCAGAATTTGTCAAACAAGATGTTCACAAAGATCTCCCCAAGCACAGCCAAGAAAAAAATGAAGACAACCCTACCATAAAGTGACACATAATTCAGCTGAAGTGGAACACACTCATACAACAGCAGAGAATAACTCATTCCCCTTAGGCAAAACTCATCCAAAAAGCTAATAATGAAAACTAGAGGACTCCAAACCATTATTTTTACTTTGCAGGCCAGCAGCAGGGATGGCTTACGTGGTTAGCAGCTGACTCTGGAGTTTTATTCTGGTTTCCACCACTAAGTCCTTGACTGATCTTGCAGCATCACTGTCCTGGGCCTCAGTTTACTGATCAGTGGGATGTGGCTGTAGGTCGATTGCAGAATATTTAAGTCACACAGGCAAAATATCCAGGATGGATATGGGTGGGTCTGGATTGTTGAGGCACATGCTTCTGTGCCTGTTTTCCAGACAGATTCTTGAAATTGTAAAGTAACTCACATGCTTCATGCTTCTGCAAGAATAAAAGAGTGAATACACCTGCAAATATACAGGATGCAGAGCTCAGATGTGCTGGTGTCAGTGGTTATGACTCAGAAATCATGGGAAAGAGGTCAATGCCTTAACAATGACCCATTTTAACATGCACTCTGCTCTGTAGTTTGGGAATGGAATACAAATGCAACTCTTTTTTGGAAGGTCATTGAATTCAGCTGAACTGACCCAACCAGTTCCTATTGGCTTGTGGAAAACCGTGGACAGCAATATTTATGATGATTACTCTGACAGGCTGAATAATTGCTTTGTAGCTAAAATGCTAAAAGCAATGGAGCTGGGTTTTCAAAAGAAGTGCTTCATCAGAGCTTCCTAAATAAAATAATTGTGGGAAGTAACTGGAAAATGGAGCTGGTGGCTGGATTTGTGTTAATATATATGTGTGTGTGTGTATATAGACATGCATGTGTAAAGCAGTGCAGATCAGGAAAGAGAATAAAGCAATCTCTTTAGACTGAAGGATTCTTCCTGAATGCATTTATTGCTACTACTGTTACTACTAGTAGCATTATTATTATGACTAGAATTATTATTTCAGTGGTAGTAAACATATTTTCAGGGACCAAAATGTAAAAATCAGATGAGCAATCCATGGGATAGAGTACTCAGTGTAGTCTATAGAATGAAATCACTTTTAATCATCTTTATATACTTTAAGAGTTAATTAATAGTAAAAATAGTGCCATTTTTTCCCCTCAAGTGTTTGGGACTAAAGTAAGAATCCATGCTTTTTGATGAATTTCCTTACTGGTTATGGCCCCCACAATGTTACTGCACCCTTTAACCTCTGTGACTTCCCACATCCAACACACTAAAAGTTTGCATTGGAGAATTAAGAAGGTGAACTATTGTAATGAGTCATCTTCTAAACATTTCTTGTGTGAGGATAAAACCTTGAAAGGACCATTTCTGTATACTCATGCTGTGAAGAAATCCCTACTCATGAATTACCAGGTTATCTTTCTGTCAACTGCTAAGTGAGTTTCAGCTCCTCTTGTTTCTCAGATGAGCTGAGACATTTAAAAAATGGACCATGTTGGACAAGTGTTGATGGGAAGCTGGTTCATGAAGTTGAATTCTTTGGTTAATGGATCTTCAAGATGTTTAGATGTTGAAGTTTCTAAATTGGCACGTTCACATAGGGACCACAACTGTGCAATAGTGGAAAATGTGCATGTGAATGCTGAGATGTGGAAACCACTTCTACAGCAGGTGTGTGAGCAATGCACGTGTGTTTCAATGTGGACACCTTAATGAAAATGTGATCCTCCAGGCCCAGCCAGTTCAATAATCAACAGCCATCCTCATCCTCAGGTACCTTTTTAATGCAATGGCTAAGAATTTACCCCAGGTTCTTATTAATGCAAACCCAAAGCTCAGTCCTGTCCGATCACACTGCATTGCAGCAGCCCTCCAAGGACCACTTCTTTTTTATAAAGGGATTTCCTTCAGTGCTGGTTCACAGACCCCACTTTGTTGTGCTTTGGAGCCACCCTTCTCAGCAGCTGCAGCAGCAGCTCTATAATCACTGCTCAGGAAATCACCATTGTCTGAGTTTCAGGACAAGAACCACTTCTGTGTGTTCATGAATGCCACAAAACCACTAAGTGAAACATAGATACTCTGGACACACATGTGAGCCAGACTCTGTGTATTTTGGGGCTTATTTTTGCAGGTTTTGGGTTTGAAAGTAACCTAGGTTAGTAAAGTCTGCTATGCCAAGCTCTGTTCTGGTCCTTGCCTTTAAATGCCATGCCCAGCTTCCTGGGCACTTGCAGAACGCAGAGAAATATTCCTCTGATAGATTTGTCAGGAATCTGTTTTATCAAAGACAAGAGAGGTGGGGGGATAAAGGTACAGCTTTGCAAATTTGGGTCCAAAAGGACCCAGCAAATCTGCTGTGCTCTCAGAGGTGGAAATACAGAAACTTCCATGGGTGGTGAGTAAATGGGACAGGAGCTCAGGATGACTTCATCTTTTTTTCCCATTATTACCAGGTATTCTGTAATAGCACTTGCAGGCTATAACTGAGACTGGGACCTGCTGTGCTTGCACGTGTATGGACAAGCAAGTAGACACTGCTTGTGCCATGAAAGGTTTATTCAGAGATCATGAAAGCAAAATGATTTCAGGCTTAAGGACGATATGACAGACAAAAAGCAGCAAAAGAGGGTAGTGAAGTGTCTTGCTCAATGTCATGAATACTTTGGAAGTCTTCTTCTGCCTGTTCTGCTGGTTTAGACACTCATGGGCTGTCTCAGATAAACAGCACAGCAACATGGAAGTCAATGGAATTAGAAGCAGAAGCTCCTGTGATCACTCCTAGACCACAGAGTTCCTAGATTTCACCTTATGCTCTTTATTAATCACAGTTTTAGGATTGATTTTTCTTAGTATCTCTGACTTCCTGCTACATCCCTTGTGAAGGAATCGCACATTTGGAAAATTGTAATCTAAGTAGCAATAGTTACTCCACATCCTGGAAATGATTTTGATGTATCTGCATATTTTTTCTCTCTGTCTCTATCATGACACCTTGAGAGCATTTGCAAATCAGTCAAGAACATCATCCCATATCAGATATGAATAACTATGAGTTCCTTCCTACCCATCCCCATCCTCACTGGAGGCTTCCTCTTCCCAAGGCAGATTTCTCAGGAGGAATCTGAGTGGATAGCCAGCCTTGCTGGATGCTTTGAAGGGTGATACAGATTAACTTTGCCAAATCATTAGGGAAAGCAAGGTGTTGCTTAAGCTGAAGGTCCTGATTAGGAAACTCCTTCCCCCACAAAGGTACACGCCAACCCCACCCACACAGGCAGAGTTCAGATCACTCAGATGCAAGATTGCAGTTGATCTCAGCATCTGCAGAGATGAAAGGAGCTGCAGCATCCAAACCATGCTGGGCTTCGTTCGGGGAGATCCAAACTGGGAATTTGGATTTCATTGCAACAGGAAACAAACTGGTAACCAGTCCAGCCTGCCAAGCAATGCAGCAATTAATGAATGCTCCCATAACCTCCCTGCTAGGTTATTCCAGCAGAGTGCTCTGCAGCTTGCTAAAGTTTCTTTCTGGAAACTTACACAGCACCAGCCTGACACAGTCCCAGTCCAGAGTCCTGGGGAAAATAAATTACACCCCTGGGTTGCCACTAACAGGTAACATTTCCTGAGTTTCAAACACATCCTTCAACCTAAAAAAACCCTTCAGGTGCTGTAGAGTGGAGGGGCAGTCAGAAGAAAGCTTGGAAAACCTTCCATGGGACTCATTTGCCCTACCACCATCTTCCTACACATTACCTATGCTCCCAGAGCAAGTGGGATTCCCACTTCTCCACTGACTGAACTGCTGGTTGCTAATCACTGTAGTGATTATTTCTCTTCAAGTACTCTGAGGTTGAACTTCACCTTATAAAATACTTTGTCCTTTTAATGCTCAGTGCACTTCTGGAATCACCTCAGTGTCTGGCCATCCCAACACATCCTCCAGGCTTTTCATGCTGTGACAACCCTTGACATTCCCTATAACATGTGACCCACATTTATGCATGTTTCTTGCAGACTCTAGGACACTGTGTTCCCTCTCATCATGAAACTCTTGACTTGGTGCATTCTGAAGTTGGCAGCTGATTCAGGCTCCCAGTTCTCAAGGGTGCTGAGAAATGAAAGGCCAAAATAAAGAGGTTCCTCACTGCAGCAAACCGAGAGGGTTCTCCTGACTGCAAATTTCTTAACAGAAAAAATGTCTGTTTTTCTGGGCAGGCCATCAGGAGAGGCAAAGAAAAAAACACTTCTTCTTCTTCTCATCCCACTCACTTCTGTGAAGGAATTTGGTCTGTACTTTTTGAGGTCCTGAAGGATTTAGAAACCTTTCTCGCTATTATATTTTGGACATAGAATATCCCTTGATTCTTCTCTATTTCTTTCAACAGAATTCTTCTTGTTTACATAAATTAAGGATCTGGCCCTTGGTTTCCAACTCAACCAAGGAGGACTCAAGTACAATGAGACAGATTGTCCTCGCAGGATTTCGAGCTGTGTAGAGAATCCTAAGTGCCAGAAACCTTGTGGGAAGGACTGTTTTCAGGGAAATTCCATCCCATAGTTTCCATACATGTTATATAAGTAATGTCACCTCAGACTATAAACCTTCTGAAATCAGCCTGCTGCATTCAATACNAATTTTTCCCCTTCTGCTTTAAAGTGCCTCACTTAAAATTAAATTGTGACACTTCTGCCACCAACATTTCCCATTTCTGCTGGAAATATGGAAGGACAGGATTCATCTGAAGCTGGTGAAAAGTGCCACTGAAACCTGCTGTGGATGTGATGTGTGGTGTGGTACAGCCAAGTGAGTGTGAGGTGCTCTCGGGGCATCTTTTGGAGCCAAACTCTGACACTTTAACTGGCTCAGACCAGCTGGAGGCTGAGATTCATTTCTGGATCTGTCCTGGCTGCAAACTCTGATTTTGATCAGATGAATTCCTCCTATCAGGAAGAAAGGCGGTGTACGCCGGGACTTTAATTTCATTTCAATTTGCTTTAGCAGAGATTTATAATTATTATAAGGAACGATTTTATAATGTAATTCAGTGTTGTCAGAGTAGGTTAGCTTTATGACCTGCTTTAAAAAATAAATGCGGCTTTAATTAAAACAAAACCAAAGAGAAAAGTACAGTCTTGTACCAACATGTTGCTGTCAGCACCCTGCTAACTGTCTGAATTGAGCTGCAAGCCTCTGCTCAGGGGCTCCTGTGCCAAAAACAAAGCTCATGGCACATTTAAAGGTACCGCTGGCTTATTTTTAATTTATAGCTCAACTTGCTGTTGCTGGAGGTTCTCTAATAACAACCACGATGACTGCAAGAAATGAGGCACAAAAGAGCAGCCAGGTTTGGGAGCTGACAAGCCTTACAGAAGTGAGGCTGGATGCAGCTGCAAACCTGACCCTCTTTTGCTCAGCAGTTCTGCATTTCCATTACCTGACATGGAGTCTCTTTTGGTTTAACCCAGTACGAGATCAGAATCCCAGTCATTAAATTTAGCCTTCCAAGCTGCCATCTTTCATGAGGTAAGGTGATTTTGCTTCTACATAATGAATGTCACAGAGCTCATCTTCAGTACATGCTCACACTACTTGTAATTTTCTGTATTTGCATTGCCTGACATGAGACAATATTAATGCTATATCACACTGAAGGCTCTCTGACATCAGCAAATAGAGGCACCACACAAACCAGAGCCTCTCCTGCTCCACACACAGCCCCTTTTTTATCCTTGTGCCTCCTTCACAAGGTCAGTGATATTAGGCTGACATATTAAAACATTTTAGGTTCACTTTATCAGAACTCTTCATGTCTTAGTGTTCACCACATATCAAACTCCAGTGAGTTGTTGCATGGCTGGCACTAAATGGCTTGGTTAGGTCATTATATGATATTCTGGAGGGTAAAATTTCCCTAGAAGTCAGTGGAGATTTTGATTTCACTAATTCTAGTTTTAGAATTATTAATTCTATTTGTTTCCTTCTCACTGGCTTCAGAATTTGAGAATTATCTAGTTCATAAATTACATTTTGGTATAAGGATTTATTTTTGAATTATTTTTACCTTGTCTTGATAAGATGATTCAGAAATTGGATGATAATGAATAGGCAGCAGCTTTGAGGAGAACAGCAGAAGGCAGAACCAAAGAGGTGAGGGACCGCTTGCAAGCTTTGCCTCCCTCCCCTCTGTCCTATCTTAATGCTGAGGTCCACATGAGAGTCCTCTACCATGGATTTTCCAACAGGGGGTCTCAAGGAAGGGATTTGCTGTAGCTGTCAATATTAATTGAGGCCATGTGTGGGAATCTAAAGTCAAATATTTGAGGGATAATTTATAACAAGTGAAATGTCTTCTCTAGTGTGCATTAAAAAAAGAAATCTTCTACAGAATACCTGGATGAAAAGAGTGAAAAAGAGATAACACTGTAAGATGTAGTTCTTAAAAAGCTGTTCTGGGGAAAAATTGTACTTTTCAGAAAAGCTGTTTTCAGCTAAGATTGTCTAGTCTGTCATTAGGACAAACAGCATCAGATATCATAAAGCTTCCTTTAAAATTCCTTTTACTAATTTCTTCAGTTTTTTTCTTGCCAGATGGATGCACTGAAATCTTCTGTCTTGGTGTGAGCTGGGTAATGTTCACTTCTGTGCCAGATCTAAGCTGGATTTGAAAAGTCTCACATCCTAAATGTTTTGTTCCATTAGAGAGCTGGTAAATCACTCCCTCTAAACATTTTAATACATTTCTAGTCTTGACAATTTATGAGTCATCAAATCTGTGAATACCCTAAAAACCTTTCCAGAAAAAAATAATTGTAAAACGTTTTTGTTACTATTTTTCCCTCTGGTTAGTGCATATCTGTTAATAGGGGCAGGATTTAAAAAGTGTTCCTTTTTTCAAGCCTGGTCAGTTTTAATGGCCAAATTTTCAGGAGAGCTCAGTGTAGAGTGTTTGTCTCTCTTGAGCTGCTCACAGCTTTGGACACCCTTGGACAGGTGCCACATTTCTGCTCTGTGTTATTCTGTCAAGCACTGATTCACAGCTTTATTTCAGGCAGTTTCATGTAGTAAATAACTCTGATCATTAGCAGCTGTACCTACCACCTGAGGCACTAAAATGGGTCAGGAGAGATACAGAGTGGGTTCTAAGAGCTCTAATAACCCCTGAAACGTTTCTCAAACACTTCTTTATCACCACACACCTAAGATAGGTTAGGAGTTGTGAAATGCTGCCAGGATCCATCTGGGATGTGTTTGCCCTGCCAGGAGGGAGAAGCCTCTCTGTGAGTACAGGCTTGCACGCAGCACACATCACATCTGCCACAGCAGTGGGCCTGCTGCTCCTCTCACCCTCATCAGTCTGTAAAAACATCAAAAAACAACAAAAAATCTGCATTGTGTATCACAGGAGGCTTTGCCTGGCAAGCAGCTTTGCTCTGGAAAGCATGACAAGTGTTTAAACCATAAGATATAAAACTTCATCAAGTACCAGGCTTGGTAATGTTCCCTGGGGCTAGCAGGAACATTGTTTGTAGTCAAGGACAAGGAGGAAGGGTCCTGGTCCTGCTGTTTGAGTAACAGGTGAGACACAGTTCTCCAGATAACACTATTCTCCCTTTTGTCACAACATATAAACACATTTCCCTTCCTCCTGCCTTGGGTTTTAGTGTATATAAAAGCTCAGTGATGCTGAATTGGCCTTAATTAAACTGAATAACTTCACATAATATGTGTAATAGGTAAATAACTATTTTCTCACTTGGTGTCCTGTAGGAGAATAACTCAATAGCAATAAAATGCTTTCACTCTTGTTTCACAGGCCTGTCCAATTGTCCCAGTAGTTCAGAGAGTGAAGAACAAAATAAACTCAGTTTTGTTATGGATCTTGTTTGGGCATACACAATAAAAGAGAATCCTTAGACCCCACATGAGAACTTGTGCAAAAAAGCAGTTTGAAGCTCAGTCTCTGTGTTGATTTATGCTGGATTCAATTTTCTGTAAACATACAAAAAATGGTGGCTTTATTTCCAAAGGAGCAGGGAGTCTTCCTCTCATTGCAGTCAGTCACAGTTATGTGGAGTCAGCAGTGAACAGGGTGGGAATGATGTTGGGATAAGGAGAAGCAAAAAGCTTTTTGGTGTCCTATAAATGTTGTTTCTCCATTTTTTTTTCCAAAAGCAAAAATGTTGAAATGGCCACACTCAAAAATCTCAGCCAGCTGAACTTCTCTCAGTTAAATAAAATCAATTTAACAATATCTTTGTGTTTGGAAGGACAAAAGGAAGAAAACAGAGTGCTGATATTTTTCCCATCCAAATTTAAGTGAAACAAAATGTCCTCCTATTTTCCCATTAGAACTAACATGAGATATTGAAGAAATTACCCCTGCCCTCCTGCCCCTAGAGCTCTGTCTATAATGAAACACAGGGAAAACAAGTGCTAACACAAGTAGACTTTGTGCTGCTCCTGTATAAGCAAAGCAGACTGCTAATATGATATGATGGGACATTACTAATGCAACAGAGTGCAGCTAATGCAAACAAAATATGTTGGAGTGCCTGGCTGAACTGAATAGAGAATTTGTTTGTCTGGGACCCAGATTCTGAAAATCAAAGCAAATGCCTCAGAAATAAATCTCACAGATAAGTCAATAAACACAGAGAGCCCATCAGATGCACCAGGGTGTTTGTGGGTACTGCAGGTACAGAGAGATCCATGAACCTCATTCCCACACAGACTTTTGAAGGGAGTTGGGTGCTTGGGTGTCCTTGGCACTTTGGAAAATCTCTTCTTGTATAAATAATGCATGATGCTAATTTACATTGACATAATAACTAAGTGTGATTATCAGTAAAGGCTGTAAAACTGCTGTTCAAGGCTTGGGGAGTGCTGCTGTCATTGAACCAGGGCTGGGTCTCCAACAGCAATTGTAGTGACAGGATAAGGGGGAATGGCTTCAGGCTGAAAGGGAATAGGTTGGGATTAAATTTGAGGAACAAATCCTTCCCTGTGAGGGTGGGCAGGCCCTGGCACAGGGTGCCCAGAGCAGCTGTGGCTGCCCCTGGATCCCTGGCAGTGCCCAAGGCCAGGTTGGACAGGGCTTGGAGCAGCCTGGGACAGTGGAAGGTGGCCCTGCCATGGCAGGGGTGGGATGGGATGGTCTTTAAGGTACCTCCCAACCCAAACTATTTTGTTATTCTATAGCAAGTTCAACTCTGAGAAATAAATATTTATAATGCACTTTAAAATCTTAACAGTGATTATTTTTAATTTTTTTTTCCTCCTTCCCTTCCTCCTACTCTCAGCTGTTAATGAAGATATTGTCTGCTGCAAATGGATAGGTCTGAGCAAATGGGAGAATCCTATCCCCAGTTTCAGCTGAGGGAAGTATCTGCCACAGAAAAGGGTCTGCTTAGGCTTTGATGCATTTCCCTCCAAAGGCCAGCTATTAAATGGAATCCTTGTGTTCTCTCACAACCTCCAGGGCCCTGCTCTGCACCGGGAGCTGCTTTGCAGCCAGGAGCAACCAGTCACAATTTGTTATTAAAACTGCAGCTCCCCACTGCTTGCTGCTGCTGACTACCATGAGGCTGGAGTCTGCTCAAGAAACGCAGAGAAAGCAGAAACTGAGACTATTCCCAAGCTCACCTTTTAATGAAGGCATATGGCATTCAGGATATTGTTATTCATGGAGTAATTGGCAACGGCATACACGTATTTATGGTACTGCTCATCATGCTCAGGAAATTTTGGAATTGCTCCATTTTAATGGGCCATAAACACTTACCTGAAGTTAAAGTATATAGCAAATACAAAGAAACATGAATAATTCTTTATAATTACATGCATATATTTATGTACACACACACGCACGTAGCCATCAGGCAAGGCAATTTATTCTTTTAATAATTATTACTGAAGTAGAGCAAACTGTGCCTTAACTATTCTAAATCCAGATTAGCAAATTTAATCAAGTCAAGTGAAAAACAAATGTGAGGTCCTGAGACTTTGCCTAGGTATTTGGAGCCACAGAAAAGGAGTGTAAGAAACAAGATAAATTGTCAGCAATTATCTGCAGAACTCGATTCCAATATTTGCAGTAAAACTGGGGCTGGACAAAAAGCCTCACTTTATACAGGAAAAAGCACCACTTTGTAGGCCTCTTTCTATGGAAATATTAGAAAGAGGTGGGGGTTTTGTTGATTTTTTAAAATGTAGTAAGTAGCTGGTGCTTTCTCTGATCACTATGGACAGGTGTGAGTGTGTAGTTCGTATCCTTACTAAAGGAAAAATTATATTCTGTAATTATAGAATTAAACTTCTCCTGCTATACCTATTCAAGTTCCATTTTTATTTCAGATTTTTGTTAAATTATTTTGACTTAATTAAACCAGAAAAAAAAAGAGTTCATTCAGAAGTAAAAGATTCATAAGGAAATATAAGGAAGAAGAGTTGTTTAAACCCACAGAATCAGATTTCTGCCACTGCTAAGTTTCATCAATTTAAGAGTAGACTCACTGAAAAAAAAGGGCTTGCTTGGAGGAGGGCACAAAAAGAAAATTGTATGTGCCAGCATTGGAGTCTGTGCCTATATGGATTAAAAGAGTGCATATTTTAACAATTTTTTTTTTTTTTT